>JABTTQ020000720.1:0-332656 GCA_016081115.2 Rehmannia glutinosa
ATGGCTCGTAATGATCGATTTGGATATACTAGTGGAACTTTCTAATTTTCATTTGTTTAGGACCCAATTTTACCGTACCCAATCAAATCGGTAATATGAATAACTAAATTCAGACTTGCTAATGTTTTCCATTGACTACTCACATCAGGACAATGAGGAATGATAAAGCAAATACTTTTAACAATTGTCAGGTGATTAATTGTGAAAATGAATAATAGAATAAAGCCGTATTTCTTTTTCTTTATTATTTTCTTTTTAATTCATTGTCTGTCAAAAATAATGTGACAAGTCATACATGTAAGATGAATGTTTGAAATCATTCTGTAAGTGTGTATAATCAAAATATGGTGCCCTTAACTCTCAATAGCCGTGTCACCTTTTCTTAACACACTTAATGTTGGCTTTTCTTCCAATCCATCCACATTAAAAAAGAAAACCAAATATATACACACACATATATATATATATATATAGTTAATTACACAAAGCACCTCCTGAGGTTGAGGGGCTGTGACAAACTCTTTTAAATTTGTGTGACAATGCACCTGATGAAATTCCAAAAAAAAAAGAAAAAGAAAAAAAAGAAGAAATGGACATACTAAATTACCGCCATGTAGTTTGGAATCCTTTTTGTGTTTATAAAAAATGAGGTGTTAAAATTATTTCTTTTTCCCAATTAATCGCAGCGCCCAATTTACAATGTCATTAAAATAAAATCACATCCCACAGGGTCACAAAGAATTTTATTAGGCTCACTCAAGAGTTATTATCTAAATACAATAACTAAAAAATATAAAATATAATGGAAGTCTAAATAGTACATACAATTTTACTAGAGTTGTTTACCATTACAGATAAAATAGTTATATTGTTTGAGCATGAACAGGAAAGTGGCTTTAAATAGAATCATATAAAGAGTCACTCGATCCAAACCTTGTGTTTATGCCTATCGATCTCAAAATATTCGGTCTCGAAAGATTTTATGAAAATCGTGGGGTGAAGCTAAGCATTTCCGAGTGGGTTGGGAGGTAGAGGTCACGATGTAAATGCAAGAAAGTGGACATATTTCACTTTACTTGACAAAAGTACTTAGGCGTGCAAAGATTTTCATATGCATGATAATGATGCACATACGATTTATTTATCCATGATGATCAAGAATATATTGCAATTCAATAATGACATGTTATTTATTGTTTTTATTTTTGCTAGCGGTGAAAGCAGACCACGTTACTGAGTTAGTCAGAAATGCAGGTAAAAGTTTTATTTTTGCAAAAGAACAATGGAGTATCCCAATTTTTAAGATAAATAGTACATATCTCGTTTTAAAGATAAAATTATTTTAATATAAATAATTAATCAAATTAGTTCGTCAGTAAATAAACATAAGGTCGGTGTTGATCGAGACAACGGCTCATATGGCTTCGATGTTTTTTGGCACGGGCTTTTACTGAAAGATCGTTATATTCATGAATATCTTGGATTCTGCGACCCATTGATTACGTCGTAGATCTCGCGACTAGGCACGAAGGGGGTGGGGAGTAGGCAAATGGAGTAGTCAAGCTTGAGGGATCACAAAAAAACAGTGACTTTTTGTTCGATCCGTTTGTCTAACCTACGCGCAGTAATAGACCCGGTCGTCAATATTTTTGTCAAATAATATTTATTTTGCAAAGGCCAAGTCAGCAGATTTACTAAGAGTTATAATGCAAATGAATATGTAATTTAAACCATGCCTAAATGATTTTAATTTATGTTTTCTTTAATAAGCAATTTATCTTGGAAGAAACATAAAATATAATCATAGAAACAATCTTGTGTTAATGAGCTTAATGAAAATAATGTATATATAGTGAAAGTATGCATTGTTTAATGTCGTGAAGTTCATGAAATAGTTCGTATAAGTGAAATTTATGAAATTAGACATAAATCTAATTTTCTTTAGAGAAAAATGATCATTTACCCACCTTCACTTTGATCACCAAATTTTCCCAACAATCTTCCTCAGCCAAGCTTGCAGTTTCCTACAATAAAGCCCAACAATTATCATGTACTATTATCACTTACTTCTATTATTGTTATTGTCATTATTATTTTAGTATTAATTTTAATACATTATTCCAATTCAATTAATTATTGTTATTCAACAATTTCAAAACATATATATATATATATATATATATATACATATATACAAATTATTTGAGTCATTATAATAGAACTAGAACTTAACACCTGCATACATATAGCTATTTACAGATTATATATTAGAACATAGATTAACTAAGGTAAGATTAATTTGTCCAATGTCCGTGAATAATGGTATTTTATAATTAGGAATGGTAAAGCCATTTTTTTTACTACTCTACAGATTAATAAATATAGTCCTAAAAATTTTATTTTCTTTTTCAACTAAAAATCTACTGTATGCCCATGGAAACCTCCAAATTTAATACATTAACTTACCAAACCTTAAACATTTCTAGATGAGCAAGCTAATTTCCAAATAAATATCAAGATTAAATTAAAGTTTACCTCAATTGTAACTTCAAGTTACTGCCCAAGCTCAAGGCATCCCTTATTATGTAGTTGGTTGGTTAAATAGTGTTTGACTTGAGATTGGTGATCAGGTGCTTTGAAAAAGGAATTTTTCTTTTCCCTCAAAATTGTTCTCGGTCAAGTAGAAACAAGAGGGAATAACTTGTTTATGTTTTGTGTGTAAAACAGGTGATTTAAGAGTGTGCTAGTAGAAAAGAAAATTGAAGGAATTTTGTGGTTCTCTCTCACTCCAACAACTCACGGCAGTGGAAATGAAGAAAAAGAAAATTGGCTGGGAACGAAAAGGTTGGGTAAAAATTAGAATGAAATGGTATTTTGATGTGTAGTTGGTAATGAAATTTGCAAGAAACTGAAAGTAAGAAAAGAAATAGATAAACACAAACCTTTTCTTCATGGTGCTTTCGGGCGAGAACAGAAGCATGGTGTCTTGATTTTGTTTGGAGTGAAAAAAATGAGTATGTTGTTGTGAGGTTTGAATGTTTGTTTAGTGTTAGTGTATTTATTTTCAAAAGAGACTAAAGAAGGGTTGAGCTTTTTGGGCTTAGTTTCAAGAAAGGAAGTAATGGGTTAAAAACTTGTAAGATTTCATAGTTTTCAAATTGTCATCAAATGGGCCTAAACTAAAACCATATGGATCGTGCAGTAAAGGATCAATTAATTAACCTAATATTAAGCTTAATAAATGCGGATCTCAATGATAAAATTAATCTAATTCAATAATTAATATTTTTTCCCAATAAATAATGCCAAAATGAATATCGTAATTCTAAAATTTCCAATATTTCTAAATAAATCAATATTATTTATTTCTTAACAACCCAAATATTTATCATTTTAATATTTACATCGTCATCTAAATGTGGGGTCTCACAACTCGATGGGGTATTTATAAGATTTTAGGGATGATTTCTAATAGTATGTAATTTATGAAAAACTGAAATAATTTTTAGTTATTCTTGTGTTATTTATTTATTTATTTATTGTTTATTAATTGTTGATATTCTTAGGATAACAAGTGATAGATTTATGGGGAATGTTGTAATTTATATATTAAACTGAATGTTGTTTTTGTAAGTTATACTAGTTGACAGATGATGTTTTGTAATATCGAAATGATATTTTTTTTTTTTGACAATGTGAAATGATATTTTGTTTCCTCTTAATATGTGAAAAGTACTGCATGGATATTTTCTGGATTTTTAAGGTCAATTTTTTGATGACGTCATCAAATTCGGTAGGTCAAATGAGGTAAAATGTTAGATAAAATAAATATCATGGATACATTTTGTAATTTTGAAACTTAACTGAGATTTTTTTTTAATTATCCAAACCTCAAGATACTGTTAGTAATCAAAGTATAATATTTTCAAAGTTCAGTGGGCAAAATGCAAAATACGAAAGAGTTTGGAGAGCTGCAACTAACCCTTTTTATAATTTTCCCAAACTCAAGGGATACTTTAATAATTAACCCATATATATAAACTTTTATTTGACATCTGTTGCATCAATATTAATGCATCACTGCAATCACCTTGTAGATTGTCAAAATTCCTGGATACAACAAATCCTATCATCACTGCATATAATCAGCAATTGTCCACTTGCTCCAATATAATTTGTAATGTTCAAACAACATTTGTCCAAAAATAATTAAAAACAAAAAATAATTGTTGAAGAAATAAATACATACCATGTGTAAATAATTCTAAGAATCAGGTGCATAATTTTTGATATCAGAAATTCCATTTTCATTACCCTTGACTTCCCCTATTCCCTCAAAAGATATAATTAATCAATTACAAATTATACATAATACAGAGTAAATGAGGAAGTTCTGATTAACAAAATTGTTACACTTATTTCAGTCCATTCCTTGTTCCTTCCAAAATCTTTCATTTATTGTAACAACCAATAAATGCTGCACCTTGTATATAAGGTGTGGTCAGCAAATAAACATAATTAATTTGCAGCCATTTTATTCTCTGCAAATCTTCTTAGTTTTACTGTCTTAAAACACTAAAAATGTTATCTTTTCAATGGTTTATGTTAATTTTTGTTGCTCTTTTCTTAGTATTTCCATCAGGAAGTGCTACATTACCAAGAATTAATCCTGAAAAAGCAAAATCATTTGTTCTACAATCTATGTTGATCCATCAGGTGGAGGCAATTTCACAACCATTCAAGCAGCTATTGATTCTGTGCCATCATCCAATCAAAGATGGATTTGTATCTGAATCAAACAAGGTGTATACAGGTAAAAAAAAAAAACAAAAGATCGGTTTTCATATAGATTTGCACAAGATTATAAATTTCCTCAGAACAAATATTTCATCTCATGCAGAGAGCAAGTTCTAATCCCTTTCGACAAGCCCTTCATTTACCTCAAAAAGGCGCAGGAAAGCGAAAAACTTGCGCGTTGTTTGGGACGCTCACGATTGATTGCAAAAAGTGCGACTTTCACTTCTCAAGCAGACAACATCATAGCCAAGAGCATATCCTTCATTGTAAGACGCTAAAATTTTACACGATATATGAATAAGAATATTAATGCGCGCTTGCATTAATAGTCCTACGCGATAATTACAAAACTATCTCTGACGTTTAGTCTAATTACAAAAAAATCCAGTTATCTATTAAAACTACAAATACCCCTTGAGTGACATTTGAATCTATTTTACAAATTGGTCATGTGCCTCATTTGAGATGATTTTTTGAGCAGAATTCTTACAACTATCCCCTGTATGGTTCTGCTAATCCGATGAGGCAGCAGTAGCAGCGTTAATCCAAAGCGACAAATCGGCCTTTTACCGATGTGGATTTTTCGGACTGCAAGATACCTTGTGGGATGTTCAAGGTAGACATTACTTCAGACTCTGCACCATTCAAGGAGCTGTTGATTTCATCTTTGGTTCTGGCCAATCCCTTTATGAGGTACGCGATAAAAGAATAAGCGTTAATTACAAAAACTACCCCTTAGTTTTTAGTCTGATCAAAAAACTCCAGTTATCTTTTAAAATTACAAATACTATCTTAAAATGTTACAAAATTCCTTGATGGTGTGTATGTAACAAACAAATAGCCCACTTGGGGTGCAATTTGTAAAAGATAAATAAATGCCGATGGAGTATTTGTGTAATTAGACTAAACTTCAGGGTTACTTTTGTAATTAACCCAAAGAATAATGATTTGATTAATTATTACATATGCAGCCATAGAGTTGCTGATTATCTGAATTCATTGGTTTTGCCTTATAGCATTAGGTTGTTTAATTCTGTAATTAATTATCTTTGCCAGTTAGGTTATAATTCTTGGTATCCTGTTATATGTCATGGTCTTAAATTCTTGCCACAAGGATAAGAAAATGCTAATGTGCAATAATATTATTTTCCTATCCGAGAACAACTCTACCTTTTGAATTGCTTTTTTTGTAATACAGTTGACATAATTCAATGCTATATTCACATATATATCCACAAAATCTTCTTCAATTATGTCAAATGTCAAATAGTAATGAATTGGTCAACTTGGTCAAAAAAATTAGCTAAATATTACTCTTAGGGATAATTGCAGAAACTACCCATAAGGTTTTGATTAAACCTAAAGAGTTTTAATATTACAAATAATCCCTTTTGTAATTATGTATTACACTTTGACCTTTCCATAAGCAAAACATTTCAAACAACCCATTAATTTGTAAAAATTGCAATTTCCATTTTACATCTAACACAGAATCAAATCTGAAGAGGTTTTCCTAATTTTCAAACATGTCTCGTCTTTTTCGCTTTTTTTGTAATTAACCCAAACTTCAGGGTACTTTTTGTAATTATACCTTTCTCTTATTTTTTCCTCTTCCCCCATCAAAAAACACCTGATTTGACACTGAACTATTTGCATTTTTCATTTTCATCTTATTGTAGGGATGTACCATATCAGTAGTTGCAGGAGTTCTAAACGGGTTCAGGCTACATCACAGCTCAGGGAAGATCAACGGCTGAGGAGACAAACGGATTCGTGTTTAAAGATTGCAGCATATCAGGAAACGGAACGACTTATTTGGGAAGACCTTGGAGAGAATATGCCAGAGTTATATTCTACAATACATCCATGTCGGATATTATTGTTCCTCAAGGATGGGATCCTTGGTTCAGCGTTGGCTGCGAGTATGTATAATAATGTCATCATCTTGTATAATTCCATAACTAACAATATTTACTTTTTCATCATATGCCCATCATCATTCTTGTGATCATATAGACAATATAACTAGGCAAATTTTATCTATCATTTCATATTCCAATTATATTGAACATGTTTTATATTTTATTTCAGGGATATGTTGACCTTTGATGAGGTTGATTGTAGCGGTTTAGGTTCGAACACATCAAGGAGAGTGAGTTGGGCAAATAGGATGAGTAGCACAGGGTTGCAAAAGTTAACCAGCATTTCCTATATTGATGATGGAGGCTGGATTAATTCCTTCATGAGTTTTTAATGATCAGCCAAATGAATTGAGGCTTAATGTTTTGGTAGCTTCAATTGACTGATTGAATAATGAAAGAGGTGTTTAACATAGGATATAGAGGGATATGGAAGTAATGTATATCAGAGAAAAATACATGTCAATCATAATTATAAGGTGAATGTATTTTCTTTTATTTTCTTAAGAACCATCATTAACATAATTTGGACATCAAATAAATTGCCTTGAGTTACTCCGAATCCTTTTTTTTTTTTGGGTACCATGAATCAATTATTTTTAACTTGTATATGCAAAATCAGAAAGTATTCAATCAGAAAGCATTAGAAGGGACATTTAGTTTCTCCAGCATAGCCCCTCCGACGATATCAAGGCATAGGAAATTATCAGTGTAAAGATGAATATGTAAAAACGTCCATTTTACCCATCTGAAAAGGGTTCTTTTATAATAGTCAAACAAAGTAGTAGAATTAAGGTAGGATTCAATTACCTTAATCTTCAATAGTCTAATATATAAGATAATTCCCACAATCATGGTAAATAAATTAAAATCAAGTAATCTAGTCAAAGACAGACTTTCTTCCTAATCACAATATCAAATTAGGGAGGCAAAATTTCTGGGCTTATTCATGAGCTAGGGACGAAAATGTCGGGGCTTATTTTTGTGTGTTACATAAAATATGCCCAGCCCAAGCGGTCGTTATTTATGGGCCCAATATAGCCCAGCGTACAAGACCAGCCCAAGGGCACCACCTCTGTCCGATTTTGAACCAGATTTAGGTGGGCTAGGCCTGGACTGGCCCAGTTCAAACCGGTACGGTTAACACCTTTAGCCTTTCCTTTAGGAATGGAAGACGGGAAGAGGTTTGTTTACAATAAAAGCTGTTTTCAAGATCAAATTTTTAGGCCTTGTTTGGTTGGACATAATAAAAGTGATATCAGTCATTTTTTAATATTTCACTCATATTATATTATTTGGTTGCATCGCGGCCAATAGAAATTAGCATGGCGATTCTTCTTATCCTTCCATTGAGGTAATAGGTATCCCACCGCCTAAGTGGGATGAGAATACATCCCAATATCCTCGTTATTACTGATAACCTACATACCCCCATTTATAGTTGTCTTGTAATTGTGTAGGGTGATATAAGAATATGAATTATAATTTAATGGCAATAAGGTAATTGATACTTATTGATTGTTATTACTATCTCTTTTGAACCAAACAATATAATAGACCACCCTTACAATCCAACAACCCAATCACTCAAACTAACACATTATTGAACCTTAATAAATCCATGAGAAAAGGCGGTAATAAAGTTGATGGAAATAATCAAACTCAATCCTATTGTTGAACCAAACGAAACCTTAGTGTAAATAATAAGACATTTTTGTAAAACCTTATAAAGTTGATTTCAGTTACAAATTTCATAGGAAAAAGGAACCCCATTTCATATTTTGACCTTAATATTTATGGTAAAGTTATATCCCCAAACTTCTGTAGATTTCTTTCCGATTTTGTTAATTTTAATTCACGAAATAAACCAAATGTACATAACCTGGAACTCTGAGGGTAGCAAGGTGAAATACTTTGTTCGAATGGAACATGAAAGAGAAGACACACGTTAGGCTTGTCGGAGTGGATCCCGAGTTAGAGATGTTAAACGGGTCATAGCCCGATGGGGCCCATTTAAACCGGAAAAAACAGGGTTGGGGACACATAAATTTTGGCCTGGACCATCTAGCCACAAGCTAAACGAGTCGCTCCGTGGCCCATATTTTTTTTTAATTTTTATATTTTTATAAGTGACTGGAAATTATATAATTGTGTTATTTAAAGTAACAAACATTCTTTTATAAATTGTGTTATTTAAAGTAAGAATTCACTATTTATTCATGTTTTATATATATTAGATGAAAAAGAATTGAAAGATAATATTTAGTCCAGGACGGATCAAATGTAATTGAGAATGATACTTAGATTAATATTTACTTAGTTGTGTATTCAAGTCGTACATATATGACTTTATTTAATTACGAAGTTTTGAATGCCTAAAAGTTAATATTTTGTCTAAAGAGCTGTCCATTTGTGTCAAGGGGCTTGACCCAGCGGGTTGGAAAAGCCCGCATATTGGTGGGGCAGACACCCGTCATTATAATTGAATTCGGAAATATCTTATCAAGAGGCGGGCGGCACACAAAAAATTAAAAAAGTTAAAAAAATTAAAAAAAAATAATTTTTTTTGCATATTATTAATTTTAATGAGTTAAATAAAATAATGGATGACAAATACATATTTTAAAAATATTACATACACTTTTATAAAAGATAAAAATATAAAATATCAATTATACTATTTTTTATTCTATTTCTTCTTATATTTTCTTCTATTTCTTCTTATAAGAGATAAAAATATAAAATATATTTTTTTTTCGGTTAGGCCTTGTGAGCTAGCCCATTTAAGCCCGCATTTTTGGCGGGCTCAAAATACCTAACCCGCCCCTACCTTAGCGGGTGACGGCCTGAACTTTGGCTTTTTTGGCTCTAATTTTGTCAATCAATCCAACTACTACAAACTATGTGTTAACTTTTATTATTATGGATCATTTGGTTTGTATATTTAGTTTGAATGTTATTATTATAATGTTTTAATTTAAAATTAAATATTTAAATATTTTTTTTTATTTTAGTCCATTAGTGGCCCTTGTTAATCCGAAACCCGCTAGGGTTAGGTCCACAATATTGCCGGTTGGGCCTCGATAGTGGCATGATTAACCCTAGAAAAACAAATACTAGGCCAATCCGTTTAACATTTCTAGTCTTGACTAAGGCCCTCCGATACTTAAGTCAAATCGGATAATGAGGTACTTAAAAGTTAGAGAGCCAAGTGATTTAAGAATAATGTCTAGTTAATTTTACATTGATTTTTAATTTGCGCCCTTTTTTATAGTATTGTTCACCGTAAAATCGATCTTCGTGACACGTGTAATGATATTGCCTCATTGACTTTGGAGGGCTCGCGAGCGACTTCGAATTGGGCATTCAAGTTGGGTCGGGGCCCATTTAGAAAGGTCGTGGATTACGGCAATAAGTGTTTTAGTAATTTCATGAAGCGATGTTAAAATGATAATTTCAACCTTGCCGAGGTCAATCTGTTAATTTTTCCATCAAATTTAATTTAAATGTGATGTTTTATGAGCTCAAACCCTATAAGAGAAAATGACCGTCTATTTTATAAGAATCGAGTAAGTCCCACAAATCAATGATATTATTTTTTTTTTAATTTTGTTTTTTAGCAAATTGTCCAAAATTACTTGGAATTTTTCTCAATTTTCAGAAACGGTGAACCAAATTAAATCTGGAGAAAAAAAAAACAGTTGATTCGAAGTGCATGCTTTTCACATGCATGGTAGTATATATAGAGCACACTTCTTTTCCTTAGCCCATACCACAACCTTGGACTCATTTGTCAACATTAAATTCGAATTCAATGTGAAGTTTAAAGAACTTTTAAGTTGTCTGACTTTTTAGTTCTATTCTTCAGTTAAAGGCTTCACAAAAAGCATAATCAGATTCACGAATAAATTTCAATAAAAAGTGTTTAATATAAAGCACATGAACCGACTGAAATTGTAAAGTACTTATGCATATTGAAAAAAGTAGTTTCATGTATTAAAACTATTTTCTTGCTTTGATTATGGGAATATAGTTCTTATGTTTATTGCCTCACAAAGAAAAATCAAAAGCCCTTTAAAACTTGTAGTTGAACAAAAGATGAGTTCCTTGCAATAAATGATAAATGGGAAAATAAATGTTGGAAGAATATGGAAAGAAAAGAAGATAAAAGGGAATTTGTCTGTTTCCTTTACAATTATGAGCAGATATATATAGGGATAATTACAAAAACTACCCATGAGATTTAGGGTAATTACAAAAAAAGTCCAATTATTTTTCAAAATTACAAATATCCCCGGGTTTGTATTTATCTTACAAATACCCCCTTTTGAGGGTGCTATTTTATAAGCTAAAAATCTAAAAACAATGTCAGGGGGGGAGTATTTGTGATTTAATAGATAACTGAGTTTTTTTGTAATTAGACTAAACGTAGGGTAGTTTTTGTAATTAACCCTATAGCTCTTTTAAAATATATATATTATTATGTTAAAGATTTTGAGGAAGGAATTTTGACTGGGTAATTAACCCTATATTTAAAATATATATATTATTATGTTAAAGATTTTTTTTTTATGGGTGAAAATCTTGGAATAATTCATGGATTGCCAGCCTAAATATTGGTCACACCTATATATAATCACAATCACATGATAAGTTTATATAATTTACGCTTGTACGCTAAATATTTCCAAAAAAACTTAGGAAAAACATGATGAGTGGCTTATGGCATTAAGACTGCCTAGGCCTAGCGTCCATAAACTAACGTATATAAGAAAGGTAAGAAAAGTGAAATTAAGACAGAATAATAAAGAAAATCTTTGTAAGAACTTTAAAGCAAAATTAATAAGTTCAACTTTCAATTACTTCCCATCCGAAAGCCTTTTGAAATCCACCTCCAATTTCAAACAAGCAAGGATCTTGTACATTTTTTCTTCTAAACTACTTACTAAATTTTCACTTTTATTTTCCTGGGTTAAAGATCTTGTATATGCCACGGTGAAAAATATGTCCATAGTTTTGCAGTGTGTAATATTCACTTGTACAGCTTTTTGCTCTGTTTTCAATTCACAAATGGTGAGTATAATCAAGGAAGATATAGAAAAGAAATCAATAGGCCATCAAACGATGATCAACGTCGATCCAACGAGGCGTACGAGCTTTTCGACTATTCAATCAGCCATTGATTCTGTGCCTTCAAACAACAAGGATTGGATTTTCATCTCTGTCAAAGCTGGAATTTACAAGTATTTCTTCTATGATCCTTTTTCTTAATTGAACATATTCTATGCACAAGTTTTTTTCTTTCAACATGATATTTCTATAAATTATATATATATAATATTAATATTGTGTGTAATATAGATGATGGAGTCCTGGTGGGCAAGATAGATACATTTGAAGGGCAATTGTAAATGCTAAAAATTGAGATTATGGAGACAAAGTGAGGAAGGTGACTATGCCCAATCCACCATCCACTAGCTAGTGCTATGTGTGTCATATGCATGTTTAAGATTGAAGATGAAGTGAGGGGACAAAATTTTAATATTTCGTGCAATTTACATCTTTGGTTTTATGTTTTACTTTTTTATTTAACCTTATATTTCATGATTCAGATGTATGACACGTGTCATGAAATAAAACACATTCAAATAATCAACAACACCGGTTATCTTTGAGACACATGTTATGTATTCAATAAATTCGAATAGGTGGAATAAGTAAAACGAAAAAACAGGAAACATGGAGCTAGGCAGACGGCGGGTTGGAACATAACGCTTAGGCGGGGTTAGACATCATGTAGATATGATTAGAGGGAACCTAATATATAGGAGAAAAACATATGCAATTAAAAGGAGCCTAGCGTGTAGACAGTACTAAACGGTGGAGACGGAGATTTTTAAAACAATGTTATATATTTAATTGTGTGTATGCATGTATTGTGTGTATTATGTGTTTGTATGTGTTTGCATGCAGTGAACAGGTGAAAATCCCTCCAGACAAGCCATTTATCTATCTCAAAGGAGAAGGAATTGGAAAAACTAATGTTGTATGGGGTGCACATGACACAATGTTGACTTCTTCAACTTTTGCCTCTATGGCTGATAATATTGTGGTCTCGGGGATCACTTTTGTGGTAAGAATTATTTTAGAATCTATCAGAATTATGCTTTTAATTGATTAATTGCTCCAACAATATGTTTAAAATAATGTCGGAATGAGATATTACTAGAGGAAAAAAAAAAGGAATTAAGAGTGAAAACCTTATGTAAATCGATAGGAAAGTCTCAAATTGAATGAGATTGCCATTTCAGGAGAAAAAGTCACAAGTTTTAATTAGTTAAAGGGATAATGACAAAAACACCCTGAGGTTTGGGCTAATTACAAAAAAAAAACCAAGAGATGTTCCAAAATTATAAAAAGCCCCCTCGAATTTGCTTATGTCGTAAATTTAATTGGGTAATTGTAATATTTCTGTAAGTATCAAGGATTTTTGAAATATTTTTGTTTATGAAGGGAAAAATATAAGCCAGAGTCAATCTCAAGGTTTTTTTCTTGCAATTTTCAAAAATTCCTGAATTTTTATAATTAGTCCGAGCCTCAGGGGAGTTTTGTAATTATACCTAATTAGTTAAAACATAAGTTTTATATATACTTTTTGTACTTCATTTCAGAAAAAAAAATTTCACAAGTTTTAATTAGTAACAAAAGTCATATATACACTTTTTTGTACTTCATTTAATTTGACAGAACTCTTACAATTATCCCCCAAGAAAGAATGGGAATCCGGTGAAGCAGGCGGTGGCGGCGAGGATCTCCGGCGACAAATCGGCTTTTTATGAGTGTAGTTTTTGGGGTATCAGGACACATTATTGGATGATAAGGGCAGACATTTTTTCAAGCTTTGCACAATTGAAGGAGCCATAGATTTCATCTTTGGAGGTGGTCAATCCATTTATGAGGTAATAATTAATCTGTATTTAAATTGCTTTAAATTGTGTTTTACTACTTTTCTCTTGTAAAGAAAATCAATTTAATTAACTACATATGGTCTTAGCTTACCTATATAATAACAGTGAGATTTAGTCTAATTATAATATAATCCAGTTATCTTTTAAAATTACAAAACACTCCATTGAGAAGTATGTATTTACCAAGGAGTATATCTCTCTTGGGCCTAGTGGGAATCTCGTCACCCTTCCTTTTCCAGGATATGTCTTAAAGAAAAGACCTTTTGGGGTGCAATTTGTAAATAGAAACATATGTTATTTGTAATTTTGTTAATTATCTTTTGTTATTAAGCTAAATGTGCTACTTCTTTGTAACTATATACCCCTATAACTACCAAGTTTTGGCCATATTCTTCAGTATTTCTCCAGTTTCAATGATTTGTATCTTATCCACAATTGCCAAACACATTCCTTTTAGAGCTACAAATGGGGGTAATAGAATTTTTTTTTCCTTGGATTGTAGCAATGCACCATATCAGTGAACGTAGGAGAATTGAAACCTGGCTCAACAGGTTACATAGCTGCACAGGCAAGAGCAAGTCCAAAAGATGGCGGTGGATTTATATTCAAACAGTGCAATGTGACTGGAAAGGAAAGGTATTCCTGGGAAGAGCTTGGAAAGCTTATTCCAGAGCTATTTATTACGATTCTTTTCTCTCAGACATTGTTGTTCCTCAAGGATGGGATGCTTGGGCTCATGATGGCCATGAGTAAGATTTCTAACCTTTTCTTTTTAGTTTTTATTTTCTATCGTTCTGCGAAGCCATTCTTATTATTAATTAACAAAGCTAGTATAGGAATGATTACAAAAAAATATTTTTGAGGTTGACTTAATTAAAAAATAAAAAACAAACCATTTCTTTCAGAAAACTAAAAGAAAAACTATATAAGTATTAAATAAAAAAATTACATAGTAAAAAAAAACATTTATGTCGATTGCCTGTTAGATTTGTATTTTCTTAACAAATGCCCTTGTTGATGGTACAATTCGTGAAGGCTTAATTGCAATTTAAGTCCTGTAACTTTTAGGGGTTGATAATCTTAATCATGTAAGTTCTTGATGTGAAAGTTTCAGTCCTTGATGATTTTACCTTTTAGTCAAAATAGTAATTCCAGTCCTATAACTTTTAATATTCATAGAGTATTTGGGTATTTTGGTTAAGAGGCGGTGAGATTGTGGGAACAAACGAAATATTGAGACACCTAGTTGGGACCAAAATCACACAATCAAAACTTGTATGACCAAATAAATTTGCAAAAATTAGAACTAATGGGATCAAAATTGGCAGGTTCAAAACCTTACGGGATAAAAATTGCTCGCCCTCTATAATTCGAGATAAATTTTGCAAGTAAGATATTTGTAAAATAGAAACAAATATCATGGGTATTTGTAATTTTGAAAGACTGCTCAGTTCCTCCGCCTAATTAGACTGAATATTGATGTATTTTTTGTAATTGACCCAAGATAGTAGTATGTATACAACGATATCTATATAAAGATATATTTGATAATGCTACAAATATACTATCTCACTTTCAATCAATTATTGTTCCGTTTGGTTGTGAAATACAACTATATATATCTCAATTGGAATGTCATAAATATGTAGTATTTCTGAATCAATTATTGGTTGTGCTAACCAGGAGTGAGATAACCTTTGCTGAGGATAAATGCCAAGGACGAGGATCAGACAAGTCGAAACGTGTCAAGTGGGAGAAAAACCTAAACCCACAGGACTTACACTTATTTATAAGCAATTCTTACATTGATACCGATGGATGGACCCATAAACTACCTCTCAACATGCTAGACTAATCATAATCATCATCTCTGCTACCTACTGCATTTCTACTAATTAGTTAACTTGTAAATACTTATATATGTTCTAATTTCTTGAGTGTATGTTTCTCTTAGGAATTCCGTAGTTTGTTATTTTTCATTATATTCTATTAGATGCATAGTAGTTCTATGATTCAAGACAGGTTTCAACAATTATTTTTTCCACAAATTGCAGCTACAAATTAATTAGCTCTATAAATACTGTTGATTCTTGTATGACTCGTCAAACAGGCCCAACATTGGACTAGTCCATGTGTAGTATATAAGTGGTTATACCAGAAAATGTAAAATGGCCAAACCGATCAACTCCGATGTATCTCCAACCGAACTCCGCTAGTAACACCGAGCACTCGAAAGAAAGGGGGCCGGAGGGTTTTTCCGGCGTACCCTCTCCGACGCTCAAGTCAGATATCAATTCAAAGAAGATAAAAATAGCTCAAGTGTAGTGTGGATGAATAAAAATGCATTAACCTTACTCATACCTGATGAATGCCTATTTATAAGGCTCACCATTAGGGTTTCACGTTTCGAAAGCGGTTAAGGAGAATCACTGAGGACGTTTGTTACAAAATCTTATCTAGATTCGAGAAATTTAAGCTATGCTTACAAATACCGAGCTCTTTATCGATCCCGAGCACCATCGCCTTCTAGAAATTGGACCTTAAGAAGTGAACCTCGATGGGCCTGGAGTTGGACTACGATTATGAGAGCCCACTCTCTAGCTCGGCTTTATTCCATGCCGAATCAACCAGTCCCCCACTATAGCCGAAATTTGTTCGTCGACAAAGCTTGGTTATAGTGTTCCCTTAATCACAGAGGCCGAGCTCTTCACCCCGAGCTACCTCGTAGGTCCCGAGGGGTGTAAGTGTAAGGTTTAGCGGGGGGTTGAATAAACCTTACCAAATTTTCGATTTAGTCCTTTTTAAATATTCGAGTTGATCTTACACATTTTGTGTCCTTGATGGGACGATCAATTTAGTTACTCAAGTAGAGTTAATCTCTCAACAAACTCAACCGAGTTGTTGATGGAATGACTCAAATTTCGGTGGTGGCTCTAAATTAACTCGATTGTGGTTTTGTTTTTATTGGAAGACTTAACACCTTAAGTTTGATTGAGCAAGAATTTAGTGCTTGGTTTAGTACTTATAAGTTATTAAGTGGATAGCAAATTTATCAGATATAAGCGATTAAAAATGTAAGAATCAAAGTCTTTGAAATATAAATGACACAATGAAAGTTTTATAGAGGTTCAAGACGGGGTAATTCTTCTACTCCTCTCTTCTCCAACTCCGGAGAATCCACTAGGTAATGATCGGTTTACAAAGTCGTAACAGTCCCGAGATACAAGTCTTGATCACACAGCCGACTTGATCCTTTGGGACTCGATCGAGACGCCTTGATCACTGGTGGCTCTCGATGCGACTCGGCTTTCTTCACAGGCGGTACCGCTTTGCTACTACTGACTCACTTGCTCAAGATCTTTGGATTTGATTACGAAGCCCTCCAAAAGCTTAAGACTTGGCTCAACCTTGAACCTTCCTACAATCCTTCCGGAATGTAGACCCCTTGTTTTCAAAGATTTTCCTCTTCAACCGATTGAAGTTATCTTTCCTTCACGGTGAGTGTTGGATTGATGTTCTTCGTAATGTAGGCTCGAGGATTGAGAATGTTTCAGTTTTTCTAATATGCTTGTATATCTCACATGTGTGTCTTACATGTATATGTTCTTCTCAAACAAACTCCTCGGCCTTTTATAGTGAACTTTCAAAAATTTGCCCGTTGAAGAGATAGGCTTATTTTTGAAAGTCACTTGCGTCGTTGGCTTGTCTTGTTGCGCTTCTTGGAATTGCCATTTCCTCGTATGAATTGTTCTTTTACCTTTTCGAGTTACGACACGGTGTAGTGCTTCCCATCGTTCATTCCTTTTGCACGCTTTCGGGACCGAGCACTCCAAGAAAGGTGGTATGGAGATATTACTTGTTTAAGTAATTCTCTTGATTTCGTGCAACGGATCTTTCTGATTATCTCGACTTGATCGCATTTCCTTGCTTTCCCAGGTGACTTAGAGTCGCCTTCCAATCGTGGATGACTCTTACATCACTTCAACTTCGAGACTTGGCTTTTCTTGAGTTGACTTGATGATGCTCCACTCACCAGTATCTCACCGCTTCTATAGTAGAGTTCTGTCTACTCTTCTTTGCATACTCGGTTGTCTGTGAATTTGAGTCTTCCTTCAAGTCTTGATTGTCTTCTTGCATGTTAGGGCGTAGTGAGGTCCGACTTAACTCACAGCCACTCTATTTGTTACAATGCATTATACAATAAAAATTGGGGTGCCAACTTTCTATTCTAAGTTTTATATGGCATTCATCAAAATCTAAACAATAAAATTCCTAACAATTTCCCCCTTTTTGATGATGCCAAAACTTAAACCATTCAAAAATGCAATTAACAAAGATACATACTGGATAGTGTATTGACATAGAATGTATATGCGTGAGAATCAATCTTTTTATTGATCATATCATTCTTGTACTTTTACACAAATTGTTTACAAGGTGTATCGAGTTCATATTTGCTACGAGAAAAATAAAGAATTTATAGCTTTATTACGTAAGACTTACATTGTATGTATTTACATGATAAAATACACGAAGGGTTGACAAAGAACACTTCATCTCCTTTGTTGTCTCCTTCTTTCATCTTGTTCAAGATCTTTTTCTCTTCTTCTCTTTTTCTCGTCGTCATTGCTTTCTTTTTCTTTTCATATGCCTTTTCGGACTTCATCTTTTCTTATTCTTTCTGTCTCTCTCCGCCATAGCCGAGTTTGTCTCTTATTTTCTTCTTCTATTCTTTTTGCATACTCGGCGTTAGTTTTAGCCACTTTCAAATTTGCCACTTGGTCAAGCTTCCAGCCCAAAGAGATCCTCCTTTCTTTCCTCGGATCTACGATTCAATATTCTTGGGCGAGGCCCAGTCCAAGCTTCTTCCTCCATCGCCGCTTTCCTTCTACCTGCGGGCGTATCTTGTCTTGGGGTCTTTCTTTCCGGTGAGTGACCAACGGAGTGACAGCCAGAGTGAGAGGAAGTCTGCTTTGCCTGTCGGCCTTTTTCTTCACATAACGTGAGACCTTTTCCCAGTACAAGTCCCAAGCTTCGAGCCATGGACATATTTGCAAAATATCCCCAGTTCCGAGCGTTTTAAATTCATCAATGATCATGGCTCTGTCTCCGACATCCGAAATGGCATAAGTGTCTCATCTCACGGAATGCCTCCGTGTTCTTTCAAGATGTTCATAACTCGGCATCCATT
Organism: Rehmannia glutinosa; assembly: GCA_016081115.2. Classification (NCBI taxonomy): domain Eukaryota; kingdom Viridiplantae; phylum Streptophyta; class Magnoliopsida; order Lamiales; family Orobanchaceae; genus Rehmannia; species Rehmannia glutinosa. Next base: position 18,876 of record JABTTQ020000720.1, read on the forward strand.
CTTCCTTCCACTTCCTTCATCCCTCGCTTCAATTGTTTTTCTTTTCCCATAGATACATCCAGTGTTGGAGTGGCGGAGTCACGGGGAGTTTGTCACGATAATGTCACCGTGAGGACCTTGTTGGGGGTTTGTGCAATCATTAAGGTCATATCTTTTGATCCTTCCCCCTCGTGATTTTCCTTTCTTTTGTTTCAAAATTTTCTCGGTGATTTTCCTTCTCACCGCTTCCTTTCTTTTTCGACTTGATTTTCTTTGCTTTAAGGTATTCATCTTCCCCTTTTTGGCATCATCAAAGGATAGAGGAACCCCAGGGAACATGCCGGGCAAGCATGAAGTCGAGCTTGCGGATAGTCGGAGTTCGCTTCAAGTCTGGCTGCGTTGGCAAAGACGAATTCGGATCGAGTAGCGTTGGACTCTGCTTGAAATCACTTCATCTCGGCCATGAGAAGGTCGAATTCTTTTTTCTAGTCATGTGTTCTTCCAAACATTTGTAGATCATTCGTATTTTGCTCACGCAGAGCTTTATCTCGGAAGAGTATGAGCTTCATGCATGTGCTCAATATGTTCTCAAAGCCGTTTTGCATCGGCATTTTCTCGCTCTCCACACTAGCGGCTTGTTGAACAATGTCCTCAAGTATCTTACTTGTTCCACACGCATTGTTTTTTGTCATTGCCACCATTCCCGATTCGGATTTGTTATGCCTCTCAAGTCGGCCAAGGGTGGCATCTCTCGTTGTCCAATCGCATATCCAAAGAGGGCGATGCCTCTCCATCCGTTCAACCTCGGCAAATAGTGCCTTGAACACTTCTCGAACTTGATTGATTCTCCTGTTGCGGTGATGGCCATGCATCGTCAAAATCATAATCAATGGAACAATGGTGTCGATGGAAGAACAGAGTGGTTTGTGATAGCGTGCTTGTTCATTTTCGACTCTTCGTGGAGTTCGGTATCTCAGTGAAAAAGGGAAAGATTCTACAAAAGATTCATCGCCTTAACCAGGATATGTTCGATGATGAGCGGTGCGCGTGAAGTTCTTTGGGAATCGATCTCGCTGCTGACGGAGGAGCTAGCGGTGGTCTCTTGTTCACCTGGGTTTTGTTGTGAAGTAGTCCCGGTTTTGAGCCTCGGTTGTCTCAACAGCCGTTGGTCTCGGTTTTTGCCGAGCCTCATTGTCTCAACAACTTCGTTGGTCTCGCCTAATTTTTCCAATTGCGTAGACTGGTCTCGGCCTTATCGATGAGCGTCATCGGACGATGATGAGATTTCCGTTGGTGGCTCATCATCAAAGTTAAAGGTTTGACGAGTAGTCTTGGGATCGACTTGCTCGTGCTTGGAACATCCGATCCCGAGTCTTTTGGATTTCGCACGGGAATGACTCGACTTCTTCTTCTTCGCCGATCCCGAGAAAGGATACATCGAGATTATCCCGGGAATCATGAAGTGCGCTTATCTCCTTTTCGGGGTCGATTATAGCGGGGATGTTCTCTACTTGACTTCTTTACCCCGGGAAGTCTCAACCTCCCATGGGCCTTCAAAGACCTCCAGCTAGTCTCTCTCACAGCGAGGCCTTGGTCCTCCCTTTCGACGATGTCATTTGTCTTAGGGTCTTTGCGGTGGCATCCATTGGAGTCTCAACCCCATGGATTGCACTTTCATCGCCCAGTGTTAACTCCCAGTACATTCCTTCGTGCCTCGACCGCATCGTTAGCGCGTCATTAGCCTTCTTCAGAGTAGCGGTTGGCACCTCGGTGAGAGTGTCAATAATCGGGAGCTTAAGATTGATGACAACATCTTTTTTCTTCTTGTGTTTGTATTTTCTCTACTTCGCCTCCTTGATTCGTTGTGGAGTCATGCGCACATCCTCCGACCTTTGGCTGCCGTGGAGGAGTTTCCCCTCGGTGGCGCGCACCGGTGAGTGACTTGGAATGGGGTCACTCGTCTCCAAACTCCCTATTGCTGCTATTGAATGTTCAAACACGTTGGGGCGGGTGGTAAGACACCTTCAATAGGGGTTGGCTCGATTGGGGTCCCCACTATCCCGATTTCATCGCTGTGTCCCTTATCGCTTTCTTCCGAGTGAGGGAAGTGGTAGCAGCAACAACGATGGCGATTTCTTGAACCACTCCCATTGGATCAATTTCGTGTGTTCGAGGACTCTCCTGGTCCCTCCATCAATCTTTGCTCGTGAAGGATTACGGATTCTCGCAATGCTTGCCGATTTGCAACTCTTTTCGTGGCGTAAAAGCATTCTCGGATCCTCATCATCGTCCCCGAGAAGACATCAAGGAGAGGATGTGTGTGTTCGTAGTGGAGATAGAGGCGGTGCTTGCACTTTTCACGTGCCTCGGCTTCCTCGAGCTTGCTTTTCTCTCCTTTTCCTTGTAAATCTGCCCCAGGATATCTAGCGATTGTCTTCATCAGTCTTTGGGGCACGATTTTAGTCGAGGAAATTTAGCGATTCCTCTTCTTCTTCTATAAACTCGGGCCGTTGGAACTGTTTCCTTGACTTACTCAACTTCCATTTCCTCCACTCACGCGAGACGATTTTGGATGTGCGGGTAAGGTGGAGATAGGATCATTACATCACTATCCGCTCTAGCAGTTCTTCTTGTGCTTGTTTGTGTGAATTACTGTGTCTTGAGTTGCCTCTGCCGACGCCTTCACAGACTTGGTTTGTTTCATCAATTACATCTCGGAGACTCTACTTCTCCAGTAGTCTCCCAGTATCTTCTCTAGCCGAGTAACCGACTCACCGGCAAGCCTCCGATTAGATCGCTTGATGATTCTTCTTCGTCTCCTAGTTTGTACCGAGAGGAATTTCAGTTCGGAGACGGTGTCCTCCGAGTCTTGGGCGGCTGGGGCCGTGCTGGTGTCTTTTTCCGAGGAGCAGGCCGTCGTGGCTTCTCGGTTCTCCTCTTTTTTGACGATCGGAGAAGGTATTTGTGAGTCCTTCTCGACCCTGCTGCGGGGGGGAGACACGGCTGCAGGGGCGGTGACTCTGGCTGCAGGGGCAGGAGCATGTTTGGTTTTCTTTTGCCGCAGGGACATGATCTTCTTAGTAGCTTTGGGTGACTCTCTTCTTGGGTGGAGAGGAAACAGTTGTATCTTCAGGGTCGGTGATTCCCCTCACTGGTGTCGCTCTCTTGGCGTAAGCTCTCTTGTGCGCTGAGAGGTTTGCTCTGAACATCCTCTTGTTAACATGGAATGCCTTCCCATGTCTAAGAGGACTCCTTTCACCTCCATTAGCCGGCCAATCACTAGGCCATATCCCAGGGATCCTCCAAATGTGCCATCTTCTTTGAAGGATTTGTTTCCCACGCTCGGCAGAGTCTGCTGTAGACAAACTCACTTCGGCCAGTTTATCTTCTTTTTCTTCGATGATTGCAACCATTACAATCAGCTTTGCCTTTGACAGTTGGTCAAAGCTGCCAAACTTGATGTCGATACATTTGGCAACTATGTCCAACAGCTTGTGATAATCCTCCTTCAGCAGTCTCTTGTTTGCTGTATACACTATTTTATCAGCAAAGTCGGGCTTGGCTATTTCTTTCCAAGCATCAGCCAGGTTTACATCAGCTTCGTTAATCTCTGATGCTCCTTGGCTGGTAGTGAAAGAAGTGGTCAGCCAAATCCTTGGCAGTGATAGTCAGCTGCTTTCCGTGTACAGATGACTTGATTCCTTCATCGTGAATCTCAGCATTCACGTAGAATTGTGCGACCTCCTCCACATATGTCATCGGGTATTCTAACGTCAGAAACGGTTTCAGACCGGACGTTTCTAACTTTTCAGCGATTTTCTTCACTAGGGTGTCGTCGGACCCCTGTTTCACCATCCCGTCGAAATCCACCGTAGAGCCGGTGTGGATTTGCTTCCCTAACTTGGTAAAGTCATAAGTTGGTGCCATTTTCAGGATTGTATCAAGGAAAAACTCAGAAATTGATTTGAAGATAGATAGGGTTTAGAGAGTATTTTTGCCTTTGCTTTTGAGAGAAAGAGATGAACAGTTTTAGAAGTGTGAGAGAGAAACGGATGAAAATGGTTTAAATATGGTTTATGAAAGGACGTGCGGGTGGTTTTTGAAATGTGATCGAAATCAACGGCTTAGATTTTGCACGCCTATTTAGCATTTTAAGTCTTGTAATTTATTGCGGCAGCATTTATATCCAATCATAAGCTTGGTGTGCAGCTTTATGTCTATACACATCATCATTATCCGACGTATTCCTTAAAACATTCCCGCTTAGTCAAACGATGCGTTTTTGTCATTTTGCTCATAAGTGACTCAACTTATCCCTTAGCCGATTTAACTCTACTTCTCACGGTTCTCTTAGTGACTCGGCTATCACCTGACTCGTGTAATTGTCTTCCGATACAATCGATTTTTCTCGAAGTGATTTTGCATTTCAAACTCTTTTTCACCCCTTTTCTCCATTTCCATTTTCTTTGATTCGCCCGAGTGTCACCTTTCAATTAACCCCTAACTCATGTTTGAGTTCTTCAAATCTTGACTCACATAATGGTTTTGTGAAGATGTCGACTAGTTGTTTATCGGGTTGAAATATATTCCAGGGATGATATCCTTCTTTTCAACATGATCTCTTATGAAGTGATATCGACATCAATATGCTTTGTTCTTGAATGCAACACGAGATTTTGAGTAATTGCAATTGCACTTGTGTTATCACACATGATTGGAATCTCTTTTTCTCAATTTCATAGTCTCTCATTTCTTTGTCTCATCCATAGGACTTGGGCACAACAGTGCCCGCAGCTATGTATTCTCGCCACCAATTTGTGGAGGTGGCTATTGAGTTTTGCTTCTTGCTAAACCAGAAATCGATCTATTTCCTAGCATTTGACATGTGCCTCAAGTGCTCTTCTGTCCACTGCATCCAAAGATAGTCGAGGACCAATAGCCAATTAGCTTGAATCCACCCTCCTTTGGATACCATAGCCAACGCTTCTTGGCTTCGCTTTCAAGTATCTCAATATTCTCTACTTTGTCATATGACTCTTTTTGGAGCAGATTGAAATCTTGCACATACACCTACAGCATAGGTGATGTCCGCCCGCTTCTTTGTGAGATAGAGCAATGATCCAATAAGTGCTCAGATCTTGTTTGATCTAAGGGCTTGCCATCCCAGATCCATGTCCATTTTGATCGATGTGTTCATTGGTATTTTTCTGAAGACTTCTCTTCCATACCAAACTTCTTCATTAAATCTCTGGTGTACTTTGTTTGACTTATGAAGGTTCCATCCTTCATTTGCTTTTGGAGTCCAGGAAGAATGTCGGCTCTCCCATCATGCTCATTTCAAATTTACTTTGCATGAGGTTTGAAAATTTTTCACACAGCTCTTTGTTTGTGGAACCAAAAATGATGTCATCCACATAAATTTGAACAAGCAAAAGATACTCTTTTTGTCTTGAATTCTGAAAAGTGTTCTATCTACTTTTCCTTTTGTGAATCCATTTTTGGTTAGGAATTGTGACAAAGTGTCATACCACGCTCCGGGTGCCTGTTTCAATCCATATAGAGCCTTCTTGAGTTTGTATACCTTGTCTCCAAGAGTCTTTCGCTCAAATCCTGGAGGTTGTTCAACATACACTTCTTCTTCCAATACACCATTTAGGAATGCACTTTTTACATCCATCGATATACAATGAAATTCTTGTGAGTGCATAGGCAAAGAAACATCCTTATAGCTTCCAATCTTGCTACAGGGGCAAATGTTTCATCAAAATCTATCCCTTCTTCTTGGCAATATCCTTTGGCTACTAGTCTTGCTTTGTTTCTTACCACAGAACCTTCCTCGTTCATCTTATTTCTGAACACCCATTTGGTGCCAATCACATTTTTGATGTATGGGTGGCTTTGCACTAATTCCACACTTTATTTCTTTCAAACTGATTCAGCTCTTCTTGCATAGCTTGAATCCAATGTGTGTCATCCAATGCTTGTGACACGTCTTTGGGCTCTATTTGCGAGATGAAGCAAGTGAACATAGCTTCTTGTTGAGTTCTGGATCTTGTTTTGACACCTTCTTTATATCTCCAATTACAAGTTCGGTGGATGATCTCTACCCATCTTACATCAGGTTGGAGTGAGTTAGCTGGATTTGATCGACTTGCAGCTGTCGCATTGCTGGGTCAGCTCTCTCGTAATCACTTACCTGCAAATTTTCCAGTTGTTTTTGAGATTCAGTATCTCATCTTCGAATTGATAATTCCACCGACTTGACAAAGGGACTCTTTACTCAGATGGTTGGATGATTGGCTTATCGGTGACTCTTCAATGTCTTCTCCATTTACATTTGGCTCATCGAATACTACATGAATGGATTCTTCTGTAACCATAGTTCTTTTGTTGAGTATCCTGTAGGCTTTGCTTTGTTGAGTATCCTAAGAAGATACCTTCATCGCCTTTAGCATCAAAAGCCTTTAGGTTGTCTTTGCCATTGTTGTGGATGAAGCATTTACATCCAAATATTCTCAAGTATGCAACATTTGGTTTTCTTCGTCAGATTTCATAGAGTCTTTGTCAAATTTTGTCATTTATCATACATCCGCTGTTTTGGGTGTAGCAAGTTGTGTTGATTGCTTCAAATTTCAAAATCTTTTTGGTAACCTGCTTCAGACTAACATGGTCCTCATTCTTCTTTGGGGTTCTATTCTTCTTTCGCAACTCCATTTCTTTGTGGAGTCCTAGCTTTGATAGTTCATGACCAATACCATTCTCAATACAATCGAGTTATTATTCCATTGACAAACTCAATTCCTCTGTCCGATCTTATTTTGATAATGGTTTGACTCTTCTCGTTTTGAATCCTCTTCATCACTGTGGGTAGTTTTTGTAGAGTTTCTTTCTTCTTACACATGAATATTGTCCATGTATATCTTGAATAGTCATCTACTACCACCAAGGTGTATTTCTTTCCACTTATGTTTGGCTGGTTCCACTGGGCCAAATAGATCCATATGAAGCAGATGTAATATTCTTGTTGAGGATGGGCATGTCTTTTCTTTGAATGACGATTTGATTTGCTTTCCTTCCGACATGCATCACATATACTCTCCTTCTTGTATCTGAAGTCTGGAAGTCCTTCTACAAGATGACTTCTTGCCAGCTTGTTAATTGTTTTGAAATTCAGGTGACTCGGCTTTTTGTGCCACAACCAACTTGATTCACCTGTTCTTTGCTAAGTAGACAGGTGTTGGGTGTTGCAGTTGACCAATCCACTACATACATATTTTTCTGTCTGCATCCTTGCAAAGACAACTTCATTTGATTCAATATCTTTGATTTGGCATATTCCATGTTGAATCCAACATTGTAGCCTTTGTCTCATTGGTTGATCGATGCTCGATAAATTGAAGTTGAGTCCTTCAACATATGCAACATCTCGTGATCTCTAATCCATTTTCTTGATGGATCCAATGCCTCTTATTTTGCCAGGAGCTTCATTTCCTCCAAATATGACTTTTGCTCCTTTAACTTCCTTGAATTTTTGATTTTTCTTATTTCTGTCATATGTCCGGGAACAGCCACTATCCATGTACCAGGTTCCTTGGCACTCACATTCCTTGAACCCGCAATCAAGGAAATTAAGTTTTAGGTACCCATACTTGTCTGCGGGTCCTGAGGGGTTAGAATTGTAAGATGATCCAACCAACCTATAGCCAAATGATTTGACTCTAAGGGGTTGCCATCTATCAGTGCCATAATCATAATTAATCCTCGCAAATTGCTTGGGGATTCTAGGTTCATACAAATTGTCTCTTTTGTATGTATGCCTGTGTATAAGTTTTAGCAATCGCCTTCTTTGGGTAATTGTGGTGTCTCCGGGAGTGTAGTGCCTAGGTGCATATGTGTCTGATGAAAGCTCTTATACTTTTGGAATGGCCTTTGTTGAGTTCTAGGCCTTTGCCATTTTGGGCTTATATTCCATAAGTCTATGCTGATAGTTCACATTATTCCAATCGCCTTGGCTTGATATTTTCTACCATTCCCATCATATGTATTTCTTTGATGGATTTTCTGGGATTTTTGGTAGCTCTTCCTTTTACAGAGTATTTTCTGTTAGGAGTTTCTTGAGGACTCGGCTGAATCTCTTCTCAGCTGTCCTTTCAAAGACACTCAACTGGTTGTTTTCCTTTTCCTTGTAACCAAGGCCGATTTTGTCAAGTTATTGTTTTGGTGTGAATGTGTGAGCAACATTTAGAGTTTTGGATTTTTCAGACTCTTCATGACTTGAAGATCCTTTTTCCAAAATTACTTTTGAGGTTTGACATAGCACGGAAGAATTAAATCTAAGCCCTGTCTTGTCTCCACATTCTCTTTGACTATAATAAGATCATCCAATGATTTGGATGCCTTAGTGAATGAGGCAATAACATTCTTGAGGTCATTCTCTCTTTTCTATAAAGCAATTTCGCTTATTAATTTAGCATTTTCAGCCTTTTAAACTTTTATTCTCAATGGCTATTTGACTTAGAGTACTCGGCTCCTTAGTCACTTTGAGTTTTGACTTTTGAGTAGTTTGTTTTCCTCATTCAATAGTGTGTGTGAGGATTTAATGTGTTCAAAATCTTTCATCATTTTGCCTAATGAATCATAAAGATCAGTGGGTGATGAAGTGTGTGTGTCATAGTCACTATCACTGTACAGTTTGTTGAGTTAGATTGTACCTCATCATCTTCGTCGAGTTGATCTTGTTCTTTGGCCATCAGCGGATCGAGCTTCTTCCTCGTGAGTCACTTGAGTAGCCGCCATGCTTTGCGCCTCGAATCATTTGTCTCTTGACTTGGTTTGTTTAGTGATCTCTCGCAACCATCATTGCCTTTTTCCTTTCTTGTCTTCTTTCTCTCAAGACCTTTCCTTTCTTCTTCATCCCCGTATTTGTTGACTACGGGATATGGGCATTCAATGGCATAGTGACTGGTTGTCTACGGTTCAAAGATAGATATTCAACCTTTTGATGACTCTTTCCATTCTTCGATTGTCACCTTTGATACTCAACTTTTGATGATTTGTTCTCTTGGTTGGCCTATCTTCCCTTGATTTGGAGGGAGCGAGTGTCTTCGGAAGATTCACCATTTCTCTTTCTTGTAGTTCTTATTGAAGAACTTGTTGAACCTCTTAACCATCGGGCTATTTCTTTCCGGGTCAATGACTTCTTTGACCTCAACTCTCTTCCCATCTTTAACAATTAGAGCAGCCGTTTTGGGTACAACTCTCTTCCTTCGGGTCTTTTCTTCTCACTCAAACTCGTAGGCTTTGAGGTCCGAGAATAACTCATGGTTGGATGTCTTTGATAGGTCCATGGAATGTCTCCCATGACCTTCATTTCCCATTGTGGAAGACTTTTTAGGATCTTCATACACATTTCTTCTGTGTATATTCTTTTCCAAAATGAATGCATGACTCATTTGTGATTTACGTGAACAGGGAAGGCCTAGTTGATCCAGGTTCTCTCCCCGAGATCATTTTGAAGTTCTCAAATTCTCAGATACCACCGATAATTTGTTTTCTTTGATTTGCTCCCCGAGCCTTCACAAATCAACGCCACCTTGTCCTGATTTCTTTAGCCGTTTGCATGATTTGACTTTATTGAACATGGCTTTGTCAAGGTTTTGTAGAGGATGTCCTTGGCTACATTGTCCAGGTTATATCTTTTTTGTCATCATTTGTCCACTCGGTTCTTGGTTTTTCAACCACGAGTGTCCGGGAGCAACATCTTCTTCCTTCACCGCAACTCTTCGACAATCGGTGTTCACTTTAAGATTTGGTAAAGAGGCCCATCTTCTATCACTATCCACATCTCATCATGTAATCTTTGATAGATGAGTCGCATACGAATTTTCCAATCATCAAATTCTTCGATAGTGAACATAGGGATGCGTGTCAAATTTGCTTCCATGATAATAACTTTTAATAATAAAAAGAGTTTTGAAGATTTAAGTACTAAAGCGGAGACTTTGAAAAGTTTAGAGATCTAGTTCAGTAAACTTGATGCGGAGGGTTCAATGAACCAACCGCCACGATACCCTTGTAGGTCCCAAGGGGTGTAAGTGTAAGGTTTAGAAGGGGGGTTGAATAAACCTTACCAAATTTTCGATTTAGTCCTTTTTAAATATTGAGTTGATACTTACAACAGTTCTGATGGACATCAATTTAGTTACTCAAGAGAGTTAATCTCTCAACAAACTCAACTTGATCTTGATGCAATTTTGGTGGCTCTAAATTAACTTGATTGTGGTTTTGTTTTTTGTAGGAAGACTTAACACCCTTAAGTTTGATTGAGCAATTTAGTGCTTGGTTTAGATCTTATAAGTTATTAAGTGGATAGCAAATTTATCAAATGAGATATAAGCAAAGTTAAAAATGTAAGAATTAAAGTGTTGAAATGTAAATGACACAATGAAATTTTTATAGAGGTTCAAGATGGGGTAATTCTTCTACTCACTCTCTTCTCCAACTCCGGAGGAATCCACTCAGTAATGATCGTTTACAAAGTGGTAATAGATCCCGTATACAATGTCTTGATCACACAGTGAGCTTGACTTGATCCTTTGGGACCTCGATGCCGAGACGCCTTGATCACTCGGGTGGCACCGCTTCTGCCACTCGCCTTTCTTCTGCAGGGGTACCGCGCTACTACAGCTCACTTGCTCAAGCTCTTTGGATTTGATCACGAAGCCCTCCAAAAAGCTTAAGACTGGCTCAACCTGAACCTTCCTACAATCCTTCCTGGAATGTAGACCCTTGTTTTCGTATTTTCCTCTTCAACTGATTGAAGTTATCTTTCCTTCACGGTGAGTGTTGGATTGATGTTCTTCGTAATGTAGGCTTGAGGATTGAGAATGTTTTGATTTTCTAATATGCTTGTATATCTCACATGTGTGTCTTACATGTATATGTTCTTCTCAAACAAACTCCTCGGCCTTTTATAGTGAACTTTCAAAAATTTGCCCGTTGAAGAGATAGGCTTATTTTTGAAAGTCACTTGCAGTCGTTGGCTTGTCTTGTTGCGATTCTTGGAATTGCCATTTTCGTATGAATTGTTCTTTTACCTTTTCGAGTTTTGACACGGTGTAGTGCTTCCCGTTGGTTCATTCCTTTTGCACGCTCGACTGAGCACTCCAAGAAAGGTGGTATGGAGATATTACTTATTTAAGTAATTCTCTTGATTTTCTGTGCAACGGATCTTTTTACAGATTATATCGACTTGATTGCATTTCCTTGCTTTCCCAGGTGACTTAGAGTCAGACTTCCAATCATTGGATGACTCTCACGTCACTTCAACTTGAGACTTGGCTTTTCTTGAGTTGACTTGACGATGCTCCACCACCTGTATCTCACTGCTTCTATAGTAGAGTTCTGTCTACTCTTCTTTGCCATACTCGGTGTCTCGCGGTGAGTCTTCCTTCAAGTCTTGATTGTCTTCTTGCATGTTAGGCGTAGCTGACTTAACTCGGCAGCCAGCTTATTTGTTACAATGCATTATACAATAAAATTGGGGTGCCAACTTTCTATTCTAAGTTTTATATGGCATTCATCAAAAGCTAAACAATAAAATTCCTAACACTACCCAATATACCTTGATTTCTATATACCGAACCGTGCATCGCCCTATCGTTTGAAATTCCCGCCTCCGAGATCCGTGGACATCGCATCATTGTTCTATTGATGGGACGCCCGTCCCTTCGCCAATGTGTCCTTAACTGCAGATCTTTTTCTCTTATCAACGCTAAGATTCATTGTCCTAGGTACTCGTGCCGCTCTCTTCTCCTATATAAAGAGGCTCTCCATTTCATTTCTCACTTTTTGCACACACTCTCTTTCTCTCCGACGATTCCGGCGACTAAAACCTCCTGTAACTTCTCTTCCTCATTTTCTTCTTCTACTTCTTCTACATCTTTCTATTTTTATTCCCCCATCTCTATCTTCTTTCTCTGCTTTTTCTTATTTTGTATAATACCATGTCTTCCCCTCGTTAATCTTTCCTTTGGGCACTTCAACGGATCCCGAAATAAGTCGCTTTCGCGACTGGGTTGATAACCTGAACTTTCCTTTGAAAATGCCGCTCCTTCTCGCTTCACACCATACCGAGGACTCTTCCTCAAATCTCCCAAATGAGCTCGAGCTCTCTTTCCGATAGAGTTATTCTAACATAGAAATAAGGTCATATTCCCATGTAGATAGTAGTTTCAATGCCACCGCTATGTTTGCTAGAATTTAAAATATCTTTGTAAAAACATAAGTATTCCTTCAACTTTTAAAATAGCTCTCCCTAGCTCTTTATGAAAGGCCGAACCGACCTCCACCAGGTTTTCTAGCCTTTTTCTCCGCATATTGATGGTGGGCTTTGTTCCTATCCATCCTCTTATGATCGAACTCTCACCATATATCAAATCCCTTGAACCAATTTTCTCCCAACTCTTTTCGACTCATGACGGTTTCGTCATGGTTACCAAATTTCTCGAAATTGAACCAACAACCGAAGCTCTTTCACTCTTTATTTCAAATAAAGGTCTCCACTACTCGTGGCCTCTTCTATCTCTCCTCCCGAGGTGATGCACGATTCTCGGGAAATATCCTACTTCCAATAAATTTTGGAAGGATCGCTTATTTTTTTCTCTCTTCTCCCGAACCCTCGGCCCTTCCCTACCTAGTGGGTTTGGGAAGTTCCTCCTCGAGAGGAAAGTAAATATTAGGAGGCGAGATCCCGACCTCCAAGTTCTCATAGATCGGTTAAATAAGCAAGAGTATGATCTTTCACGACTCGCTCTTGTCCCGCTCTATTATGACATTTCAAATTAAGCCATACCGCAAGCTCGAGGATGACCTCAGTATTCATCTTTTGCTAGTCTTATTTCTATTTCTGCGTTTTCACTTTTTATTTTACTCACATTTGACTCTTTTTCCTTCAACTACAACTATGAACAAAAGACTTGCCGAGAAAGAAGGAAACTCGGAAGAGAAATGTCTCCATGAGTCGTGCCCCCGCCCAGGGAACGTCTTCCAATCCTCAATCCAATCAACCTCCTCCTTCCATTACCGTTGCTCAATCTATCGAGGGCCAAGCTCCTAAGTCTCCCTGCACTTCGCCCGACTCAATTTCGGGATGTCATTAGGGAGTTCTCGGATCCTAGCAACAACCCCACTCAAGAAACGCCCACCATCCGCTTTGACTCTTCTCGAGAAGAAGTCAAGAGATTTCGGCAGATTCGAGAGATACTACTACTCCCAACCAGACATTTTTCTCAGTCCCCGTTATGGAGAATCTTCATCCCTGACGGGCGGCCGATTGGAATTCTACAGGCCTTTGCCCTCCTCGAGAACGTCGTCCCACCGCAACAAAGCTTCGCCCGACTTGGTGGATAATTTCAAACTCGACTTTTCTAGGGTAAGATGTTTTCCTCTTTTTGTTCTTAGTTTATTACTTCACTCTTCTACTCATACTTGCTTTTATTGTAATTTCACAGGCCTTACTCCGCCTTTCTCAAAATAGTTGCCCGAAGTCGCGTGGGCTTTGCTGATCCCGACCTCGTCGATGAGCGCAATGACTGCGCAAGAACAAGTGGCCCACCAAAGAGAGGGATGCCCGAATGCTCAAGGTTTTGGACAAAGGCAAAGCCGAGCTCGACGAGCTCAAAGCTACCCTGGATAATAAGGATGAGGAGATAAGAGCTCTTAAGGCCGAGCTCGAAAAATTCCAACTTCAGTCCGCTCATCAAGTAGCTGAGGCTCGAGCGGAAGGTGCCCGAGCCAGTATTCAGAACTTCCTCCAATCACCCAGAGTGTTGTGCTCGGTTCAAAAGCTGGGAGGTGGCCAAACAAAGTTTCCTAAGTTCGAAGAGTTCTTGACGCGTTCTCTCAGACGACGAGCTCTCAAGATTTCCACTTGGCCTTTGATCGGCCGAAGCCCAAGGCCAAGAGAAGGGCTTTGTTGAAAAGTTTGATCGGAACAAGGCCTTAACCTTCGCCATCGATCCCGGGGCTATAATCCCTCACGAGGCAAATCATGTCAATCTAAGCTCTCCTACCGACTTCCTCAACCATATCATTTTCTATATTGGAAGCCGATCGAGTTTCATCCTCGGCTCCCTAGCTCCTCCCTCCGGCTCGGGAGTTGATTCTCGGGCTCTTCTTTGCCAAGGCGATAGAGCTATCGAGATCCTCGGACGAGACTCCTTTAACCGTAGCGGATTACGGCATTAAGGATACCCCCCCTTCTTAGCTTTTGTAAATATAATTTGGCCTCTTTAATTCCATGTACTTCATCTTTTATGTTTAATGAACTTTTCCTTTGATCGAGTTCTTTTCCTTTCGCTTTCTATTTTCAATTTTTGAAGCTCTCGAGCTTGTATTTTTTTTAGCTTCAAGTCACCTCAGGGCCATGCTAAAAATACTTGGATAAATTTTCAATTTTTCGAAGCTCGAGTTTGAGCTCTAGGTATTTTTAGCTTCAAATCACCTCGGGACCATGCTAAAAATACTTGGATAAATTTTCGATCTTTCAAGCTCGAGCCGAGCTCTAGATATTTTTAGCTTCAAGTCACCTGGGACCATGCTAAAAATACTTGGATAAATTTTCACTCTTTCAAGCTCGAGCCGAGCTCTAGGTATTTTTAGCTTCACGTCACCTCGGGGACCATGCTAAAAATACTTATATAAATTTTCGATTTTTCAAACGCGAGTCGAGTCAGAGGTATTTTTAGCTTCAAGTCACCTCTAGGGGACCATGCTAAAAATACTTGGATAAATTTTCGATCTTTCAAGCTCAAGCCGAGCTCTAGATATTTTTAGCTTCAAGTCACCCTGGGACCATGCTAAAAATACTTGGATAAATTTTCACTCTTTTTCAAGCTCGAGCCGAGCTAGGTATTTTTAGCTTCAAATCAACTCGGGACCATGCTAAAAATACTTGGATAAATTTTCGATCTTTCAAGCTCGAGCCGAGCTCTAGGTATTTTTAGCTTCAAGTCACCTCGGGACCATGCTAAAAATACTTGGATAAATTTTCGATTTTTTCGAAAGCCGTATGAGGTATTTTTAGCTTCAAGTCACCTCGGGACCATGCTAAAAATACTTGGATAAATTTTCGATCTTTCAAGCTCGAGCCGAGCTCTAGGTATTTTTAGCTTCACGTCACCTCTGGGACCATGCTAAAAATACTTATATAAATTTTCGATTTTTCGAGCGAAACGAGTTGAGGTATTTTTAGCTTCAAGTCACCTCTGGGACCATGCTAAAAATACTTGGATAAATTTTCGATCTTTCAAGCTCGAGCCGAGCTCTAGGTATTTTTAGCTTCACGTCACCCGGGACCATGCTAAAAATACTTATATAAATTTTTGATTTTTCAAGCGAGTCGAGTCAGAGGTATTTTTGGCTTCAAGTCACCTCGGGACCATGCTAAAAATACTTGGATAAATTTTCGATCTTTCAAGCTCAAGCCGAGCTCAGGTATTTTTAGCTTCAAGTCACCTCTGGGACCATGCTAAAAATACTTGGATAAATTTTCGATCTTTCAAGCTCGAGTCGGCTCTAGATATTTTTAGCTTCACGTCACCCGGGGATTGCTAAAAATACTTGGATAAATTTTCGATCTTTCAAGCTCGAGCCGAGCTCTAGGTATTTTTAGCTTCAAGTCACTCCGGGAGGCCATGCTAAAAATACTTGGATAAATTTTCAATCTTTCAAGCGAGCCGAGTCAGTAGGTATTTTTAGCTTCAAGTCACCTCGGGGACCATGCTAAAAATACTTGGATAAATTTTCGATCTTTCAAGCTCAAGCCGAGCTCTAGGTATTTTTAGCTTCAAGTCACCTCGGGACCATGCTAAAAATACTTGGATAAATTTTCGATTTTTCAAGCGCGGTGGAAATGAGTAGGTATTTTTAGCTTCAAGTCAGTCACCCGGGGACCATGCTAAAAATACTTGGATAAATTTTCGATCTTTCAAGCTCGAGCCGAGCTCTAGGTATTTTTAGCTTCACGTCACCCGGGGACCATGCTAAAAATACTTATATAAATTTTCGATTTTCAGGCGAGTGAGTGTAGGTATTTTTAGCTTCAAGTCACCTCGGGACCATGCTAAAAATACTTGGATAAATTTTCGATCTTTCAAGCTCGAGCCGAGCTCTAGGTATTTTTAGCTTCACGTCACCTCAGGGGACCATGCTAAAAATACTTATATAAATTTTTGATTTTTCTTGAGCCGACCAGGTATTTTTGGCTTCAAGTCACCTCGGGGACCATGCTAAAAATACTTGGATAAATTTTCGATCTTTCAAGCTCAAGCCGAGTTTCAGGTATTTTTAGCTTCAAGTCACCTCCTGGGACCATGCTAAAAATACTTGGATAAATTTTCGATCTTTCAAGCTCGAGTCGGGCTCTAGATATTTTTAGCTTCACGTCACCTGGGACCTGTGCTAAAAATACTTGGATAAATTTTCGATCTTTCGAAGCTCGAGCCGAGCTCTAGGTATTTTTAGCTTCAAGTCACCTCGGAGGCCATGCTTAAAATACTTGGATAAATTTTCAATCTTTCAAGCCACGTGGTGAGTGAGGTATTTTTAGCTTCAAGTCACCTCGGGGACCATGCTAAAAATACTTGGATAAATTTTCGATCTTTCGAAGCTCAAGCCGAGCTTTAGGTATTTTTAGCTTCAAGTCACCTCGGGGACCATGCTAAAAATACTTGGATAAATTTTCGATCTTTCGAAGCTCGAGCCGAGCTCTAGATATTTTTAGCTTCACGTCACCTCGGGGACTGTGCTAAAAATATTTGGATAAATTTTCGATCTTTCGAAGCTCGAGCCGAGCTCTAGGTATTTTTAGCTTCAAGTCACCTCAGGGGACCATGCTAAAAATACTTATGGGTATCCACCCTCCAAGCTCGACTCTTGACCATTTCCATGATCAAGCCGAGTTACTCGATTTTAGTTCTAAGTATCCACCCTTTAGATCGCTATTTATTTATTTTCAAGCTAAGAGTGTTGAATCGAGATTTTGCTATATTCACACGATTTTAGTCGATAAAGCGCAAACTCTTTCATTCATTCTTTTCTTCATTACATCAAGATAAAAATGTAAACTTTTGTAGACATCATGGGTCCACTACCGAACTTCCTTTTTCTTAAGAGTAGTACTTCTTCAAAGGTTAACAATGTTCCATGCTCGGGTAGTTTCTTTCCATCTAACTCCTCCAATTCATAAGCACCACCAACCAAGATCTGCAGATTACTCCGAGAGGTCCCTCCCAATTAGCTTCGTTTTCCTCGGTTTTTCAGAAGATCCGCTTTGCCTTCCTCAACACCAAGTCCCCCACTGAAACTCCTCTTGTTCACTTTGCTGTTGTAACTAGCTCGGACTCGACTTCTTGCCCGTTCCATCCGTAAAAATGCCATTTCTCGCTTTTCATTAATCATATCCAAAGACTCTTGAGTTCTCATTTCATTCTGATTTTCCTCATAATTCTGAATACGGTGGGTTTCCATCCCGATCTCATTTGGTATGACCGCATCCATTCCGTATACTAGATCAAGGGTGTTTCGCTGTTGCTTCTTTTGGATTCGTCCTATACGCCCATAGTACCGAGCTCAACTCTCCGACCCAAGCCCTCCGCATTTCTCTAACCGAGCCTTCAACCCTTGGACTGCATTGCTCGTAACCTCTACTACCGCCCATTCGCTCGCGGGTGGGCCACCGAGGTGAAATTTCGCTTAATCTTCATTTCCTTACACCATTCCCGAATCCTACTCCGTTGAATCTGCGTTCCATTATCTCGAAACAATCACTCGAGGTATCCCGAACCGCACACTATATCTTTTGCAAATAAACTTCATAACCACATCCTCGGTTATTTTAGCCAATGGTTAAACTTCTACCCATTTGCTAAAGTAATCTATCGCCACTATCAAGAATTTCCTTTGTCCCGAGGCCGGAGGGAAAGGCCCCACAATATCAATTCCCCATCTAGCGAATGGGCAAGCCGAGCTCATAGTCATGAGTTCCTCGGCTGGCCTATGTATGAAAGGCGCATGCACCTGACATTTTCCACACTGTTTCACCATCGATTCGTGATCTCTTCTTAAGCTCGGCCAAAAATATCGGCCCTTAGTACTTTATTTGCCAAAGTCCTGGCTCCCATGTGATTTCCACAACATCCTCATGTATTTCCTTCAAAACATACTCTCCTTCCTTGTAACTTACACATCTCAAAAGCGGAGCACTAAACCCCTTCTTGTACAGCAATTCTCCCAAGATACAAAAACGCGTCGCTCGTATTTTTACCCGAGCCGCTTCCTTTCTATCTTTCGGTAAAATCCCCTCTTTCGTGATACGCCAGGATTGGCACTCTCCAATCTTCATTCTCCTCCATCTCTCCGATCTCCAAACTCGAACCGTATCCCGATCTACTAACAGAGAAATATTCTCGCATAACCCCCCAATGCCCATTTGAACTTGCAATCTTAGACAAGAAATCAACCTTCGCATTTTCTTCCTTGGTATATGGCACCTCGATTTCTTTCACCTCTTTTCTAGATCTTATATTTCTCCACATAATTTTTCATCATTTCTTCCCGAATCTCGAACTCCCCTCTTATCCTGTTTGTATACCAATTGGGAATCTATATGTATAAGCACCTTAGACGCTCCCATACTTATTGCCATATTGATTCCTCGCAAAAGGCCTCATTTCGCCTCATTATTGGACAACTTAAAGTCCAATCTTACCGCGAAAAACTACTCTCCACCCCCTGGATCGATCAATATAATACCTACTCCGCTTCCCATGCTCCCACGGATCCATCCACGAATAGTACCCATGTTCCTCCTCGTGCACGCCCTTCGTTAACTCTTGCACGAAATCCGCTAAGGCCTGGGCCTTTTGGCGATTCGGCTGGAACTCTACATCATACTTCGCCAATTCAATAGCCCACTTCACCAATCTTCCCGAGACTTCGGTTTACTCATCATGACCTTCAACGGCAAGTTTGTGCGCACAATCACTTTATGTGACAAAAAATATGGCCTCAATCTCCAAGTTGTTATCATCGTGAGCTAAACCGCCTTCTCAATCTCGCATACTTTACCTCGCTCGTTTCTTAACACCTTGCTCACATAATACACGGTGTTTGCACCGAAGTTCTCTTCCCTTATCAATACCGTACGCCCCCTGTTTCTCCTACCGAAATATAAAGGTACAACGGCTCCCGGTATCGGTTTTGTCAAGATCTTGATAGCTCGGCCAAATAATCTTTCAATTCCTTAAACGCTTTTTGGCATTCTTCATCCCAAGCAAATTTCTTGGCCTTCCTTAATACTCTAAAGAAAGGCAAGCTCATCTCCGCTTCTACGACCTCGAAATGAATCGATTGAGGGCCGCTTATCCTCCCAGATTAAACTCAGACATCATTTTCATCCTTGGGCTCGGCCATCTCTCGTATAGCCCTCACCTTCTCCGGATTAGCTTCAATTCCTTTTTCTGTTACCATGTATCCTAGAAACTTTCCGATCTCACTCCAAAAGCGCATTTCTTGGGATTAAGCTTCATCCTATATCTCCTCAACGATCGAATGTTTCCGCCAGTCTTTCACATGGTCCACGGCCTCGCGACTTTTAACCAACATGTCATCGACATAGACTTCCATATTTCTCCGACCGATCACTAAACATCTTGTCCACCAATCTTTGGTATGTTGCCTCCGCGTTTTTAGACAAAGGGCATCACAACGCAGCAATAGGTACCAAAAGAGGTGGTGAAGCTCACCTCTTCCTCGGTCTCTTCTTCCGCTAACCGACCGATGATAGCCTTGAGAGGCATCCATCATACTAAGCATCTCGCATCCCGAGGTAGAGTCCACCAATTGATCTATTCTCGGGAGTGGGTAATAGTCTTTAGGGCACGCTCTGTTCAAATCCCTAAAGTATATACACATCCTCCAATCGTCTTGAGTCTTCGGGACCAAGACGGTGTTAGATAACCATTCGGGAAAGCGGATTTCCCTAATATGCCCCGCACTCAGCCTTCGTCTTCCGCTCGAATGATCGCGTCCTTCTTTGGACCGAAGTTTCTCTTCTTCTGCATTACTGGTTTGTATGAAGGGTTTACATTGAGTCTATGTTCAGCGATGCTCGGATCTATCCCCACTAGATCGCTAACCAACCAGGCAAATACATCAGCATTGTTTCTCAAGAACCCCACCAATTCTTCTTTAAGATTGTCTGCCAAGTTCTTTCCTATCTTCGTAGCTTTACCCGGCTCTCATGCTACCAAATCCACCCACATCAACTCCTCATTCGGCTGCACATGCTCCACCGGATCCTCATCCAGCTTAATGATTTTTTCTTTCCCTTTCCCATCATCATGAGCCTCTCCTCTCTCGGCCATCTGAAGGCTCTCCACATACAACCTCCGTGCCATGTGCTGATCCCCCTCTACTTCTCCCACCTGGTCATCCACTGGGAATTTCATCTTTAGATGATATACTGAGACCACTGCCTGGAACGCATTCAGAGATGGCCTCCCAATCATCACATTATATGACGAAGGGACATCTACCACCAAAAATCTCACCATCCTCGTTTTCCTGAATGGCTCTTTGCCCAAGGACACGGGTAAAGTAACCATTCCCAATGGTTGAATGGTTCCTCCTGCAAAGCCCACCAGGGAAGTATCCACCATTTCCAGCTCCACCTGCAAGTCCATTCGTTTATAACATTCATAAAAGAGTATATCAGCTGAACTACCTGTGTCTACAAACACCCTCTGCACATCGTAATTCGCAATCGTTGCGTAATTACAAGGGCATCACTGCAATGAGTCACGATGCCCGCTTTATCTCGGTCCGGCGAATATTTGGACCCACCGTTACTTGTTCAATCCTCATTTGTTCTCGAATTCTCTCAGCAGTCGCCGCCCTGACGTAACTCTTTCTAGCCCTTCGAGAATTCCCTCCGGACGGACCCCCGATAACCATCTGAATAACCCCCCTCCTCGGCGGTGGAGGGGGAAGATTCTTCTCCTCGTCTGGCTTTTTCTCCGGCTCTTGCCTCTGCTGGTAATTACCTTGCCCCCTCCGGTAATTACCTTTGACCTCCTCTTATCCACATACACGAACTCCTTCAAATGTCCTGCCTGGATCATTCTTTCGATTTCATCTTTCAGGTGAGTACATTGCTCTGTGGTGTGCCCATATTCATTGTGAAAACGACAAAACTCATTACTCTTCTCCTTCCGGGAACCTCTGAATATGTCCTTGCCCCGCCACCTCAAGTCGGGATGTCTTTCTATTCTTTGAAAACACCTCTCCTTGAGAAGCCACCAACGCAAATATACTTATCAAATCCAGTCTTCCTCCCGACACTTCCACCTTCGATTTCTTCTGAGGCGTTTTCTCCTCCTTATCCTCCACCTTATCTCGTCTTTTACTTCATTCTTCCTTCTTCATCCTCCTTGCTTCCTCCAAATTAATATATCTCTCCGCCCTGGCCAACAACTCATCAAAAGTTTTGGCTGGCTCAATTACCAAAGATTCAAAAATTCTCCATCCCTCAGTCCCTGGGCCAATGCATTTCGTCAAAATCTCCGGACTAGTTGATGGCACCTCCTTTTTGCTTTGTTACTGGATGTAACTCCTCGCCCTTCTCCTCATTTCGCTTGATCTTGAATAATGTCGAGGGGCTTCGATACTTTTCTGCAGACTAGTGAACTGATGCATAAACACTGAAATAATTCGCCGAAATTCCTTATAGAGTTCGGGAAGCTGGGAAAACCATCGCTTGCCCGATTTAGTGAGGGTTGTCGGGAATACCGCATATTACTCCGTCGGAGAACCTATGTAATAACGCCGCATTTTCGAGCCGTGCAAAGGTGATCCCCATGGGTCCGTCGTGCCGTCATATTCGAAACTCAAAGCTCTATAGGATACTGGCAATTCGTCCGCCATCACCTCTTCCGTGAATGGCGTCCCTCTTCGCACCCAAGGAACGAAGGCTCCTGCCGGAGCTCCTACTACTCTCCTCCGCACCTCCCTTACTTCCCTCTGGAGATCATTCATCCGCTCTGACCAGTCTGGATCATCCGGGGTGGTATACTCCGTAGCACGCGATGAGTGCTCCTCCTCTACCACCTGAGCTCGCCGCCCTCTGTCACCTCCTTCAGGATTTCTAGCCTCCTGCACGCCCCCAGGGGTGGTGACTGGAGGTGGTGGTGGCACCCAATGGCTAAACCTCCGATCCACAGCCTGTTCCACCGCTGCATTAACAAAATTACCCAGTTGTTCAAAAAACATGGGCCCCAATATCCCCGCCCCCGCCGAGGATAATGGGACTGAGCCGCCCTGAGTTATTCCCGGATTTTCCTGATGTGGATCCTCCACCGGGGGTGGTGGGGACGCACACCTCTCTCCTGAGTCAGCACCCCTGGCGTATCAACCATGGGGGTGCGGTTCGAGTCCTCCGTCAAATTCCTCTCAACTCCTCCATAATCGCCTTGAAACCTCACGCCTTAGCTCAAAATTTCCCATGACGGTGCCAATTTGGTTATACGAGAAAATGTACAATGGCCAAACTGATCGAACTCGATGTATCTCCGACCGAACTCCGCTAGTAACACCGAGCACCCGCAAGAAAGGGGCCGGAGGGTTTTTCCGCTGCACCCTCCGACGCTCAAGTCGATATCAATTCAAAGAAGATAAAAATAGCTCAAGTGTAGTGTGGATGAATAAAAATGCATTAACCTTACTCATACCGATGAATGCCTATTTATAAGGCTCACCATTTAGGGTTTCCACGTTTTTAGGAACGGTTAAGGAGAATCACGGACATTTGTTACAAAATCTTATCTAGATCCGAGAAATTTAAGCTATGCTTACAAATACCGAGCTCGTCTATCGATCCCGAGCACCATCAGTCTTTTAGAAATTGGGCCTTAAGAAGTGAACCTCGATGGGCCGGGTTGGACTCGATTATGAGCCCACTCTCTAGCTCGGCCTATTCCATGCCGAATCAATAAGGGCCAGGCTTATCAAACAAAAGTGAATTTAGGGAGGGTGAATTTCATAATATGATCCAAATTTAAGAAAATCTATTATTTTAAAGACCCACAATTTCAATCTTGATCCAAATTTAAGAAAATCTATCATTTCAAAACCCACAATTTCAACCTTCACAAATCAAGACCCAATTTTTATTTTTTTTCTCAAATTGGGCTCTCCCTCAAATTTTGGGTTCTCACTTCAAGATCCAAAATTTCAACATTCTCAAATCAAGACCAATTTTATTTTTTTCTCAAATCAGGCCCTCCCCCAAATTTTGGGCTCTCAATTCAGGTTTTAAAATTTAACAAAAAGAGAAATATTAATGTAATCTATCACACTGGCCATAAAAATTAATTTTCTTTATCTTTTCATTTTTTTGCTTATTCCTTTTTTTCTAATCGATACTTGTTTTAAACTGTAAAATTCTATCATAATTTGGATATATTATTTTTTTAGTAACTAAAAAATATTTTACTACTTCTTTTTATTCATAATTTGGTATATCTTATTTTTTTTAGTAACCGATAAATATACGGCTTTTTTCATCTTGTTAGCTACATATATTTATATTTATAGATCTTGGTTTCTACGCGTTAAAAAAATGATAATAAGTATGGATCAGGTAAAAAAGAATGAACGAAAAAACGAAAAGAGGACGGAAAATAATTTTTGTGGTTGCCGTGATAGATCACACTAATATTTCTCTTTTTGTTAAATTCTAAAACTTGAAGGAGAGCCCAAAATTTGGGGGAGGGTCATGTTTGAGAAAAACATAAAAATTGGGTCTTGATTTGAGAAGGTTGAAATTTTGGGTCTTGAAGTGAGAACCCAAAATTTGAGGGAGAGCCCAATTTGAGGAAAAAAATTAGATCTTGATTTAAGAAGATTGAAATTTTGGGTCTTAAAATGATAGTTTTTCTTAATTTGGACCCTATTATAAAATTCACCCACGACAATAAACGGGACAGGGCTGATATATCCTTGAATTTCATCTCAAATACTATACAAATATATATATATATATATATATATCATTTCCCTATTTAGGTATTTGGAACGGGGATGGTAAATTCCCATTCAGGGAACGGATCCCCGCAGAAACTCATGTAACATTTGACATCAACAATAAAATTTAGTTACCAAAATATGTCTTTTTCAACAAAAAAAAATATACAATCCATTTATTTTAAGTATAGCAAAGTCGATGTATTTTAAATATCTAATCACAACATGACTAAGGTTGCATTAAATTCCAATCATAGGGTCAACAAAACCATTAATATATGATGTCCTCTAATTCCTCCTAATATATATATAATGTATGATGGTAGTTTTAAAGTTTTTGGGCGGTTGGGATTTTGTCACTTATTTGTTGAGTTGTCCCAAGTTGACTTCAACGATTGATCATTGAACCGCACAATTATGTAAAAATCATATCATATGTGAACTGTGAAGTGTGGGGTAGGCCACAATTTGCTTCATATTCTTTCTTTCTCTCGACCCAAGGTATTCACACCGACAGCCCGGCATACGCCCCACACTTTATTCGAACTATGGATATCCATCTTTTTTGGATATGTTCCTAATTTTTGGGAAAAATAGACAATTCCAACCCTTTATTCCGTGTTAGCCAAGGTTTTAAACCACGACCTTGGGGTTCAATTTGCTTCATATCCTGCAATAGTTAGACCATCTTCAATCCATAACACCAAATTTGGTGTAAAAACTACACCAAATTTGGTGTTTTAGTGTAATTTTGTCAAAACCATCTCCAACCCATTACACCAAATCTCACACAAAATGAATGTTTTATTCTTTCTTTTTCATTTTTTAGCAAGCAAATTTATGTATTTATACAATTATTTTATTTACTTATAGTTTATTACTATTAATGTAATTAACTAAACATATATTTAATTAATATTAAATTAATTAATTATATTAAATAATAAATATTACTATTAATATTAGCATCTCTTTAGTTTAAATTATAATTGTTTGTTAATTATTATTATTATTAGAAAATATTAATTAATTATTAGTACCATATTATATAAATTAATTATATATAAAAATAAGGATACAATTGGAATTTAAATTTGAAATAGAGAGAATTGGAGGGCAAATGGGGGATATTGTATTACACCAAATTTGGTGTAAATGAATAGTGTTACACCAAATTTGGTGTAATACTATTCACTACACCAAATTTGGTGTAGTATTTAGAGTTGGGTTGGAGATGTTTTTTTGCATATTTGGTGTTATAGTGTGGTGTTTAGAATTGGGTTGGAGTTGGCCTAAGATCATCTTCAATAGAGCTTTTTTGGAGGTTCTTGGGGTGAAACGGTACACACAAAAAACCCTAAAACCATTTTTAATATATATATATATATATATATATATTGATTTTATGTAATATTACAATATATATACTTTTATGCATTATTACAATATATATACTTTTAGGCAATACTATTCACTACACCAAATTTGGTGTAGTATTTAGAGTTGGGTTGGAGTTGGCCTAAGAACATCTTCAATGGAGCTTTTTTGGAGGTTTTTGGGGGAAAAAAGGTACACAAAAAAAACCTAAAACCATTTTTAATATATATATATATATTAATTTTATGTAATATTACAATATATATACTTTTATGCAATATTACAATATATATACTTATTATATATATATATTAAATTTTTTGTTTAATTTTATCAATAAAAAGTAATCAAAATGTCAAGTTGGATTTATTCTTTTTCTTTTTCCTAAATATTTAACACATGGGTTGCCAACTCAACAATTGTTTTTCCAAACTTAATTTTTTAATAAAAAATAAGTGACATGTTTTACCTGTTATACCAGCTCACATCTGACATCACCAAAAATCCATTTTTTTTCCCAGTTGAAGGACTCAACTCAAATTAGTTAGAAAGAAAGGACCAAGATTCCAAGCACATCTAGTTAGAGGTTAAAAATAACAATGTTGCTTTTTTAATTGCATTGCTATTAAATACATAGATTTAATTTTGTGTTTTCTATAGCACAAATTTATATTTTCAAGAATACAATAAGTGGAAATTCTTCATATTATGTTAATAGAAAAAGAGTTGGGTGGTTAAATGAGACAAATTTGGATAAAATAGTACATAAAGAAAAAAGTAACGTCAACAACACAATCAAACTTCACAAAGGTTTTCGATTTTCACCACAAACTTGGAAATGGGAAAGACCTCTTGTCCGAAAGGAATTTAGTCGTCATTTCTATTTGTCAATACTTTGGATGAGGTTTTTAAAAATGATTTTCTGTTTATGTTACTGTTATTATTATTGGCAATGTGCAAGTTGGGTATGGGTACGCCGTAGGAGGCCCACATCGCAACCCCATGCGGCATAATGTTTTCACTCGGGTCAATTCTATATGTTTCTTTGTCCTTATTTTGTACCTATCTTGGTTTAAATTATTTGTAGTTAATTAACTCTAAACATCTCAATTATAGAATTAGATGATTCTTACCCAATTGGACACCACACAAATCCCTTGTGATTTGAACGTGTCCCATTATGACATATGTATGTACCTTTTTTTTTTTAAAAAAAAGAATATAAAAACAAGACACGTTAAAATCATAAGATAATTGGGCGGTCACCCACTTGGAAAGCATTTGGAGGCTGTAACCGAGCTCCTAGATTCGAGCCTCAGTGGTTCTTGAAGACTCTCCACTAGTCTTCCGGCGAGGGTTTTTCTGTAAATCCTAAAGTTTTTATGTTATATTTTATTTTTCATGTCCTTCTCACTATTCTTGTTGCTTTGGATGGTTTCATTTTTCCGGGGTTCTACTTGTGTTATATTCTGAGCATTCCGAGATATGAAGTGGGAGAGAAGAGATGTCATAATTGGGTTTTGCAATAGGACGATCTCTTGATTTTTCATTTTCTTCGTTGAAAAAGTAATAAGAATGAGAGGTGTTAAGCTTTTTATCATCCTTGTGTCGTGCTATTTTTCAGCAGGACCTCCCCTACAGTATCATCACTATCTTTGTAGTTTATCGCTTTTGAATAGATTGGTTGTAATTTTAATCCCAAACCCATGTAGGCAAGCTTTGTAATAGTTTTATTTGATAGTGTTTGTAGCTTATTTGGCGATGGTATCTTCTGGCTTTAGCCGAATTACCACCTAACAGTAATGATATTCATATGTATTCGCATAGTATAGAAATCTTTACAAATATTCTGAGTTCATATCTAATTTTTCGACTTCAATGTTAATATGTGCATTTGAAACCGTATATAAACCTAAAATGCGAAAATGGAGTCAGAGTGCACAAAAGACGAATTTTAATGAAAGTGATTGAAAAAAGTTGTTTTGATATAACTCGCAACATTTTAAAGTTTGTGCCATTTTAATCTGTATTATTAGGGAAAATTGCCAAATCAGTTCAATAACTTGGTCTTTTTAAATATTTGGTATGCTAAGTTGTCAAAGATAAGTCTTAGTTCAGTAATTTTAAAAATGGTCTTATTTTAAAAATGCAAGACTGGCGTGGAGTCAGCTGCCGATTACTCCCTAAATTTCAAATTTTTTTCCCCTAGTTCAACTATTTTCCCCCCTTAAAAAATATATATAATTTTATTTTTTTCCATAGAAACAATGGGATAAAAAGAATTTGGGGTGTGCCCCAGAGAGGCTCCCCCTTAGCTACATCCCTGTGCGAGACATTTGGTTTGATTTTCACCGAAAAATTCTAATATTTTCCTAAAAATACTTATTTGGACCGGAATATTGATGACATAGACAACAAATTGAGTACATTTCAATTTGGTGGGAAACTGTAATCATAGATTTGACGAAAAATATAGAAAATGAAACAAAAAAATGGACAATAAGCATGGAGGGATCTAACCATATTATAAAGACCCCGTGACAAATATGTGACAATTTTCTTTACAAATTAAAATCCTAAATTTATTGTAAATGTCATAAATATTCTTACCCAAGTTAGCAATTTCCAACCAAATTAAAAAATTTCGATAAAAATCGGACTAAATATCCCAATCCCAAACTTATAAAATCACTAAACTAAAATCAATCTTTGACAACTCAACGGAACAAAAAGAATGTTACGAAACCAATTATTAAAATCATGGTCTTTTACGTTCTAATCCCACAATAGAAGTTAGCGACATGTAGTGGATAGTCTGGATTCATGCCAATACATCTTCCCTTGATGAGAAAGTAGCCCATAGAAAACATCGAAAATGGCAATGCCAGCCCATGCTACATGTAACATGTTACCCCTCACTCTCTCTCTCTCTCACACACCACACACAGTATAGCCACACTACACCGCACCTACATATATATGAGCGAAAAAGACAAATACAGGGCCAAAATAACAGACAAAGACAGTACAGAACTAGACATCGCTGTCTTTGTTTCCCCTCCACCCCCACCCCACCACCCTTTTTTACTTCAAAACCAAACCACACAAAACTGGATTTTCTTTACCGACCCGGTTCGGATTTCGGGTCACCCTTCAAAAATCTGTCTTGCTGACAGATTTTTCTTGAAAGGATTATTAAGGTTGTAGTGAGAAAGAAAATGTATTCTGCTTTGCCAATACACAGTTTGGCAATAGAGGCTAGTGGAGGGGATTATCAGGGGCCGTTGGATGGTACCAACTTGCCTGGAGATGCGTGCCTTGTGCTCACCACCGATCCGAAGCCACGGCTCCGGTGGACGGCGGAGCTCCATGAGAGATTTGTTGATGCTGTGACGCAGCTTGGTGGCCCTGACAGTGAGTCCCCTTTTTTTTTTTTCCTTATTTACATGTTTGTGTGTGTCATGTGTTTATTTTTGTAATGAAATGACAAAGATTTGAAATTATGGTGGTTTTTAATTTCCTTTTACCTACATGGATTTTGGATTATGATGTCTCTTTTTTACTATTCGTGTGTTTTTGGAGGGAGAGGGAATGATTGGAAAATGTTTTCTTTCTTTCTTTCTTTTTTTTTTTTAAAAAAAAATTCTTTAGAAAGGTATGTTAGGAAGTTGAAAGTTCATCTTTGTTAGTCATTGATTAACAATTTGTTGGATAACATTCATATGCAATCACCCTAAAATACAAAAGTTCCAAACAGACGGGAGGCAGAAAATGAAAATTGGAGGGGCAAGAATTAATTTTTCTTAAATATAGTGGATAGAGTTCTGTCTCTGGATATATATATGTGTATGTGTGTGCGCACGTAGTCGTGAATGTAAAGTGTATGTGATTCAAATTGAATGTGCTGGTTTACTTTACCGAACGTATATTGGAAGAGGTATTAAGCTTTGGTTTTGGTATGAAATGAACGAGTAGAGTGGAATATAATGAAATTTGAAGGAAATTGTATTGAACAGAAAGGCTGAGGATTTAATTTAGAAATAGCTCTGAAAAGAAGTTGGTGTAAACTATTAGGATGACACGTGAGGTTTGAAATTCAGGAGTAATTGCTTTGGGATTTCAAGGTTAATGAAAACAGAACATGTCCGATCACACGTTCCTATGCAATCAATTTGCTGCTATAGGTGTTGCAAATTGTGTTTGGTGGATTGGATTTTGAGCTAAAGAAAGTGGGCTCTTTTTTTCATAGGATTCTATCTTTTGGATTCGACGTTTCTATTTCCCAATGGTGATTGAGTTACAGGGCCTTCTAATTCCTTACTTCCCATTGGTAAACATATAGGAGATATACATAAGAGAAATGGAGATAGATATGGATGGGGAGGGACAAATAGTGGTTCTGATTTATGTCAATTTGAAGTCATCTTGGTGTAATAGTTGGAATTATTACATTTTCCCTCTAACATGTAATTTGCTACTCAAATTTTTGAATCAATATCACCATGTTGTTTTAGTTGTCTTTAAGGGCAAATTTAATTTGAATTTGGATTATCCATTTGCTTTGCTGCTCATGGAGATGGGGGCCAAGCTGACGATCACTTCAAAAATTTAATGGCCATTCCTTTCCATTTCAAGGTTATTGCATTGGTATTCCAATTAAATTATTGTGGTGCCATCTCTCACATTTTGGTAACCTGTCAGTCTGTCACAGGTCTTGGGAAAATATCATCTATTCATTATGGTTAGACGAAATATATACAGATAAAAAGTTCTTGTTTCTCTAGTTACCTTCCTTGCACTGACAGATATTAATTAAGATAGTTTTGAGGACCAAGTTCCCGAGTGTTAATAGCAATACAATTGTAAAATATCCCGACTTACTTTTTGATCACTTTGCTGGATCGCAAACTAAATCTTTCCTTGTCTGGCAGAAGCAACACCAAAAACAATCATGAGAACAATGGGAGTAAAAGGCTTGACTTTGTACCATTTGAAGTCTCATCTTCAGGTACGTCGTTAACATTATAACTTTCCTCCGCATCGGGGACTTTTAACAAGATTTCAATTAAACTTCTATGATTGATTGAGAAAAAAAAGAACTATTTTCTATTTATATTCTCCAAGATTTGGCACTCTTATCTGCAAGCATGGGCTATTCAGTAATTTTATTCTTGCAGAAGTACCGGTTGGGGAAGCAAGCAAACAAGGAGTTGACTGAAAACTCTAAAGATGGTACTGGCTGATGTTATATTGTTTTCTCATTCCGAGCATTTTACAAATTCCATAATACAGCCATTATGCTTGGTTTGAAAATTTTCTTATGTTTAATGGTTAGCAATAACATGGCACAAATAATAGGTTCTTAGCATGTCACTATGTCAGCAAGGAAAAATGACTGTGAATCCAATTGCAGCTAAAGTATAAAGAAAAAGATTAGAAACATTGGAAACTACTCTACATAATTAGACACTAATGTGTAGGATAAAAATGATTCGTAGGAAACACAAAATATTTTTGTGTACACATGGATGAAATATTTTGCCTCTTGCTATATACTATGGATACCAGCAAGAGCTAATTGATTGATTTGGTGTTAACAGCATCTTGTGTTGCCGAGAGTCAGGATACAGGTTCATCTACGTCAGCTTCATCAAGAATGATGGCACAAGATATAAATGAGTATTTTATACCTCCAACGGTTTTTTTTTGGCCAAATATTTTTTCTTCCGATATTAGTGTAGTTATGTTTCCACATTTTAAACAGTGGTTACCAGGTAACTGAGGCTTTGCGTGTGCAGATGGAAGTTCAGCGAAGACTGCATGAGCAGCTGGAGGTTCGAATTTATCCCTTCAGCTAATTTGATTTGCTGTATTTTCTGCTTCTGAATTTTGATCTTGAATAGGCAATACATTACTGTTTATTTTTGGAAAAAAATTTATTATGAGTGCTCAAGTTTTTATCTTTTTTTTTGGGTGAATTGCAAAAAGTACCCTTGAGGTTTTATCTAACTACAAAACCTTTTTAGTTATATTTCAAAATTACAAATAATCCCCTTAAGACATTACAAAATACCCACTTGAAGTTTGCTTTTATTTTACAAATTACCCCTCGTGATATTTCATTACCGAGCTACATTTTCAAAAGTAATTATTCTTCAAACCAGGTTCAACGCCGCCTAGAGATCCGAATAGAAGCACAAGGAAAGTACCTACAGTCGATCCTCGAGAAAGCTTGCAAAACACTCGACGATCAGGCGGTGGCCTCGGCCGGGCTAGAGGCCGCTAGTCAAGAGCTCTCCGAACTAGCAATCAAGGTTGCTAACGACTGTCATGGAATGTTGTCGGTGCCTCTTGTATCAAATATTGCCTCAGATACTGAACACAAGAATGTCCCAATTATGCCCGCTCGACTCGGGGACTGCTCCACGGACAGTGGCTTAATGTCGAATGGAAGCCCCGTTTCTCCGTCAGCGCTGGAGTCGCAGGCTGCTGCACTCAAGAAAAGACCACGCCCTTTATTCAGTAGTGGAGACTCGGTCCATTTCGACAGCAATATGAGGCCGGTGCAGTGGATGATGTCGAATATTGGGTGAATTGTGGGATATATTATTCATTTGAAGAATGGAAAGCTATTTTTCTTTTTTTTCTTACACTGTTTCTCTTTGTGTGAACAGTCAATGGTTTGTAAATTCTTTGAGGAGATTGTAGGAAGCACACTTGTAGTGAATTTGATACTTAAATGTATCGGTCGGGACGATGCTTCAAATATTTAGTGAAGTGAGAAGTTATTTGGACATCTGTTATTGTACATTGTATGATCATCTTTCTGTCTGTGTAGGTTGGATTTGTGCTTAAATTTGATCATATTGTGTTGTCTACTTTGACTTATGGGATTTTTTGTTGTGTAACTTGTGGGGTTATATGCAGGGAGTTTGATACTTCAAGTTACAATACTCAATCAAATAATTTGCCCCCAGAAATGTAATATATTGATCCAATAACCAGAATTAGAACTGGGGTTTAATGTACACAATGCATTTAAAAATATAAAATTATAGCCAAAAAAGATGTTAAAGCCAAAAAATATGCTTTAACAATAGTCATGTAAAAGACAATTCTGGAAAACATAACACAACAAATGAACACGCGAGTAGCCTATGATTTGAAAGCAAGACCAAGCCCTCGCTATTCTGTCAGTCTTTTTGTTGTTTCACTGCACCTTTAGCGACGGATTTATATCCATTTACTGATGGATATGTCCGTCGTTATTTTAAGGCTTAATTGCAAAATTAGTCCCGTATCTATTGGGGGTCTGCACTTTTGGTCCTGTTGGTTTCTAATGTAGCACATTAGGTCCCATATGTTTTAATTTTTCGCACATTGAGGACCGAATTCGCCGGAAATTGCAATTTTGGCCGGAATTTGTCACGTGCCTTGCACGTGACATCCCAATTTGGGGATTTTTAATTTTCAGGACCCTCTTTGCTTAGGTGGCTGCTTACATGGCCAAAAGTAATATTAAAATAAAAGAAAAATAAAAATCAAGATGACTAGGACCAATTTAGGAGGGAAAAATCCCACCAAAACAGACTAAAGAGACTGGAAATAACCCCCTCATTTGTAAGAGAAAAAACCCTAACCATTTGTAAGAGAAAAAACCCTAACCAAAACCACTTCTTCAAGAATCCAATCGCCATTTTCAAAAAAAACCCTAAAGTTGAAGTCACATTTGAAGATCCTACAAGAATTTCATGAAATGGGACACGTCCGGGCACTAAGAAGTCCGAATTTGCCCTCTCCGCAATATGGTAACATTTTTTCTGTTGTTTTTTTCCAGATTCTTTATTTTTGTGGTCCTACACTTTGTTTATAAAAATGTCGAATGGTCCCCCATGTCTGCTTCTTTTTAATGTTTGTTTCTTCTTGGTGAGACATGTGGGGAATACAATATTCCAAATAAAGTAAACTAATGGCTTTTTTTATATATTCAGTCACTTTATGATTTTTTTTATTTTTTATTTCGTTTTTTTCTTGCCCTGTCTGATATTGAAGTTTTTTGATTTTTGTGTTTTTTCACAGGTTCGGGCAGTAATCTTCTAACAGTGGATATATCTTATGGGGGTGAGTTCAAAACTGATCCTATAGCACACTATGTTGGTGGTTCTCATATTTTGTATGATTATGTAGATGCTAAAAATATAATGTTGGCTACCCTAGATGAATTGACAAATGCAGTCATAGGTGAACATGTGTTTAGGAGGTACCACATTTTGAGGAGCAATGCATTTAAGTTGTTATATAATGATGCTGATGTGAAGGAATGGTTCATTAAGCATACTCCATTAAGAGAAATAAATATTTATGTGGAGACTATGAATGTGATTGTACCCCCTAGTCAACAGGATTCATGTTTAGAGCATGAAAATGAAGAATTGAATAATGCTGACTTAGGTGGGGATGGTGAACAGAGTGAGACTGAATCATTTGAGCTTTTGTGATGACTATGATATGGGGCATGATAGTGTGGATGATGATGTTTTATTTCAAGAAAATGTGGACAAATTTGTTGAGGAACTTGCAGAATTAGATAGTGATGGTGATGAGTCAACTGATTCTGGTGAGTGTGATGTGGTAGAACATTTAGGTGATTTTGATGAGAATAAAGTCAGTGATGAAGAAGATGATACCCCTAATGATCCTGTTTTTAATCCATCTCTGATTTTTGATCCAGTGTTTGAAATAGGCATGCTATTTTCTTCAAAGCAAGAATTTAGAAAAGCTGTGCAATCTCATGCAATCAAAACCAAAAGAACACTGAAAATCACCAAGAATGACAACCATAGAGTCTATGTTAGGTGTGGTGGTGAGGATTGTGAGTGGAGAATGAATTTGATTAGAGTGAAAGAACAAAGTACCTTTAAGCTGAGAGAGTATCATGCACATCATGTCTGTCCTCAAACCTTCAATGTGAAAAATGTCAAATCTAATTGGTTAAGTGATAAATACCTAAGCAGGTTCAAATCTGATCCTAAAAGAAGTGTTAAAGGATTTAGACATGATGTGATTCATGAAATAAGATGCAATGTTTCTAAAGACCAAGCATATAGAGCAAAAAGAAAAGCATTAAAAGCTCTTGAGGGAAGTCCTGAATTTCAGTATAGTAGGTTGTGGGATTATGCTGAAGAACTTAGGAGGTCAAACCCAGGGTCTACTGTGATTTTAGGTACAGAACAAGATGAAGATGGGAATGTGAGATTCAAAGAGGTTTTATACTTGCTTGGTAATCAAGAGAGGGTTTCTTCTTTGGGTGTAGGCCTATAATTGGGGTGGATGGATGTCATTTGAAAGGACTTCACAAGGGTATTTTGTTAATCGCATGAGTTGTGTAGACCCAAACAATAATTTGTTTCCTATGCATATGCTATTGTTGGTAAGGAATGCACAGAGACATGGCAAGTGGTTCTTGTTGTTCTTGAAAAATGATTTGAACATAGTGAGGGATTTTGAGTACACATTTATGTCGATAAACAAAAGGATTGGTGCAAGCAATGAGTGAGGTTTTCGGCAAAGTGACCATAGGTTTTGTGTTAGGCATTTACATTCTAATTTCAAGTCACGGTGGCTATAGAGGTTTGGCATACAAAAATATGCTTTGGAGGGTCGCATGTGCTAGCACACAAGGTGAATTCAAGGCTAGGAGGATGTTAGAGTTGAAGGAGTATAATAAGGATGCATGGGAGTGG
Source organism: Rehmannia glutinosa (assembly GCA_016081115.2). NCBI lineage: Eukaryota > Viridiplantae > Streptophyta > Magnoliopsida > Lamiales > Orobanchaceae > Rehmannia > Rehmannia glutinosa. The sequence goes on from JABTTQ020000720.1 coordinate 54,056, forward strand.
TTGAGTGATAAACCACCTCAACGGTGGAGTAGATCACATTTGGTGAAAAATCCAAATGTGATATGCTTCTTAATAATGTGAGACTTTCAACATGTGCATATTAGATGCAAGAGATAAGGCAAAGTGATTACAATGTTGGAGTGGACAAGACAATACATTATGCGAGGCTTCAAAAAATAGAGATATGGCAGCTGCTAAATGGAATAAGAGGTTGTGTCCTAAAATAGCAAAGATTTTGCAGAGCCATGTTGAGAAGCATACAGATTGTATGCCACTTAAGTGTGATGACACTCATTATGAGATTTCTTGTTATGATGGCTCTCAGTTTTGTGTTGACCTTAGGGAGAAGACATGCACATGTAGGATGTGGAACTTAAATGGGATTCCATGCAAACATGCCATAAGTGCTATGTTTAATCAAAGATCAGAGCCGAGGACTTTGTTAATGAGTGTTACACTTTGTTGACACATACAAGAAGGTGTATGGACTGCTATATTTGGGATTAATGGAGAGGAGCTCCGGGGTCAATCTATATTCATTCCACCACTACCTCCCAGTTTTTGGAAGAGGTGCGGGCGGACCACAAAAGGCTAGGAGAAGAGAAAATGATGAACCTGCTTTGTGAAGAAAAACAAAAAAACAAAGGTTACATTGAAGTTGAAAAGGCAAAGAGTTACAATGAAGTGCGCAAAGCAAATGTGGATTGCTCGGACACAATGCTAGAAAATGCAACAACCTAGGTGATCTTTGTGGGTGAAGGTCTAGCAATAATGCACAGAGGAGCAAGAAAAGACCAATGAATCACCCAAATGGACTGAATTTGTGAGTATTACCCTTATATTTTATGAATTAGCCATATTGTTAAATTAATATTAGTCAATTGATGCTTTTATATTTTCTTGTTTGTAAATACGGGGAGAAACAGGGTGATTCAATCGCAAATGAGGGAGAATCAAACACTCAAGATAACCGATATGCAACAAATCGTAATGTCAATAACTATGAATTTTGTTTTAATATATTTACTTGTTTGTTATTTGATTTTGTTAATGTTTGTGTGTAGGGAGGTACATGTAAAAGAAGGCTTTTTATCCCACCAAGACCAGCTAGAAATGAACAAGTCAGGCCTACTATTTTGGCACCTCTTGAGCCTCCTGTACAGGATGAGACTATCAGTGTTGATGATGTGCTGCCAACTCAAAGAATCCCAAGTTCATCAAACAAGCGAGTGGAAGGTCCTTCAATGTATACTCAATCAAGATGTGCCAAAATCCACTGGGCCTCCTCCTATGCCAACAACAAAGTGAATTGGAGAGGACTCGAATTGTATTATGGCAAAAGACCAATGTTTTCTTACACATTTGGACAAGCAAGTGGGCTTAAGGAGCAGAAATTCAAAAGTTTGTCTGAAATAGACAAATCAAACAAGAAATGACCTTTAGTTACAAATTATGTATCTGTTTTGATGGATGATTAAACTCATATTTTGGTTATAGTAGATCGTGACTACTTCATGGATTATGTCCACCTTTTGTTTTAGTAGCATGTGACTACTTGATAAGCGCATATTTTGGATGTAGTAGTCCGTGACTACTTATTGTTATTGAATCAATGTTTCTATGATATTTAATGGTTTAGATTATGTCCATTTTTGGTTATATTTCTTTGTTGGTTTAGATTATTGCATGGATTATGTACTTTTGGCTATACAAATAATCGATTTATATCATGTACTTTAATGGTTTAGATTATGTCCTCTTTTGGTTATACAAATAATCGATACATAAAAATACAAATAAGTGAAACAAGCAATATGTACATTCAAAAACAGAGAAGTTACATTGAACAAACTATATTCTACTACAAGGCAGTTAATACATAATCAATAATAAAACATGAACTTCTGGTACAAGCCTTCTGCACTACACATACATTGAACAAGATAATACACACTAAAAATAGGATTATGCTATCATGTTATAGCTAGAGACTCTCTTTTCTACTTTCACATCTGGTATGTTGTCCAAATTAAACAGCAGATTAACACAAAGATTGGCATCCAAATAAACACCACTCTTCTATTTTTGGCTTTCTCCTTCACAACTTGTTGTTGCAGCTTCTCAACTTCCACTTCCAGCTTCACAACATGTTCTTCAAGTTTGGTTAATTCTTCTTTCATTGTATTTATTTTCCTCAATAATCCAGGAATTATTGTCCTAGCTCTTCCAACAATTGGGGGATCTTCCCAAGAAAAGAAACCACATCCCCATTTCTGTAACAAATAAATGAAATAAAAATGGATGAGAAAAAACAGAGCCATTGGAGTATTTCCAATTAAAATCAACATTATGAGATAATTCTAAGAAAAACACGAAAAAGAACAAGAAATATTATAGCTTAAAGAAAACAACTCACATCATAATTTAGACAAGCATGGAATCTCCTCCCTGGGTTACCGTCAGTCCAGGAGGTGCGAATCACGGCTCTATTTCCGCAATAACAGTCGACATACCCGGTTACATGAGACATTGTGCAGAAAATTTGATGATTCCAACTTCAAAGACTGGTTTTTCCTTGACAATGGCGAACCGGGGTTTTAGAAGAAAGGGACGACTTGTTCTGTTGGATAAAGAGGAATATTGGTGGGATTTTCCCCTCCTAAATTGGTCCTAGTGACCTTGATTTTTATTTTTCTTTTATTTTAATATTACTTTGGGCCATAAGCGACCACCTAAGCAAAAAAGAGGTCCCGAAAATTAAAAATCCCCAAATTGGGATGTCACGTGCAAGGCACGTGACAAATTCCGGCCAAAATTGCAATTTCCGGCGAATTCGGTCCTCAATGTGCGAAAAATTAAAACATATGGGACCTAATGTGCTACATTAGAAACCAATAGGACCAAAAGTGCAGACCCCCAATAGATACAGGACTAATTTTGCAATTAAGCCTTATTTTAATTATGGATTTTGTCATTCGTCGCTATCAAATTACCGACAAGTTAAATAAAGACAAAATATCTACCGATATTTCTTTTAGCGACAGATTTTCATAGTTTAGCGACAAAATATCTGTCGCTATTTGACCATTTTTCTGAGTGTACACAACAGCCATTTAAAGTTTTAATTTTTAATCTTTATATTAGTTTTATTGATTAAGTTTATAATTTAGAATAACCGGCCTTACAACTAGATTGGTATGATGGAATGTAATTAGTTTTTTTTTTCTTTTTTTTTTGCCAAAAGTGAAAGATTTTATAAAATAAACCTCATCACCAAACATGTACAAATTACTTGATTTTAATATCATTACCAGTAGTTAAAAATGAATGGTAATAGAATAAAATAGTTTTGAAGACCGATTATCATTTAGTACATTTTTGTAAAAATAAAATAAAATTATATTTAATATATTGTGACAAATGGATTTTATATTATATTAATTGATGTTAAACATACATACATATATATATATATATATATATATATATATATATATATATACACACACACACACAGGGGAGGATTCAATGGAGACCACATATTACGGTGAGGCAGAGACAAAATGACTATCTCAACCCTCCATTATCTATATCAATGACGAAGATAAATAGAGGTTAAAATTACATTAAATCTTTAATTAAAGCAAAATAAGGGTATAATTATCAAATTAACCAAGTGGGGGACCATCTAAATATGAAATCAGTTATTATGAGAGAGAAAATCACGTGGGGAGAGAGAAAATCGCGAGAAAATTCATTTGGAGAGAAAATCACGCATGTTTCCGCCTACGCAAGATGTTGTACACTTATCACATATTTTTGTATACTTAACACTATTTTCTTGTATGTTTAGCATAATTTCACTTCATGTTAAAATGGTCAAACAAAAATATGTGGGGACCGTGAATCAAGGAATCAGTTATATATAGAGAGAAAATCACGCTCATTAACATGTGGGGACCGTGGATTAAGTAAATCACTAGTAGAGAGAGTGAAAATCACGCTCATTATTTATCTTTGTATATTTAACATATATTTAATGTATATTTAACACTATTTTGCTGTATGTTTAACATAATTTTACTGTATATTAAAATGGTCAACAAAACACATATAAGTGTAAAACAAAAGACATATAAGTATACAACAAAAAAAAAATAAGTACACAACAACATAAATACATACATAAAAAATTAACTACTTATACAGCAAAACACAACTAAGTATGCATCGAAAAACATCTAAGTATACATCGGTTTGTCCACGCGTCAAAGATCGTCTTCTTCACCAATCCTCCAATCCTCGTTTTTTATTCTCGAAACCCAACACTATTTTGCACCTGGAGAACCATCATCCTTTCTCTCTACAAAATACAAATGGCCTAATCCAGTTTTCTATACACTCCCCTTCTCTTTCGTTTCCTCTCCGGGCGGTTCCACCGCTCCTTCTCGCCTCCGCGACGACGATGTCATTTTCCCAAGACGATGCTTCTTCGAACCAAAGAACGATTCCACGTGGCGTCCAATGGTTTGCTCGACTCTCTCCCCGCTACCGCTTCCGCTCGTCACCGAACATCGTCGGCGGGGATTGTTGTGTGCTTGTCCAAGTTTGAGTCGCACGATCGGCTCTGTTCGAATGGGAGAGATGAAAAGAATTATTCGGATACCAAATTAAAATGATATTATGTAATTGTGTAATGACAATCGCCTTTTCGACTTTAAAATAAAGCGAAAATGATTATGAAATTGGAAAAATCTCAACCATCTAAAATTTGAGATTTGTGGCTATGATTAGTCCACACTGCCTCACTCTAATTATGTGGTCTCATTTGATCCTATTCCTATACACATATATGATATATGTATATACATGATATTAATAAAATTTTACACAAATATGTTTTTTATTTTAATAAAAAAATGAAAAATCAATCCTGCGGTTTGTCAATAAAAAAGGGTTAATTATAAAAGTACCCACGAGGTTTGACCTAATTACAAAAAATCCAACTAACTTTAAAACTTACAAAAAGTACTCGAGATTTGAAATATATTTCAAAACCCCTTTCATATTTGTAAAATCATTGCAGATTACCTCTTAATTTTAACACTAAATCAAATCTCAGGGCCCTGGGGTACTTTTTGTAAGTTTTAACTTTTTGTAAGTTTTAAAGTTTGAGATTTTTTTGTAATTAGGTCAAACCTCAGGTATTTTTTGTAATTATCCCTAAAAAAATTAGAAAAGCAAGCAAAATGGGACATTCAAATCTCACCCCAACTCAGATAAGAAAAAACGAAAAGTAGAGTTAAAATTAATCAAACATTCAAATATTGACTGGACACGTTAACACTTTACCAGTGTGTGTTGTGCGTGTTTGAGTGGGGGAAGCGCAAGAAATGCTGAATAGCTTGTAGTCAAACCCATGATTGTATTCCACTGAATAGGAAAGCAAAAGCTATGAAGAAAAGTCCATTCTAAGCCATTGCAGCATTTCTATGTTTGTACTTTATGCTTTCCTGGTACCCCATTTCATCCTCTTCCTTTTCCTTGTCGAAGGAAGATAAATTTTTGTATATATTGGAAAGTTTGGAATGTGATTCTGTACTTTTACAGGTCTTTCACTCTCATAGCCATGACAGATTGACTAGGTAATTAAGTATTATGTGTGTTTCTTTTATTTTGTTAGAAATTTGAATTCCTGATGATAATATGAATACATTTTGGATTAATGTTTTTTCTGTTATATTGTTGGCAAGAATCTGTGATGTGTCTTTTGAGGTTCAAGAATGAACGCTTGTAATTATTTATATTGTGAAGTTCTTTTACTGCATATTGGTATTTGTAGCTAAATAATGTGATAAGTATAGATTTCCAATCGTCTCAACAGTACTTTTAAATCTAAGAAAATTTTGGTATTAAGATGTAAATCCTTCTTTATTGTTTATGTATGGTTAGAGATGACAATTTCGACCCGAACTGTGGGTACCCACTCCTGTTTCCACCTCCATATTGATGTAATTTGTTGAAAGCAGATAGAATGAGTTGTCTTAGTTTAATCTGAAGTTAGTCTTAATGGTTTCTGACATGAGTTCCTACAGCCTTGCCTTTTAAGGCTTCATCTCATTCATCCTCAGTGATGAAACCATTGTGACAAAATGCAATATATATACTATGTTGTCTTAATTTACCAAACAGTTAATAGAACTGCTTCAGGGCATAGCACTATAGCAGTTTCATATCAACTCATACCATATTCATTAAATATCTCCGTTCGGTTGATCCGAAAAATGGGAGGCCATTTTTCTGTTTATGTGGCATTAAGAAATTTATGACCCCTCCCCCTCTTTTCTTGACTCTCATATAGATGAAAGTTTATATTATACATTTGATAATGAAGAAATCATGTCACATTGGACAAGATTTGATGATCTTTTCCGTTACTGGCACATGAACGAAAACGAAGGGATGCACATCCAAATATCCAATGAGGTCATCGTTCTTCTCTGTCGCATTTATGCACCATGCTCCTGTTCTGCTGGTTCTGCAGACAGTGAAAATGTGTTTGCCACCTTAAATATAAGTGGTAATTACAAAACCTACCCCTGAGGGTTAGCTTAATTACAAAAAAATCACAGTTATCTTTCAACATTATAACTGCCCTCTTGGCAATTGCTTCTATTTTACAAACTGAACCTCCTGATGTGAATAGTTGTTAGGTAAATACAAATCTGAAGGGGGGTGTTTTACCTTAACGGGAGGTATTTGTAAATTTGTTTGTAATTACACTAAACCTCAGGGGTAGTTTTTGCCTAAATTTTATAACGTAAGTACTTTAAATCTCAATATATTCGGTGATGGAAAGATTGAAAAGCAAAGATGTTGCAAAGGCATTGAGTAAGGCTTCGCTAGGGACGAATCCCCTTGACACATCATCAGATGGACGTGACTTAGTTATTACGTCTACTTTTTTGAAATCTAGACATCTGATTAGCATTGTCAGCTATAATTTCATAGAAGTTGAAACTTAAAATTTAATTTTTTTAACAGTCTCACTGTCCCCTGCTATAATACTAGGAAGTACAATAGAAGTTTATGTTAAAGTGAGCCATTAACATGGCCTTTAACAGTTGCATTTGTTAATTATGCAGGAGACATGTATTCGGATAAGGATGGAAAGACAATTTCAGATGACTGCAGGCTGCCACAGCAGCAGGGGAACAATTTCAAATGAGGTTAGAATGCTAAGTGTAGATAAAAATTGCTGAATGTACATGAACATTGTTTTGTGCAAATGTTGTTTTATCGCCCTTTACGTCTCGCAACATTTCTCAAGACTCCTTGATGGATATACCTCTGTACTTAAATCTTCTTGTTTTTTTGTAAATATCATTTCACACACTGCTAGCTTACTCACTAACATATCACAAGTTTATGTCAACCAAGAAAATCACATCAATTACAGAAATGTAAGACCAAACACATCCTTCAGCTTTAAAACCCCATATACAGAAATCTACAAAACCTACACAAGATCATTGTATTCCTAGAGCTTGAATTCTTCTAATGAGACACATAAACGACGCATTTCTCCGTTTCCATTCTTCTCTTCCCTCCTTCTTTTGGCTAGTCTCCACGAGCCAGTGATCATAACCATCCATTATGCTTACTATCTGCCTCATGCTCGGTCTTGACCGGATCGGACCGTGTGCACGCCGATCCTAGTTTCACTAGCCTAACCAATTCCCTCTCATCGTATTCTCCATCCAACCTCCAATCCACCAATTCTCTATACGCCCGTTTTCTCGTGCCTCAAATTCATGTACTTGTTTCACTAACAATACACCACGCTCCGAAAATCAACCGCCATCTCTCCCGTAACCACCTCAAGAAGTACCACTCCAAAGCTATAAACATCGGCCATTGTAGTCGCTTCGCCCGAATCAACATATTCCGGCGACATATAACCGAAAATCCCTCGAACCGATTTTTTCTTGTCGACGACCACGTGATGGCCATGTTCGTTTCTCGTTAAGAACTCGGCAAGCGCGAACGAACCGAGCCTCGGGTTCAAGTCCGGTCTCAGGATAACCGCGGACGAAGTGATGTTTCTATGAATCACCCGCTCATCCCATTCCTCGTGGAGATAGCAAATTGCGAAGCAAGCGATTTGATTATGTTGTAGCGTTGATGCCAATGTAACTCCGAGCGCCAGGTTTTTTCGCGTTGTCCGTGTTGGAACAGAATGTGGCCGAGAAGGCGATTCGACGAGTAATCATAAACGACGAGCATCTCACCGTGCTCAGTGCACCATCCGCGAGTTGTATTAAGTTCGATGGCGAAGTCTTCCCAAGTTTTGAAATTCATTTATGAATCTCATTCGCAAAAAGCAGGGCATGTTTTCATTCCTAGCCTTTTCACTATGACGTGATGACGATTTCCGAGAAAGCCGTGGTATGCCGTTCCAAAATCGACCTCCGCGATCCTTTTCGAATCGGAAAAATTGTTTGTCGCAGAGATTATCTCTTCATAGGTTATTACTCCAGGAGTTTCTACCACAGGAAAGTTTTTCTGCCACGACATATGTTACTAGAAGGGATAACAATACCGCTTGTCTCAGATCGATCGTGATCACATAAATGGTTTTCTGCGTTTGGCGAGACAAAGTCCGGCGAATAGAACGCAGTTGTACTAATGCTGGTTGTTCTAGAAGACTTTGTGGCCGGCGTATTGCTTGTGCTTGTGTTCGTCGGGGTTGACAGCGAAATGTAAAGAGGGTGAAATCGGAACGACGGGAGATCAGGTAATTTATCATATATATTTCCGGAAAGAAATTCAACAACCCATTTCATACTCGGCCGAGAATGCAGATCATGAAGAGTGCACATAAGCCCAAGTTGTAACAACCGTTCCATGTCCGATAATTTGTACGATCCATCTCCGAGTCGAGTATCCCCTGCCTGCAAAACCGTTCCGTCGTCAGATAGCCGTCTGATCCAATCAAGCAGAACAATCTGATCATCTGGGTACGCGTCAGATCAACAGCTCGTCTCCCGATACAACTTCCAGCACAACTATCCCAAAGCTGAACACATCCGATTTCGAAGTGGCTACACTTTTTTCTCAAAGCTCTCAGGTGGCAAGTACCCTATCGTCCCACCAATTCTCGTTGTTTCAGCCAATCGAAACTGTCGGTTCTTAAAAACCAGCGGCGTCTTGGGCTCGTAAGCAAGATCATGCTCTAGCCACCTGGCCAAGCCGAAATCGCCTAATCGCGCGTTGAAATGTGAATCGAGCATGACATTGCTTGTCTTAACATCTCGGTGTATTATTTGAGTCTCGAGATTTTCATGGAGATAATTCAGAGCAGCTGCTAGACCATTGACTATATTCTTTCTTCTCTCCCAAGTGAGAATATTATCCGATTTCTTAAACAGAACTCGGTCGAGACTACGGTTGGGCATGTAGTCGTATACAAGAAGTAGCTCGTTGTTATGAACACACCATCCTCTCAGTCTAACGAGATTCCGGTGGCGGAGATGGGCCACGGCCACTAGCTCCGCCATGAAAGTCTTCTCGAAACATTCACCTCTCTCTGCTACGCATTTGACAGCGACCACTGTTCCATCGCTCGGTAAAACGGCTCTGTAAACTCGGCCGAACCCTCCGCTCCCGAGAATTTGGTTTTCATGGAATGCATTAGACCCTATGTACAGCTCAGAGTAGCTGAATATTCTTGGATTTTGATCACCACCAACTTTTTCTTGAACCTGCACACCTTCTGCATCGAAGAATGTACCGGAAAATTGTTTCATTGGCAATTCTTGGTGGCAAAAATTGATCCATTTTTTCGACTCGAAGAATCGGCGTAACGATTGGCGAAGCCAATCGGTACAGCCTCGAGGGGAAGACTGTTTGGCTGATATTTTCTGGACTTTCTTGTGATTAATTTCTTCGGGTTCGTCGAATTCTGAAGGTAAAATGAAGCAAAAGCTCTTGAGATGCATGGTTGGGAAATGAGGTATTATCTGATCATTGGCAAAGAAAAAAAAGGCTTTGAAGAAAGATGTGAAATTGAATATGGAGTTTTAAATGAGAAGTTATGGGATATGTTTATGATTTTTGGTGGGCTTTTAATTCAAACATGATTAGGTTGTAAGGGTTGAATTTCTATGCCAAGAAGATGAACCGGCCAACTAAAACCTACTCTGCCCCTCTTTGTGATGAGAGCAGAGAAAAAGAAGGTTCTTAGATTGGTAGATGTATGTTTTTTTTTGGACAAAACAAGATGTTCACACGGGGGTCTTTGTCTGGTTCTCATTTACTATGATTTCAGTGTTCGAAAACCACTTTATGGCATTTATATTGCAAGTTTCAGACGTGGCAGTGTTGTTTGTATCTGAAAATCATGTAATATATTTTGGTTAAAAGATGGTCATAATACACAAACTAATTGGGGAATAAGGTTGGAAAAGTAAGGCAGAACTGTCAAGAAAGTGCTGCTTTATCTCCTTACGGAAGGAGCACGGGACACACACAAAAAGTGCCCTTTTGACAATTTGGTTTCTTATGTTAATGGAAATTAATCCAACCTCGTGATAAACACTGAATTCTTAGTATTCATGTATATTTTTGTTTTGAGAGGATAGTATTCATGTATATTGATATTATTAACACACAATTTTGATATTATTCGCATGTTAAAAGATGTTTGGATAGAATAAAAATGATGGAGCATTATGATGTAGTAATTGCAATTTTGTATTAAAATAGTCAAAATTAAAGGAGATTGTGATTTTTTTTTTAATATAAAATGTTGGGATTTTTTTTGGAAAACAATTTATATGTTTCAAACGGTTTAATTTTTCCTTAGGGATCTTGATAGATCTTTAAAAAAATCATAACTAAATTCACAAATATAATTTTAAGCTTATAAAAAATATTTTTAAAAACTTATAAACTGATCAAACATTCTTTTAGAAAATATTGAAGCCCAAATTCGAAAATATGTTGAATTGTTGATGTTGACCACATGTTAGTTGGTACACCTCATTGGATGCACCCATCTTGATTGAATCAAGTTGAAAAGCTTAATTAGACTTTAAATTATTTAAAAGAAAAAAAGAAAAGAAACTTTTAAGCTCATGTCCATGAGGAGTATTCTATTGTTGTTTATTAGCTTCTTTACTTGCTCCACTATTTGTTTTATATTGTTTCTTGCTGTTGTCATATCATTGAATTGTGTTCTTGTGTGTTGTCTTTGGACTTTGATGCTAAATTTAATTCTTGAATTTGGTTGGTAAAATAACTGCAAGAAAGAAAAAAAATGTACTTCTTGGGGGATGATTAGTCTAGAATCTGTATTGATATTGGCCACAATTTTTTATGGCAAAGACAGAGATGGCAAAGCTAGGGAGGTAAGATTAGGGGTGGTAAATCGTGTAATCGTGTCGTGTTTCGTATCGACCTATAACGACACGACATGATAAGGTCAAACACAAACACCACACGATAAAGATCTGTCCTTACACGAACATGAACACGAAATTTTTCGTGTTGGCACGACACGACATGATTTGACACGATAAGTCAAAGAAAAAAATTGATGTACATGTTAATACATGATATCAAATTATATGATATGACACGATATTGCATGATAATATACCATGCAAACATACAAAACATCAGGTTATCGTGTCACTAACAGGTAAACGTGTCATTATCATGTTACTATCGTATCACTAACATGTAAATGTGTCTTTAGTGTGCTTATCGTGTCACTATCATGTCACTAACATATTAACAGGTCGTTATCATGTTAACGTTCTATCTGTTATTTTTTTATCGTGTTTATACGAACACGCACGAAATATCCGTGTTCTTATCGTGTCAACACGATAAGGACACAAATACGATAAGGCTAAATACTAACTCATTATTTTCGTATCGTTTTCGTATCATGCTATCGTATCGTGTCAAGAATTACCACCACAAGGCAATATGGACAACTTTTTAGTAGGTTTATAGTAGGTGTGAGATTAGTGATTTGACAAGGAATTTGTATGTCCATTGTAGATGTTAAATTATTTTACCATGAGATAATTATTGGATTAATATGTATTATGATCCCTAATCAAAGTTCAACTACATGCTTGGAACTCAAAAAGCTATTTGTTTATATATTTGTATTTCTTAATGTTAGCGATGCTGCCAGCTTAATTAATTGCAAATTACTTTTTCAATATACCACATGTCCATATATGTAATTGTAGTATTGAACTAATGACTATTCATAATTCTATAACCAAGTTAATCTTTTCTGAATTAGAGAAATGTACGTTACGATAAAATTTCATTTGGAATGTAATGCTAGAAAGCATTGGGAGACTTGAACACCTTTTAATTCATGATTGTGGATATTAATATTTATCATTTCAGTTTTCTAAGAAGTCAGATGATATTGTAGGTCTTACAATTTTAATCTTTTTAATCAGTTGTAATTTTTGTTGTTTCTCTTAACAAAATAAAATTAAAAATGAAAGAGAAGTCTAACTAATGTATTATTAGAAGCATAAACAAGTTTACATGTGAGAATATATTCCCTTTGTTTCAAAAAAAAAAAAAAAAACTCTTTGTTTTATGGGAAGCCGATTTTTTTTGTTCGTTTTGATTAAGATTCTTTTTAAAGTTTTGATATTACTAAATTTTGATATCTTAATAATTTGATAAACAAGAACAAATGAATTAGAAGAAAAGATAAAGAAATAAACATTTGCTTGTTCATAATTTCATACTATGTTCATTAAAGGGGTAAGGGGACACTTGTCTCATCCCAGTCTTTCAAATTTCACAATTTGCTAATGTCGGGCCAATTAGGCAACTAATGGTGGGTTGATAACCATCATCAAGCCATGATATTATTATTATTATTAATGATCAGTTGGGAAGAGTGGAGGGGATGAGAGGAAATAAATCTGAAAAAAACTGAAAGATAGTAAGCTAAGGTTTGAACCCATAATTGGTGAGCGATACTAGTTAAATTACATGTACAAGACTCATGGTAACCCACGATTATTGAAACATTGCTATATTTTATCATCTTCTATTTTTAGAATTATTGTTTTTGTTTCTCTTTCAATTCCAGTAACAATTAATTGTAATTACGTACCTTATTCCAGTAAAATTACTAATTTTCACAATTAGAGGTGAAAAGAATTTGAAGGATCAATCAATCATATCTTATATGTTTCTCAATATAAATCATATTATTTAAATAAATGGAAGACAGGTGGCAATGAAAATGACCTTAGCTGACAAAAATAAAAGAATTAAAACCCATTCCCCAAATTTGCTTTCTATACCTAAAATCCAAGAAGAAAGGGACTTCAACTGATTGAAATTTTAAAGATAAAAAAGGAAGGGGTGTGATATTTGACAGGCATTACTGGCGGCAGTTTAGGCGTAATATCACTCAGAACTTTGAAAAGAAAAAAGACATATTGGATAGTAATAAAAAGAGGCACCATATATGTGAAAATTTTAAATAGGATTATATTTGGTTGGCTGAAAAATAAAGGGATGATTAAAAAAAAAATCTGAGGTTCGGGCTAATTATAATAAAACCCAGAGTTTTTAAAAATTACAGATTTGATGCCATTTATATTTCTCCCTTCATAAGATTTTTTTTTTTTCAAAATTCTCTGATATTTCTAGAAATATTACAATCATCCCCTTAAATTTAAGATATAATCAAACATAATGAGTGGATTTTTGTAATTTTAAAAAAATTCTGAGTTTTTTTTGTAATTAGCTCAAACTTCAGGGGCCCTTTTGTAAATATCCCAAAAATAAATTATATTCTCTTTGTGATTGATGTATACTTCATAGAGGTTGATCAATGAAAAAAAAGGTTATTATTCATTTGTCAGATAATTAGGTAACTTTAGTCAAATCAGATTTTGGCAAGATTTTTCTCAATTTACATTAGTATCTCTTGGAAAAAATACCATTTCCAACCAACCTAAGATAATGAATATACTCAAAAAAATTCAAAGCATTGTGGAGGTGTTGGTTGAATTGGTTTGTCAACTTGCAGAATTTTTTGTGTAAAGTAGTTCTGATTCTTGAACTAATAACTTGGTTACTGGATAAGATTTTATAAAAGTAGAAGATTAGGAGCTTATAAAATCTATTTTTTTTTATTAAAAGAAACTCCTCGCAGTTTTGCTTTGTTAAAATAACATATTTGGGCTTTTAAGGTGGTTTTATTTGAATAAGATAAAAAAAATTACCTGATCATTTACAAAAGCAATATAGTATAAGATATATGATATTATTGAAAAATAATTTTAAATAAACAATATGTGTATACAATAACTTAAACATTTTTTTTTGTACCAAGACTATCATAAAATAAGTACAATAAATATGCCGACGCATAGTACAACAATCATGAGCTTTTTTTAGGAGTAGTAGGAGAGGGAATATATGCACTCATATGAGATTAAACCTGAATCAATTGCCTCACAATACAAGCTTCTACTATTGAAATATAAGATTGATTTCATAATTATTGGATGCAATTAGATTGCATCCATATTTGAGATAATAGGGAGTCCTATTTAGATGAAACCTCTTCCATCAATACTCTAACTGATATATGAGATAGAGATATATATATTGATATCTCTGATATCTCTCCCTACAATCAGACTAAGTCATTAGAACGTCTCCTACACATAGAAAGAATTATCTCTCTCCTAAAACTTCTCTCTACGGTTTTCTTCTTGGAGCATCACCAAAGTTCTCCAAGGATTTAAGGTGTGCATATCCAAGTAAATAATTCTAGTACTTTAATTACTCCGGAAATAGTGAACAAGAACAAACAACTACTTTTGTGCCAGTCTGTCTTTGCGCATGGGGTGCGATTGTTTTTTCCAGTTATACGATTCCTCCATATTTCAGACGGTGCACGCTTTGAAAAAGCGTTGTTTTAAAAAAAATCGCCAAAAGGGCGAGGGCTGATATGGTGCTATTTGGATGCTATGCGAGCATATTGGCTGCCACGTGGCGGATGATTTGCGCATGTGGACTGCCTTTTATTTATTAAAAATTGAGGGGTTGTTGGTTTAAAATAGATTTGAACCTTTAACCATTTTAGTAGCTATGTTGTTTTTAGCCATTTGGCTACTTATCTTTTTTTTTTGGGATATTGTTGGTCACACATACATGTTTTTATAGAACTTGAACACTAGATTTTTTTCTTGCATGATATTATTTTTTTTGCGTGTTGGGACACTTGCAAAATTATTTTTGTGCGTTATTTATTTGTTATAATGTTAATGAATGTAAAAATATTTTGCGCAATTTAGTGCTTGCAAAATTTATTTTTGCGCATGAGAATGCTTGTAAAATTATTATTGTGCAATATGATGCATGAATAATTGTTTATTACACATATGTATCAATGATATTTTTTTTTCCTTTTGCATTAGTTGCATGAAAGAAAATTTATTTTTGCGCATTAAGATGTTTGCAACAAATTAATATTTTTTTGTGCATTGTGATGCATGGGAAAATTATTTTTTGTATATTGGTGCATGGAAAATATTTTTTCGCATAAGGTGCGTAAAAATAAAATTATATTTTTGCGCATTGAGGTGCAAGCAAAAATTTTCTATGTGATATTTAATTTATGAGTTGCATGCTTATTAATTGCTTATGTGTATGCAAATTGTTTTGTGTTGCAATTAGTTTTGTTGGGACTTATGGACATTGACATATGTGTGCTCATATATGTGAATGCTTACTGTTTTAATTAATATTTTTTGTGGGAGTTAAATTTTGACAATGGTGGTAATTTTATATCCTCATTTATGTTTTTTACTTTTTCTAAATTGATGTAGTAGGCCTTGAAAATATGTAATTTTTTTTTTCGAGGCATGTATTTATTGAACTGATTTTTGGAGGCTTTGTAACATCAATTTTATGAGGATATTTTTTGTTTTACCACCATAGGTCTAAATTATCTCCACATGATGCACCATATGTAAATGTCGCCCATGGTGGCTATAATTTTTTTCGTAATTACTTATATCGCATGGTTGCATGCATGATTTATTTATGGACATCGATAATTTTATTCATAGATCAGTAATTTTTATTGTGATCTTCAATTCGGTGGGAGATGATTACTAGTCTTGGAGGCAAATTTTCGATTTCATTGAATTGAAGAAAATAATAAATATTACTTGGATCCAAAATAAAATTTTTAGATCAGTACCTAATTGTTTGCACAATTTATTGAGATGTGTTTAGACCAAACTCACCTACTTTAGTTTAGCCAATTCAGCATGAAAATAGACAAAGTATCCAGTATTGTCGCGACTTAGACGCGAACAATATTTTTATGGATTAAAGAAAGTATTTGCGCTTTATTTGTTTAAGCCGCAAATATAAGAACTTAATTGCCCGAAATAATCGCAGTTGAGATGCCGATGATATACTTATGGATCAAGAATTAATTTTGCGCTTTAATTCGTTTAAGCTGCAAATTTAATAAAAGGGTTTAAACTCCATTTTTGGAATTTGAGCTTACTCCCAAGTAAATACTCTGGTTATCCAAATTCGCTATTTGAGTTGAATTAAGGATATTAGTTACTTGTGTTATTATTAATAAAATTCGCTTATCTAGAGGCTGATTATAAAAAGTTGAGAAATACACAAGTCAGTGCACCTGTCGCTTGTGCTAACCGACATAAACCAACTCGGGTGAATGTTGGAACAAGCATAATGTAGCTTGACGAGAGCAAAAGCAAAAACTAGAACTATAAATTGATCCATAAAGTGACAAGAAGTCGTGTCATCGTATTAAATGAGGCAATTAAGTATCAACAAATATTAAGTGCACTTATGAGATTAGTAGCTTCGCTCGTAATTGTACTGAGATGAAGTTTGACTATTTAATTGCTCTCTTATTTTTTCGCTAATATTTCCAAATCTCTCTAAGGGTGGATTATAGATATTGGTTGACTTAGCAAATGGTTTTGAGATTGAGCAAACGTGTATGACTATTATCAGGTTGTGCAGCTATAGAGCGCACAAGAAGAGGCTAAAAAGAGTCACCTCAAGCTCAACAGTTGGTGTGAGTAACTTGATGTGTCGATACAGTCTTACTTGGATAAATGCACTTGTAAGATATTTGTTGAGTGAGAAGACTTGTCTATCTTTTCTTTGTGATGGTTGGCTTTAGATAGTATTTCGTTTAGATCTTCTAATGATATCGTGGTACGTGAGATTAGGAGGACGACTGTATTAGCTCGAGGAGGCTTTATTGTCTAACTCGCTAAGGTCAATCTCCCTCTGCACAATTTTTTCAGCAGGATAAGCTTGCTGGAAGAATGAAAGATGACTATTTTTTCCTTTAAAGCTAAGTCCATTAAATTGAGTGCAGACTTATGAGTGTGAGACTCAAAATTAACGCATTATATTTTCTTTCATTTCTATTTACGCTATAAGTTAGTACATTCCCACTCTTGTCAGTTAGAAGCGCCAAATTGCTTTGAGCGATTCTTAACAGATGAAGATGTGCTAATAGGGAGCGGGAATAGTGTGTCTAGTTAGTTTGGACACACAATTGAATGAAATAAACTTGCAAGTTGAATGATGATTCCAAATACTTTGCAGCTATATGAGCTTGCAAAGAAGGGATAATCACTTCAAAATGGTTGGATTTATGATGACACAAATTGATTTTTGTATCTTGTTGCTGTCTATATCATAAAATTTGTGTCTCCAAATGATTCTTCAACCTTGTATAAGCTTTACTTTGGTAACAAGCCCAAATTAGTGGGTCTGTGCCTATGTAAGTTTGAGAATATGTGTTCTCACGTGGAGAATCAACTCGCACGATTTAGGTTTCCCCTCAAAGGGATTTATTGAGCATTTGTGAAGTCTAAAGAGATGTTAAAACTATGCGAGTTACAAGATCCTTAGGAGGCGCTCGTTTCTCTAGCGAGTATGTTGTATTCTATACTCATCTAGTAATCACTGGGATAGTGGGAGCGACACTAATTCAGTGGGAGCTAGTGTCTCACACGAAAAGGATTCTCACATTCCACGAGTAAAAAAGAGAGAATATGAAATATTCCCCATCATCTATATAAGATTGAGTGGGTATCATGCACAATTACTTTTGTGGATGTTGATGAGTCGATAGAATATGTGACTTCACTTGATGCCCTAAGTGGATAGTTGTTGCAAAGGAAAAGATGAGTCGAATGACTAAGAATAAAGTCTAAGAGTTTGTTAATATTTTGTCTAGATGCAAGACCATTTGAAACATGTGGTTTCGGAAGGTCAAGTGCAAAATAGATGGGTTGATTTACATGTGTGTAGCTCGACTAAAGACAAAATATTTACGCCTATTAGAAGAGCGTAAAGTTTTTGAGATGTTCTCCCTAAGTGGTGAGATTGCCTCAATTTGATGAAATATGTTATCTATAGTTGCCACTTTCGTCTATGTTTGTCCTGGATGATTGATGTTGACATAGTTCAGTGAAAATTGAATCAGGAGATCTATGTAGATCACCCGATGGATTCAAGAAGTGGAGTAAGAGCGCATTGATTGCTGATCAAGAAGCTCCAACTTAACTTGAGTCATCATTGATTTCATCGAGCTATCATTTTTTGGTAGGTCTAGGATGGCCAATTAATTCACTGAACATATGTAAGAGTTGTATCTTATTGCATATGACAAAACTATGATGACTGGAAAGAACATGGAGTTATCGCCACTTAGTGGTGGCTGTCTTTACACTCCATGGTCAAAGATCATATTCTTAGTCAAGAAATGATATCTTCGGAAGAAGAAAAGAAATGCTAACTAGTTTATGTAAGCACTGTCGAATTTTGGATGTGCGCTATGTGCGTACTCAATAAGTCATGCAGTGTGATTGGTGAGTGGATATCGAAGTGATCCATGCGCTATTGCGATGCCGACATGTGGGTACTTAGATATCTTAACAATTTGGTCTATGATTTGTTAGAGGCAAATTTGGTACCTTGAAATGATGCGCATTGCGCGCACATTCATGATGTATTTTGTTGTCTTTGTGATAGTAAAACCACTTTGGTGTATGGTTTTGACGCCAAATATGGATGGTAGACCAAACATATTTACTCGAGGTTTTACTTCACTTGAGAGTTTTTGCGCATAGTTAATATTGTTCTCAGGCATAATTCTACGAGCGGTGTGGACGCTCATCCCTTTTACGAGCCTTTGTTTGGAGATATGCTCTAAAGGCATGTGAGTCATTAGGGATTAAGTAGAATTGATTATAGGGATTAAGTAGAATTGATTATATGGCCTTTGAGAACATATTGTGATTAATGAGATATGTTGGATTCTCATTATGTGTTTGGTACTGAATTTGTGAGTTGTCACCAGGCTTTGATTGGCCCTCTCACACGGCAATCGCTCGGGCGCTAAGAGAGCGAGGGATGAGACTTAAAAGATTGTGTCGCATAAGGAGGTTTGCGAATGATCGCCTTAGCGCTAGAGCAGTGGGAAGGTTATTAAGTATAATTAACAGTCGCCTTAACTAGAGGTTAAGATGAGATCCGAGTTGACCGATTATGAAGTATGTCCAAACTTCATAAAAGCCTATTTGTAGCCAAATGTGCGAACTATCGTATGACACTTTGGGAGTGACTACGAGTAGTGCGCATGTCGGGCGCTTGAATAACGTTTGGACTAAAATTTGTATGATGTCTCGAGCGTGACATGCCTAAATTGAGTGAGAGCTCCATCATAGCATGTATTCATACTACATGTGCTTTGAGTCGACCGTCTATGGACTATGTCATGAGGTGTAAGCTTGATGACGCTACTTTAGCATGTATCCAATGGCCATGTGTGATTCGGTCTGTCGGAGCATGTCTAGGAAAGCTGTCAAAACCAAGCTAATTGGCATGTGGGGCCGAGGAAGAATTAAGTTGATAACACACTTATGTTCTATGATTCATAGCCTAGGCGACTATGTCGAAATTTGTTTGACTAGTCATGAATATAAAAACATATTTGAGTGAGTCGAGCATGCTCATTTATTTCATTGAGGGATCTAGAGATGCTTGACTAGGTGCGACCACTTGGTTTGGGGTACATAGCGAGTTATTGAGTTGTAGGGTTATGTTAGTTTGGTGATGACTTAATATAACTCTCCTCACCTTTACTTTCTCGCTTGGTCGCACGCCTTATTTCCTGTATGAAAGAAGAGATGTGAGATGAGAATTATGAGGATATGATTCGAATGAATCGAGTCAAATATGTATGAGTGGGAGATATTGGGTACAATTAGGTTGCATCCATATTTGAGATAATAGGGAGTCCTATTTAGATGAGGTTTATCTAGAAACCTCTCCCATCAGGACTCTAACTGATATATATGATTGAGATATATATTGATATCTCTCCCTACAATCAGACTAAGTCATTAGAACGTCTCCTACACATAGAAATAATTATCTTTCTCCTAAAATTTCTCTCTACGATTTTCTTCTTGGAGCATCACCAAAGTTCTCCAAGGGTTTAAGGTGTGCATATCCAAGTAAATAATTCTAGTAATTATTTACACCAACGAGAAATGCAGTTCGTGATCTTGTTCGCGGTTCAACCAATCTATGGGGTTTGTTCGTTGTTCGCGATTCAATCAAGAGGAGGCTTGAAGAAGATGGCTTAATCATGGATCAAACGGAGGCTTGTAGACGGGCTTAATCCTCGCTATGTGGATCGACAGTTCCGCTGCAAATAAGTATACTCGATCCACCCTATATGTGCAAATATGTGATTTAGATATGACTCAATATATTTGCTAACAATAATAATCATGAGTTGAAATACATACAAAAAAGTAAAATGGGAAGAGTAAATGGTAATTGGCTTGTTGCAAAGGAATTTAGTTTGTGGGCACTCAACCATATGTTGCCTTGGGTTCGACCAAATTCGACTCAAAACTAAAATTATGTTGCTTAATTAACCATCCATTGAAGGTTTAATTTCATTTGGAAATATGTGAGATGTATATATATAATTAGTTGGGCTACGCTGAAAGGGGCTCCATGTTAAGCCCAGTATACGGAAATGGCATGACGATCCAATATCGGATCCATACATTAACACCCTTTCTCAATTCTATTGAAATATATGACGCCACACATTGATCGAATTAGCTTAGCTCTTCATTGGCAAATAAAAGGCTTTGAAGAAAGCTACTGAAATCGAAGGAGGAGTTTTAAATGAGAACTGATGAAATATGTTTATGATTCTTGGTGGGCTTTCATTAAAACGTGATTAGGTTGTAAAGTGCAGTGGTGTCAATTTCAGATACGACACGTAAATCTGACATGAACCTAACGCGAAATTAATAGGGTATGGATCAAGGCTTTCTGGGTCCAGGTCGAAATCGGATCGAACTCGAATAACTCGCCAATTAAATAGGTCGAGATCAGGTCGACTTGATATGACCCATTTAACCTGTCTAATCCGTTTGTGAATTTAAAAGAAAACTAAGTAAATAATTAATTGTAAGAAAAAATAAAAATGTAACCACCAAATTTTATGAAAATAAGGTATTCTAAAAATAATATTAAGAAAACACAAATTTATAAATTAAAGTGGACCCAATAATTACCAAAAAGACGATTTAAAATTTTTAATTCTTAAGAAAATAATAATAATAATAATAATAATAATAATAATAATAATAATAATAATAATAATAATAATAATAATAATAATAATAATGATGATGATGATGATGATGATGATGATGATGATGATGATGATGATGATGATGATGATACATCTTCCAAATTAAATATCCAACAATTATCCCAAATATATAATGAAATAAAATTTAAAGTCATGCATGGATCCAAAATTCAATCCGAACATAATTATTTAATATATAAATATAACATGATTTATTCCATTATATACGCATCATATCTATAGCCGGATTTCTCAACCTAAAAGTCATGATAATAATAAGGGTGATCTTAACTCCATAAGTAGGGACACATTTATCAATATTTAATATAACATAATAAGCATTCACACAATTACAACAGTTAATTTATTAATTTATTCTTTTTCATCTAACTGGCTAGTTACTGCATATAGTGTTGCAGGTTCACTCCGAGGATACTTTTGGTCCCGGACCTTTTTATGCCCCTTGACTTCTACAATTATGGAATATTAAATAAAGACAAATAATATAAAAATCTCTACCTTAGCAATTGCAGATATTCAATGTAGAAAAATGAATAATAAAAGTCTTAGTCCTCGACCCCTTTGTTTTTTACATTAAATAAAATTATAACTAATATGTGATTTTAGTAATTGAACTAATTATTGAAAAGAATTTGTAAAAAATTGAAAGAAGGGCGCTTGTGAATTGGAATTTCTATATATATAAGAAATTTGAATAAAAAGTGGAAAACTATTATTACCTTATGGTTCTTGGAATGTGGTGCAAATCTTTTTGTATGAAGTTATGAATATATATATATATATATATATATATATATATATAGGGAGAGGATCATGTGAGACCACTCTCTTAGGTTAGTCCATAAGACCAGAATCTAGACCATCCAAATAGTAAAAAAATGGCCAAGATTCGTTACAATCTATACAAGTTTACAAAAGTAACTATACAATAGAAAGGGTAAAATTGGAATCAGAAAATTATTAATGGTAACCTCCTCCTACATTATAGGGGACGTGATCGCATTATTGATCACGCCCCATAAATCACGCAATTCACCATATACAATCAAAAATATACATCTCCTTCTCAACGCCAACATTGCATTGCCATTATCAAAAACTCTGTAATCACCATTATCACCCAAAAATCGGCCTGCAATTCATCCACAAAAAAAATGAACGCGACAGATATCTAACAATTTGCACGGAATTATCATCCGTTTGATTGGATAGAATAATACAATGGAAAAAAGTGTTGATTACAACGCAACTGAAGAATGTCCTCCCGGTAATTTCTGAGAGAAAAAAGTTATAATATACATACGCCTGTGAATCAACAACTGATGGCTGAACTATATGCACTTTCTATTATTGTTGCTTTGTATGTTTAGTATGTTAATGTTGTCTAAATAGTGTGTCAATATTGTATATATATATATATATATATATTTATATCTTTGCATGTTACCCACTTGTATGTAGGTTGCAACTCATTTAGTAGTTTGTATGTTTAGAACAAATAATTTGCCAGTTTCGAATATAAGTGTATAATGTTGCTTTGTATGCAAAAATATATAACTGTATTATTGTTGCTTTGTATGTTTAGTGTGTGAATTTTGTCTATTCAGTGTGTCAACATTGTATATATAATTTTATATGTCTGCATACTACCCACCCGTATGAATGTTGAATCTCAATTAGTAGTTTGTATGTTTAGAACAGATAATTTGCAAATTTAGGATATAAGTCTAAATTGTTGCTTTGTATGCAAAAATATAGAACTGTATTATTGTTGCTTTGTATGTTTAGTTTGTGAATCTTGTCTATTTATTGTGTCAACATTGTATATATAGTTTTATATGTTTGCATATTACCCACATGTATGAATGTTGCATCTCAATTAGTAGTTTGTATGTTTAGTACATATAATTTGCCAATTTAGAATATAAGTCTTGTGTACATAGCATTATGTATATGCATACTTATACCTTATCTGCATATAATACATTTGTTACCAAATTCGTTGCATGTTTATTCAGCAATTACAACATGTATATATTTATTTATTAGTTGTGTACATATAAGACAACAGTCGTATATTTACATCTGTAATTTGTTCAAGTAGAAATTGTTTGTCATAATAAATTAATAAGTTTGTATACTTATAAATCAAAACGTGCATGTATAGACTATTAAAAATATATGAATGATGTTATAAACCTGTATATATAATATATATACATTTTGTATTATTGACTAATAACTTTTGTGATGTCAAAAAACAACGTAGGACAATGGCTCGAAATCTCGCCAGGATCAATAAAATATTGAATACCAGAGGTTGAACACGAAAAGATTCCGCAAGCGGTAATGCATTTCGCTACGTTGGAAACTGGTGTACAATTTTACCGAAACTATGGAGCAATTAGCGGATTCGACATCAGAAGGAGCACGACAAAGCGATTCAATATTGAAGTCATTCACTAGCATTATGTTCTTTGCAATAGAGAAGGCTTCAAAAACACAAAAAACACCATACCCGTAGAACCTACAGAGGAAAGCGAAAGCAGCACAGCACATGGGTCGCGAAAGAGGACTTCAAATCGCGTCGGGTGCAATGCACGCTGTATTTTCGAGTACACTAGTAACGACGCCTATAAAATACACAATTTTGAAGAGCGCCACACTCACCCAATGGCAGTGGATACATTCAAGTAGTTTCTCAAAGTTAATAGAAACCTTAACTTCAGTCATCAACAATTTTTCATCAACTGCACAAAAGCTAATATAAAGAGTTCTAAACAACACTAATTATTCAGGGAGATGGTGGGCGGATTTCCACAAGTTGGGGCACTGAAGGTTGATTTTAAAAATTTCAAAAGAGACTTGAAAGCATACATCAGTGGTGCAGACGCACAGTTGGTAATAGACAAATTGTTCAGACAAAAGGAAGTTAATCAAGGGATGGCATTCGATTACAATGTAGACAAAGATGAACAACTGACAAGGCTCTTTTGGGCAGATCAAAAAGCTATAAGGAACTACGATACATTTGGTGATGTGATTTCATTTGATGCTACATACAATACTAACAGGTTAAATTGATCTTCTTGTTTAATTAATGCTGGTGATGAGTATACTTAATTTTATGCAATTGTATATTTAGTTTTATGAATTGTTTATATTAAAGAATTTTATGCAAATTTGTTCCATTGAATAATTACTAAAGTGGACTTGTATATTAATACATCTAAATTGTATACATATGAATGTTTTGTTGTTTATTTTATCATTTGAATTGTATGCTACATAGATTGCAACTGCATACTAAGTTCAGTGAGATATATGCTTGATTTAGTTAGTACATCGAATTTGATTTACAAACTCCTATACTGTTGTATATCTACTTTGGTGAATTGCATACTTGTTTCGTTGCAGTTGTATGCTTACTTCACTATAATTGAATGATTAAAAACTAGTTTCATTGCAGTTGTATACTTAGTTTAGTATAATTGTATACATGTTTTAATTTAGCAGTATAGATTTATACCGTAAACTTAACGTAACAAAAATGTGCAGGTATAAAATGGTTTTTGCTCCATTCATCGGAGTCGATAACCATCGCCGATGTGTCACATTTGCAGCTGGTCTTATATTAAAGGAAGATGAAGAGCCGTATACATGGCCGTTCACAAAGTTCTTGGAAGTTGTTGGCCGGGAGCCATACTATATAGTAACAGACCAGGATCCGGCAATGAAGAAAGCAATACAATCTGTATTCAAAACAGCAAAACACAGATTGTGTATGTGGCACATAATGGAAAAGGTTAGTGTAAAAGTCGGTCACACCCCGTTCAAGGATAAAAATTTCATAAATCGTCTAAATTCAATCGTGTGGGATAACAACATTTCAATACCAGATTTTGAGAGTCAATGGAATGATATTATGACTGACTTTAGTCTGAAATCGCATCCATGGTTCACGCATTTGTATGAGATTAGACGAAGTTGGATACCGACTTATTTTACAAATGTGCCAATGAGTGGTTTGGGACTTACACAAATCCTGGTTCGAACTTGTTTGAATTTTTCATGCACTTTGAAAGTGCAATGGAGTCACAACGCATACAACAGATAAATTGGACCATATCTGCCAAGCATCGTTTCCACAATGCAAGACAAAACTGACCATTGAGAAGCATGCATGTTCAGTGTACACACACTGTATTTACCGATGTTAGCACATAAATTGAATCAGCCTGCTATGAGTGCACGATTACAGAGATAACTGACGATGCAAACAAGTGTTCCTACAGAATTAGGGACAAAACAAGTTAAATTTTTGATGTCGTAAATTATAAGACGGAGACAATGATAAATTGCAGCTGCAAAATGTTCGACAGACGGGCTTACTGTGTTGTCATGTTTTCGTAATTCTAAAGGACTGTCAAGAAATACCTATGAAACTTTTAGCTCGACGATGGATGAAGACTCCCTCAATAACACAATACACAAGATCTGGCCAGATTTATCAATTTGAGGGGGGCGATGAAGCCGCGATCACGCTAAACAACCTTTGGTCCGACTTCCACACGTGCATTGGTCTAGCGCAGATGAATGTTGAAAAATTATCAAATTTATCACGACTTGTGTCTGAAGAAAAGGCGAAATTGTTAAAGGATGGGCAACATGTACCGTCTTTTGGAACCAAAAAGTCAGTACTAGAGACCTATTGTGGGTCAACCTCACAGCTTGATATTTCTGTGTTACCACCAAAACAGGCAAAGAACAAAGCGTGAATGTGTCGAGAAGTAGAATTGAGCCAAAGAGAGAAAGCCATTAAAGCAAGCACAAAACTCAAAAGACGATGTGGAACATGTGGTGAGATCGGAACGCATAATGTAGAACATGTCCAAAACGCGACACCACGCCCTAGTGCAATGTTTCTATTTTTTGCAAAAAAACAATTCTGTCAGTTTATTATTTATGATTTTTTTTTGAAACATTGAGTGATTGTTGATTTATCTTTAATGTTATTTTTTCTCTCTAAACATTTATTGCATATACAATTACATTCATCTAAATATGCAAGAAAAAACACTAAGCAAACAGAATTGTTTTACTTTATATACAACTACACTGTATACGCCAATAAGTACCTTAAGATTTATACAAAATACATTAATCTCCTTATCCAACAGATAATACAATTCAACTACTACAAAATAGACAAGTGCAATACATTAAATATACAATTCTATATATCTATTTATACAAGTACATAGCAACCTAAAAAACAATTCAACTAAACTAAAATCAGAAAACCACTCATTCAACTAAGTATACAAATCCACCAAACAAAATAGGCAATTCAACGTAACTAATTAAACATATATATTAATCTACTTATACAACGAATAATACAATTCAACTAATAAAAATAAACAAATGATACACATTACATATACAATTCGATATGTCTATTTACACATGTCACTGAAACTGTATACAAATCCACTGAACTAAAATAGTGAATAACCCATACAATCAAGTAAACAATTCCACCACATAAAATATACAAATCCACTTAACTAATCAAGCAATTATATTAACATGTTTTATCAACAAAAAATACAATTCAAAATAATCCAGAAATAAACAAATGAAACTTATTAAATATACAATTCAATACAACTATCTATACAAGTTGTTGCATCCATGTATAATGTACATTCATCTAAAAAAAAACACTTTCATCTTAAAAAAGATCACTCTAAAAAGAAAAAAAATTGAGATGACACAACACCATACATGGTAAAAAACAAAACATTCTGCTACACAAAACACAATAAGCAAAACAACTTAATAAAATGTACCAAAGTTTGAATTACCAACATTCCAAAACAAAACATATTCAATGTCATTTAAATCGACCACTATTAGTTACCAGATATTAACAAAAAAAAAAATAACTAGAGTATTCCACCAATCACAAATAAAACCAACTTCTACACTGGCTTTTTTGCAGTCCAATGTTTCTTGCATTCAGCCAAATTCTTCTCCCTTATAACGTTCATGTCGTCTAGGAAAATACCGCCGATGTACTTGGAACGGAAGGTACACATGAGATTTGCATCGCCCTTATGTAAACCAGGTGTCCAGCCCCTCAAACCTCCACCCATATACGTTTCCATATGCCACATTGCAAATATTCCGCAATCGACCTTGTTTCGTGCATCTCTCCATGGCATTGCAATTCTGGATGGAGTGAGCTGCCCAATCTCTTGACCCATCTGTACGCAACCTTTGCTTATCAAGTACTGAGAAAAGACGCGAACCTGTCACGATAGATACAAACAATTAAAAAAAAGCAGAAGAACACAAATGATGTATCAAAGCAACGTAAAAATATACATATCAAAAATACATGTTCATACTCACCAATTTAGCGGGCACATCTTCGTATTTGTCCAACTTGGTTCCACCAACAGAAGAATTATCCAAAATCTGCATACTCTTCCTCTTCATATCAAACACAATAACAAACAGGTGTTCGCTCTTGCATATTGGAAAGAAAAACTGGAACAAGGTAAAAAAAATATTAGTTAAGTCCGAAAATAAATGTTGTAAATTTAAAAATGAATATATAAAATAAATACCATATCAAACGCCTGCAACTTTGTTGGATTAACATCACCAAACTCGGCATCTAGGCTTTGAGAAAATAACGCCAAATTTCTATTATCATCATCTGCCTCAGACGGTGTAACAACGGAAAACAGCTACATGAAAATGAAAAAAAAATATAAACAGTCAGCAATAATGAAAATGTACGAAAACAATAAGATAATAATACAATAAAGAATGCTAAGTATACAATAAAAAAAAGATTAGTATGCAGACTCATTTGGCAAAGTACACATTATACATAAACAAATCAAATATAGTAACTATACACATCCTCTGAACTACATAAACAACTCCAATACAGTAACTATACACATCCTCTGAACTACGTAAACAACTCTAATATACTAACTATACACATCCTCTGAATTACGTAAACAACTCTAATATACTAACTATACATGTATATGTACAAACAATGACAAAGAGGAAAACATTAAAAGTAAACATGTGCATCTAACTAACTATACAATTAAATATTGATAAATATACATAAAACATTACAAGTATAACCCAAAAACAGTTAAATGAGTAAACCTTCCTAATTATACAAATTCACTAAAATATTACTAAGTATGCATAATCATTTCACAATAAACATACAATAAGACTGAACTAATTATACATATACAATCCACTGGACTGAAAATAAACAGATTAACTGACCAAATTGTATGCCTGATTATGTCTATTGAACTAAATAAACTAATCAACTTAACTAAGTATACAATTCTGCCAGACTAACTATACAAACATACATTTACATACACTTGCATGCAATTAATTCCCTACTATGTATACCAAACATGCACTTACATTTATTTTCTGAATACATGCATTAAATGTAATAAAAAAAAGAGAGTACCGTAGAATATGTCGCAGCAAAAAAATGAAATGGCGAACCCTTGCTCCTGATAGACTCTTTGGCATTCAGAAACTTCATCCACACATCGATCAGGGAGACACTCAAGTAACTTCCAGGCCACATAGTCACAAAGTCTTCCCTTATTATAGTCATATCACGAGCCTTAAAAATGGCCTCGTCTCTGCAAAAAGAGAAATACGTAAAAAATATATTTAAAATTCAGTAATTACACTAATATTTATAGTATACTTGACCATAAAAAAAATTAAATTACTTTTCAGCTTCCGAGTTCTCAAACAACCATTTAACAATCATGTTCTGCTGCTCATTCAACCTAGACATCACATCGACCCGTCGCTCAACGAACGGGGACGTCAATGTCTGAGTCTTCTTTTTCTGACGAGGTTCGTTTCGGCGATAAATAATCAGTTTCTCGCTGTTCTTCTTCGCCCCTCCTTCCCAGGCACAACCGCACCCTTCCCACCATCAACAATCGGAGCCTCTTCCTGCTGATTTAAAATAAAATAAAATATAAGAACATATGTCCAACAAAATAACAAATAATTATGCAAAACAAATAATGCAAATTACCTGCTCATCATCTTCCTTTTCCTCCTCATCGTCTTCCTTTTCCTTCTCTTCCTGCGCATATAGACGTGATGTCTCAACCACGACATCCCATTTAGCATTGTTTTGTTCTTGGGTTAAACCAAGACTAAAACTAGGCCTGTCAACTTTCCATTTCTCAAACTCATCCCGCTTGCAAAGGGCATCTTCCATCTTCTCAAGCAATGCTATGTTATCGGGATTGCTCCAAAATGCCTCAGCCTGCTGACTCTCGCTTCCAACTAAATCCTCTCCAGCCCGTGTTCCCTCTACTTGAACGGTCTTGTGGCATATAAGATTCTTAGCAACAACCCCAATTTCAGAAAATTCAGGGACCTCCACCACATCAAAAGGTGCATCCCGAACCAACAAAATAATTTCTACCACATCCGAAGCAAGACACACAATCCTTGCCTTAATATTCCCAATATAATCTCTTTGAAAGTATACAACATAAAAACAATCATATAAAATATCTAAAATGATTTAAAGTCAATATAAAACTGAACTATGCAACAAATACTACGAACTAAACTATGTGTGCTTATGAACAATCATACAACATTTGTAAACTAAGTATATAATATATGTAGACTAACTATACAACATTTGTAAACTAAGTATACGATGTATATAGACTAACTATACACAAAACTAAGTATGCAACAAATACTACAATCTAAACTATGTATGCATAAGACCAATAATACGATATTGGTAAACTAAGTATACAATATATGTAGACTAATTATACACAAAACTGAACTATGTATGATAACAAATGCTACACATAAATCTAATTTTGTAACATAACTATCTATACAGCAAAGTTACATTATGTATACACCTATGTTGAGCTACTTATACAAACTACAAATAAACTAAGACACCACATACGTCAACTAATTATACAAAAAGATATAAACCATGTATGTAATATGCCAATTATACAACATATGCATCTTAAGTGTACCACAAACATCAACTAAGTATACAACATATATTATTTTTAAAATAAATTGTGTATCATACCAACTATACAATATCTGTGACTTATGTATACAACAAAAACCGACTAACTATACAACATATAACATTGTATACCTGCCCAATGCATGCGGCCTGCCGATGAAGGCCCGGGATGAGATGACTGTTTCTCTTGACCAGTCACCAATCTCTCCAACTAAGGTTGCAGTGAAGGCCCTCCCAAATATGGTCCCTGCACATATCCCTGCCCAAATCCACCATGTTTGAACTCTTTATAAACTCTTTCCTTGAACTTATCCATGGTCCATGAAGCCATAGACGGTAAAGTCCTCGGCACATCCCTCCCAAGCACACACACTTTATCCAAATAAAACACCTACGTATACGAAGAACATTGAATAAGTGACACCACATTAAACTAAAAAATTGGAAAAAGGCAATAAATGGCAATTTACCGTTAGCAACAACACCAGGCCGTTGAACTCAAGCTTGTTCGTCCCATTCCACTTAACTCTTTTAGATGTCAGGGTGTTCAATGTGTAATCCCACCAATTAAACTCCCTGATTCTTGACACATCGTCGAGGCAATCCAGAATAAGTGGGTTGATGTACCCACACTGTAAATTTCCAATAAGAACGCTGTCAACAAGCGTCACGAAATGCCTTCAAAATCAGTCCCCGCAGTCTACGCACTCCATCATCCTCACAGCCAAATCACCCGCAGTCACTCTCTGGAAATTCGGGAACATTGTTTTCCACTCATCGTACAACGCACATCTCCCAGATTTTTTCTTTTTTTCAATAGCCACATCCCCATTAGGGAACCCCAAAAGTCTACCAACATCTTCACTCTCAATGTGAACATGCCTACCATCGTCAAATACAAGTTCACTACTTAAAGGATTGAAATTTTCAACTAACCAATACGTGAGCTTTTTATTGAAATCCTCAAATTTTAGGGAAAACAAACTCCCAAAACCCATTTCACGTACTGCATTCTTCTGTGCAGGTTTCATAGAAGCAAGAGCATCAACCAAAACCTTGAGTTTCGCCCTAACTTGCATGCCGGGATATGAACTATCAATCCTTCGCCTCTTTTTGGGCTGCTCGTCTCCAGAACTATACTCTGCACCACTATTGACCTCTATTTCCTGTTCTTCACTTGACATTTTACTAGCCACAAACACCTACATAAAAAGAACACAAATCTAGATATCAAGACTTTAAACCTCATTTGTTTACATTCCCATAAATGTTGTATATTTAACATGACAAACTTGTATACTTAGTATACAAGTCTGCATACAAAAGTATGGTTATATTGAACTTAATGTTGTATATTTAACATAATATATCAGTATACTTATTAAAAAAATCTGCATACTTGTTATGTGTTTCTTACTTGGGGTACACTAATTTGCTTACATTCCACTTAATCCTGTTTACTTAGCATAACATGTACGAATAGCAAGAATACACCACAACCCCCCTACATCAAAAAACACTTAATTCATATATGAAAACGTGAATACAAAAGTATGCTTATATACTACTTAATGTTGTATAATTAACAAAATATATCAGTATACTTAATAAAAAGATATGCATACTTGTTATGGGTTTGTTATCAGTATAATTGCAAAATAACTGAATGAAAAATTGATGACTGGAAAAACTCACAAATTGCAATAGGGACCTTCAATAACGACCAGGAATAATAAAAAAACACAGAAGATGAAAACAACAAACATACCTTCAAAATACAAGAACTCAGACGTCAAATCCTCCCTCTCCTCAAATCTTCTCCACAAAAATTGAACTCATACACCCACCAAAAATTACTTGTTCATATAAGAACAAACTTAAATTTGAAGGATTTGGGCCATTAACAGAGAAAATGGACTCACCTTTACACACGCAATAAACGGGCACAAAAATAGCACTTCTCTGGTCTCTTCTTCGCAAACCCAAACCACCTACCAATAATTTTTTTTGTGCGCTACTCAACTGGAAGTGTGGGATTATTTTGGGGAGAAAAGAAAGAGTTAGGGTTGTGCGCTACTCGAATGGAAGTCTGAGATTATTTGGGGGAGAGAAGAAAGAGTTAGGGTTTTTTTTCTTGTCAAAAAACCGTAAAGAGGAGGGAAGCCGAAAGGAACCAGTTTTGAAATGACACGACTGAAAATCTATGGTTTTCCCCCCTAAAAAATGGGAAACTGATAAAGGAAAGATGCTATTTTCCTATTAATTAGCTATTAACGTTATCTCCATTAAAAACTGTAAAATGGTGAAAATACAATCATACCCATAATAACCCAAAAATAAGTAAAGAGATCTCAACCATTAAAAAATTAGATCAATGGTCTATATGCGGTCTTATGGACTAACCTGAATGGGTTGGTCTCATTTGAACCAATCTATATATATAAATATAAATATATATATATATATATATATATATATATATATATATATATATATTAATGAGTAATACTAAGTACTAGCCCCTAAATTGGCTCCATCAATAAAACCTAAATTAGCCCATAAAATAAATCCCTAAATCTCTTTGTTTTATGGGAAGCCGAACTTTTTTTTTTTTATTAAGATCCTTTTTATAGTTTTGATATTACTAAATTTTGATATCTTAATATTTTCTATCTTACTTATTTAATTTATTTTTACTTTTTGGAAAAAAAATTGAGCATTAATTTGTACATCCATTTTTTTATTATAATAATAATTATATACATATGTTGGGGGCAAAAACAACTTTTAATGATTAAATGTATAATTCGATTTATATATTAATTAAATATTAATGCCAAATGGGCTCTTAATGGAATATCGCGGCCCAAAGGAGTCCGAGATTGGCTCATAGGCCGATTTCTCCTACACGTCCCACATGGCCCATCTCTGATACGTGTAAAATATACGTGCATTTAGGGGCTTATTTGGTACATATTTGATACATTTGCATGGATATTTAGGGTGTTTTAGTTGGTTTCCTTTGTTGGGCGTGATGTTACATATTCTTGTGATTTTTACAGAAAATTGAGCTTTATTTGCAAAGATATCAGTAGGATGACCCAGAAAAAAATGTCGAATGCGAAGAGACGATAAATACGCGAAGAAACAATGAGGAACAGAAAACACAGTCCGCCCGTGTATTATTACACGGCCGAGTATCTTGTACCCGTGTGAATTTACACGCCCGTGTGACTTGTTCGAGGGAAGAATTTTAGAGACGGAATACACGACCCAACCATATAATAGTACACGGTCGTGTACTTTGCCCAGGATCAAAACAAAGACAAAAACAGAATACACGACCAGACTGTATATTAATACACGATCGTGTATTTTGTCAGTCGGTGGATTTTGTTTCCTAATTTCGTCGCGACTCTACCAGAGATCTCTCAAAGCATCTATATAAGGAAGACCAAAGACCTACATGAGGGAGACAAAATTTGAGAGAGAAAACAAATATAAAAGAGAGAAAAACACAACACAACAAAGAACGACACAAGACCTTTCGCATCTACAAAGGCACAAGAGTTTAAGACTTTGAAGAATGATTCATCCTGACAAGAAGGGTTCTATCCTCATAGTTTAGATTTTTTATTTTGTACTTAATTCGATGTTAAACTATTTGATTTCAAGTTTGTCTATGAATTTATTTTCAAATATGTTCGGCTAAACTTCTTGATCCTTGGTCATGAACAAAACTGTGGATTTATGTTAGTTCTAATTTGATTGTTTCTTCTTAATTGGTTTCTTGTATTCTATTTATGAATTCAAGTACTTATTTATTATAGATTATCTGGCCAATAATTTGCATGTCTTATTTGTTAGTTCATAATTCGGGAGGTGAGTTCTAGCTTATGAAAAATGAATTCATAACATAAACGGGTATAAAGTCGAGATTCTTATAACTGTTTGTGGGGTTTTACTTCAATTCTAAGATCTTTTGGGAGTTAATATTAATCGTTGAGTAGGGATACTAGCAACTCTTATTAATCAACGGTTTGTTTGCTTCGGGAGATGTAATGAACTAATTTAGGAATTGAACCCATAGATACACAGAAACTGGTTTGGATGAAACATTAATTGAAATTAATATTGATGAAGCATGTTGAGATTATGTTCCTAGGGTTGCTTTTCGTATTTGTTTAAGTTCTTGTGAAGTTTGGATTTTTAACAATATTTAGATTTTAAATAACAATCTATGATTTTCGACCGCTTTAATAAAATTGAAGTATGAGATTACTGTACTTTATATGTTTCATATTCAATCCATGAGGAATACGACCTTGCTCGCTGCTTTCTGCTAGCTACACTGTACACTTGCAGTTTAGTGAAAAGATTTTCACGATCAATCTCCCAGGTATAAAAAGGTCCCTCCTATTCTTTTGTAAGTACATTCTCACAAATTCTCTGACAATTACCCTTCCACATTTAATTCAGTATTCGTTTACTGTCTTATTCTCTCTCGTTCACCATGCTGATTTAAACATCGGAGGGGCCTCCCTGGGTAACCCCCAGGGACCCCCCTAACGTTTGCGTACCGGTGCAGGCAAGTTCCCAATTGAAGAATTTCCAGCTCCTAGAGAAAAAGATTTAGAAGATTTCCCCATTGGGAGGAAGAAGATTTTGACTTTTATTAGAATCCTTGACTTGGAGTAATCTGCCTAAAAAACAGCATCTTTTTGGCGCCGTCTGTGGGAACAACAAAAGCGCACGACGATGTAGACCTGACCTCGAGTGCATGGAGTCGGATCACAAGCTGCAGGCCCTGGGCCAGAGACCAGCAAGAGGAAAGGCCATCAAGAAGGCGGTAGACCAGCTACTTCTCCACCGGAAGGGCGCCACCTCCCCTGCAAGAAGAAAGGGTACCACCACCTCTATCCGAAGGAGCTCCGCCCATTGAAGAAATTTACCTGCCCATCGGAAGGACTCCACTTCCCCCACAGGAGAAAAGGGCACCGCCACCGCTACACGAAAGAGGGGTTCTACCCCGTGAATAAGGTTGCCTGACCTGGGAAGCTTTCCAAGCTATACTAGACGAAGCTAAATACTTTGAAGCATCAAGTTGTGGCCGGAGATGTGGGGAGACTGTCCTGGGCTCCACCCGCCACCTAAGACCCTGACTTGGGAGCTCAGGGAAGAAGAGATAAATGATGCATCGAGAATTGCGAAGAGCCGCCGCTAGCTGAAGAATCCCAAGCTACTAGCAATGGAGCCAAGAATCATCAAGAAGAACTATCACATTGAAGATGGGTGGCTGGCCCTCCTCCTCCGGGAGAGGCGCCGCCTCCACCACAACTAAGAAAGGTACTACCTCCTCCTAGGGGAGCTCCGCTTGCTGAAGAAGTTTGCTTGACGCGAAGAGTCCTCCAAACCCTGCCCGAAGAAGCTGCCTGAGCTGCTCGAGGAATCATGCTGCAGCAGAAGCCACGGGAAAATCTCCCTCAAGCTCTGCCAGATATTAAAAACCAAACCTTGGGGAAGAAGATAAAAGAAATGAAGGACTTGGAGAAAATCAAGAATACCAACACGCTCCCGCTAGAAGTGAAGCTGTAAATGAAGCCTAAAACTCCTAAGTCCACACCCAGAAGCCCGCAACAGAGTCACAGGTGGTAAAGCATCTGCCAGGCCAACTCGCGGGCTATCGCTATAAGGAGGAAGTTCACTGGCCCCTGCTATCCTGGTCAAGCCATTTCCCTTGGGCATCAAAATCTCCAGCCTCCAGGAGTATGATGGGACCGAAGGTTCCCCAAGAACACTTAGAAAAATTCTGTGCAAAGATGGGTCTCTACGATATGACAAACGCTTCCTATTGTGAATTGTTTTGGACAACTCTGACTAAGTGCGCTAACTTGGTTCGATCAGCTCCTAGTTGGATCAATCACTGGGATGGACAAGCTCACTACTGCCTTTGCACAACAATTCTCCATTAGAAAGAAGTATTCGGAGACCATGACTCATCTTTTTCAAGTAAAACAACCAGAAGGAGAGTTACTACAAGACTTCATGAAATGACTCGTGGAAGCCGTAGGCTCCAATGTTGGGAACACCAATAAAGAAGGCAGACCGCTGAGAAGACATGAGGATATACCCTTCCTTCTAAAGTGGCAACATTCAACAACTCGGAAAGCTCAAGGGGGCGACCTTTCCCGACTGAAGAGGGCGACCTTTCCCGACTGAAGGGGGCGCCCTTGTCGGTCTTAAAGGGCCATCAAATAAGTCCACTGGACCCAGTAAGCTCTCCAACTCAATGAAACTACCCCAAACGCCCTAAGACATCAATCTGCTCCCGAAGTACCCAAAGATATCCCCGAGCATTGCCATATACTGAAGACCCCTCATAAGGGCACCTGCCATTGGAGGCCACAACGGCATTGCATGAAAAATAACCCTCACTCGAATGGAATGAAAAAGAGGACAATAGACTGGAAAACAATTAAACACTGAAGAAACCATCCTGTTGGTGGAGAATAAGCAAACCTTGAAGTCTAGCAAGGATATTCACGAACTCCCCTCGTCACTCAGGCTGAGGATTCAAGAGTCATCCTGACTAGTCAAGTTACTCTAGAACAAACAACCCCTTACAAAAGAGCAGAACTTCCCAGACAACCTGTCAACGAACCATCCTCAAACTAAAATCATATCAAGAAAGACTCACACATTGAGGGAGTCATTAATATCATTTCTGGGAGTCCAGAGAATAGAGACCATGGAGTACACTTTTGACATACTTTGAGGAGTGCAATAAAGCTAACATGGACGCCACTTCCAACATCTAACTTCAACCTAGAGAAGAAGGTGCCTGCAATGCTCAAAACATAAGACTATTGAAGATATCAAGACTACTCGGAATTGTTACGTTTCCATATTAAAGATGAACAAGCTCTCCCGACCAGACAGTAAGAGTGCCACACTACTTTAGGAGCCGTGGATCTCGCTAGCTCCCACAAATATCAACAATCATTCAAACAGTCTCCTTAATAAACCCCATCTTTCCAGCTAAGGCCCCGAATGAGAGGCACCTCATGGGGGTCCTAATAATTCACCTCCTCCAGCTAAGACCCCGGGTGGGAAGGCCTGTTCCAGCTAAGACCCCGAATGGGAGGGGCCTCATCACGGATGTCCTAGTAATTCACCTCTAAGACCCTGGAGGGGAGGGGTTTCCTCATGGGGATCCTCTTAATGTTATCGGAAACTCTCTCCAGCTA
This sequence comes from Rehmannia glutinosa, assembly GCA_016081115.2. NCBI lineage: Eukaryota > Viridiplantae > Streptophyta > Magnoliopsida > Lamiales > Orobanchaceae > Rehmannia > Rehmannia glutinosa. The sequence continues at coordinate 92,199 of JABTTQ020000720.1, forward strand.
AGACTCTGGAGTGGAGGGGTCTCCTCACGGGGATCCTCTCGATGTTATCAAAAAGACCTCTCCAGCTAAGACTCGGAGGAAATGGGTCTCCTCACGGGGATCCTCTCGATGTTATCAGAAAATCCTCTTTGACTAAGACCATGGATGGGAGAGGTCTCCTTACGAGGATCCTCTCGATGTTATCAGAAAGCCCTCTCTGACTAAGACCCCGTAGAGGAGGGGTCTCCTCATGGGGATCCTCTCAATATTATTGAAAAAATCCTCTCCAGCTAAGATCTTGGATAGGAGGGGCCTCCTCACAAGAGAGGTCCTAGTAAGTTTTCCCGCCTCCGGCTAAGACCCTGGAGGGAAGGGAAGTGGCCTCCTCACAAGGGTCCCAATAAATTCTTCTCCACTGCGAAAATGTGCAAGAAAGAGAAGACAAAAATGCTAACACATATGGGGAAAAGATCAAAATGATAAAGCAAGAATTTGGAAAACGCTCGAGAATGGTGCTCTTTCTAAGCTCTAGAAAGGTGCTCTCTCCGAGCTCCGAAAGGGGAAAAGCAAGAACTTGGAGAAAACTCCAAAAGGGTGCTCCCTTCGAGCTCCAGAAGGGCGCCCTCGATGGGCCGCAAAATGACGTTCCCTAAAATTAAACACAAGTATCTCCGACCATTCCGGAGGAGTTAAGGCTTTCTTCCGAAGGGAAGGGTCTCTACACAAAATATGAACAAGTCCCCGTGGATAAGGAATCAGAAGCTAAATTCTGGAAAAGACGAAGCAATGCGGAAATGAAGAATGATGAGAATCCAAAATCTAGCTCGAAATAGGGAAACAATTCGGGAAAGACGGAGAAAAACACAAGGAATGATGGATTGGTGGGATTGGGCTGCCTCCCGGAGGGCCCCCTCCTCCGCATAGGAGGGCGTGCGGGGCACCCTTAGGGGCACCCTCTCTCGGGCTCTCATCTCCACTCTCCTTACTCGATGTACTCCACTACTCTCTACAACTCTCCATGGGTACTCTCCTCAAATTTTCAAGAAAAATTCGCTGAATGTTCTACCAAGCGAGGGAATTGGACGACGTGGTCAAATATGGACTTCCCCAAAGGGGGGCTCCTCATAAAAGAAACCCTCTCCGGCTAAGTCCCCCAAGGGGGAAGGTCTCATCATGGGGATCCATTCGATGTTATCGGAAAGTTAAATCCTCTCCGGCTAAGACCCCATAGAGGTGGGGTCCTTCTAAATTTCCGAGGAATCTCAAAACAAGTCAGGCACGAAATCGATTTAGCTCCCGGTTTGCTTCAGACCTCTGCAACATCGGAGCTTTGGGGACTTATGTTGGGGGAAAACCGATATTTAATTATTAAATATATAATTTGGTTTATATATTAATTTAATATTGATTGCCCAATGTGATCTTAATAGAATAACCCGACCCAATGAATTTCGGTACTGGCCCACAGACCAATTTCTCCTACACGACCAATAGGGCCCATCTCCCAGGTATAAAAAGGTTCTTCATATTCATTTGTAAGTACATTCTCATAAATTCTCTGATAATTACTCCTCCACATTTAATTCAATATTCGTTTACTGTCTTATTCTCTCTTTTTTTTGGGATGAAATATGAATAATATATATCATCGTAAATGTACAAAATAATCTGGGCATACCCAGATGATTACAACACAATGGGACTAAATGTCCCTAAAAGGCTAGAACAGCTTAATGGCTAATACATGCCATTTACACACAACAAACAAACCGAAAATGCAATAGAGCTAATGTCCCAAAGCAAGATGTTCATATTGAACCAAAACATGAGGATACAAAGAAAACATGATCTTGTATACATGTGTTTTGATTACGCGAATAATGCCGTCGGAAATAACTACCGTCCCTTCAAATAGTCGTCCATTACGAGCGTCCATATATGATATACAGTGCATGCCAATGCACTTTTCTTGGCACGAGATTGCCACGAAGTTCCACGAGCTTCCTTCTTCATGTATTTCAGTGCACTTTTAATAGTGCTCATGGCTCTTGTGATGCGAAGCCACTTTTTGATCTGTAGCCAAACTTGTTTGGTCATGTTGCACTGAAAAAATAGGTGATCCAATGTTTCCGGTACAATCCCACATAAAGCACAATTTCGATCAATGTCCATATAGTGGAGGCGATCGTTGGTTTGTAACCTTCCCTTGATACCAAGCCAAAGGATAAATGAATGCTTGGGAGGAATGTAATGTCTCCATACATCAGTTGCCCAAACTTTCGGAGTGCCCCTCGGTCTGAAAAAGTCATATGCTTTCGAGCAACCAGAATTTTCCCCTGCAAACCACCGATTAAGGTTGGCAATAGCAAGCTAGGTAGTCCCTGCCTTATTAACAATGATGTCCCGAATCTGAAAAATACGTTTGAGGAGGGGAGAATCTCATTTCGCTGGTGTCCAATTCCAAACGGAAGCCCCATTAAGATACACTTGGTCCACCCATCTGATCCACAAAGAGTCCCTTTTCTCATGAATGTTCCAAAGGACCTTTGCAAGGAGGGCAAGGTTCCAGGTTTTGACGTCCCTGAAGCCAAGTCCTCCCTTAGTCTTGGGGAGACAAATATATCTCCAAGCAACCAGTGCCTTGCGCTCGCCCTAAAGGAAAAGACGACAAATGTTCGTTATTCTATCAATCACAGTGCTCGGGATTGGTAGAATTGATAACCAAAAGCACTCAACACCTTGCACAACTGATATGATCAACTCCGTTTGTCCGGCATAAGTAAGAGTACAATTGGCCCAAGGATTAATATAACCAGCAATTTTCTCAACAAGAGAAGCATAGTGAACCGCTTTCAATTTTTCTGCTGCAAGCGGTATTCCAAGGTATTTGAACGGCATAGATCCAATTGGCATGTTCACAAGCCTGTGGATATCAACTAATTTCTGCCTATTGATACTTGTTGTGTATAAGCTGGATTTATTCAAGTTCGCCCGTAATCCTGAACACCTGCTAAACTTATTCAAGCAATCCAACAACACACCGATGGAATTACTGTCTCCTTTGGAAAAAAACATCAAGTCATCCACAAAAGCCAAATGAGTGATATTCAATTTGGCACATTTGGGATGATAAGAAAAACGGTCCCTATTGGCAGCAAGATTAATTGAACGAGAAAAATATTCAAGGCAAAGAACAAAAAGGAAAGGTGATAAAGGGTCTCCTTGCCTTAGTCCCTTCTTGCCCGCAAATTTCCCATACAAACTTCCATTCAGTGCTATAGAATAAGATGGAGAAGTCACACACTCTATGATCCAATGGGTGAATTTTGAAGGAAAGCCCAAACCTTCAAGCACAGCCCGTAAGAAATCCCAGCTAACAGAGTCATAAGCCTTCCTTAGATCAATTTTGAGAAGGCATATGGGAGAAATTCATTTGCGATTATATTCTTGGGAGGAGTTCTTGTGCGAGATGAATATTCTCAGTCATAAGTCTTCCCCCCACAAAAGCCGCCTAAGCCGGATCCACAATGTTTTCCAACAACGGTGCCATTCGTTTGGCCATGATTTTCGTGATCACCTTATAAAACACATTGCAATAGGAAATGGGCCTATAGTCCCCAACTGATTGAGCATGATATCCCTTTGGTACTAAAGCAATGATAGTATGATTAATTTGCTTTAGTAAAGACCCATTAACAAAAAACTCTTCAATTGCTGCACAAAAATCCTCCTCGATAATTTGCCATGACTTCTTGAAGAAACATGAATTAAATGCGTCCGGACCAGGGGATTTGTCTTCTCCAATGTCGAACAAAGCATCTCGGATTTCCTGTCTCGAAATGTCCCTCTCTAAACTGATTGCTTGTTCCAAAGATATGGAAGGGCCGACATTGATAATATCGGGATCAATTGGTTCACAGGAGTCCGCTGTACCAAGCAAAGACTCATAAAATTTTGTGAACTCCTTCGCAACTTCATCTATAGAGGTGGTAGGGAGACCATCTTCCTTGCAAATAGCAACAATCTGATTACGTTTCTTATTCCTTTTAACCAAGTCATGGAAGAACTTGGTGCCACGATCACTCTGGTTTAAGTGCTTGCACTTAGCTTGTTGGTAATAAAAGCACCATTCAGCTTCACTCAAACTCATGGATTGCTTCCCCGTGATAGCCACAAAATTCTGCAAGTCCACATTCGTTGGATCATCATGCAGCTGAAGTTGGCCCCGTTCTAAATCCTCCTTTGCCTTTGCTGCTCGGCTTGAAATATGTGAGAAATGCTTGTTGTTAAGCTCCTTAAGAGGCCGTTTCAAATTCTTAAGCTTCTTGCAAAGCATAAATTGTTTGGTGCCTGTGACATAGAAATTCCAATTTGTGGCGACTAGTCCACAAATCATTGAAATCATTCATTGAAATCCGTATGACTAGTCCACATATTGAAAAATCGAAATGGCCTATTGGTATTAACGGCCACGTCCAACAATGAGACAATATATGGGGAATGGTCAGAAAGACAGCCCAAAGGCAAGAAATTTTCCATCCCATCAAGACCTTGGTCAAACTAATGTTTATTAACCATCGCCCGATCAAGTTTGCACCAAACCTCATTATTTGTCCAAGTAAAGTGACACCCCATAGATCTCAAGTCTGTGAGCCCCGTGAGTACGCAACACTCTTTAAAATCTTTAAGTTCTTTGCTGGTAAGGTCTTTGCCATTACACTTCTCATTAGCATTGAGAACATTATTGTAATCCCCGATTGCAGTCCAAGCAAGGAACAATTTTCACCAAATGATATAAGGCTGTCCCACAATGGTTTCCTACTACCAACAATATGATATCCATAAATAAAACTTGCAAGGAGGGAAACAAAAGATACCTTGCATGTAATAGCACAGTGAATAACTTGGGGAGATATGTCCAGCTCCTCAAGTATGACAGTAGCGGGATTCCACAACACCAAAATCCTCCCAGCAAGATGCATGTGGAAGTTGCAAGTATGCTTCCAACCAGCAAACCAAGTCCTCATAATTTTTGGTAAAGTTGCCTCAACCAACTTTGTTTCCAACAATCCAATTACGTCTAGTTTATGGTGTCTCAAGAAGTTCATGACACCCTTTTGTTTCAGGGACTTGTTAAAGCCCCCGATGTTCCAACTAGCAATCCTCATGTTGATTTAGGAAGGGTTGGATCCCTTCCCTTATCCTTCTTATTCTAGCTTTGACGGTTCCTTTGGCTGGGTTATCTTGTGTGACCTTATCAGTAGCAGTGGACTGAGCTGCATGACCCTCTGTATCTTCAATAATAGGAACTGGAGTAATCTTTTTCCTTGGTCTGCGCCCTCTCACTTCAGTGAATGGCTGGGATTCACTGTCCGTTTGAACATGTTGCTTCTCCTTTAAAGGTTGCAGTTGAGCCTCCTCAATAGTCTCAACAGGCTGCTTATCCTTGATAGCCGGGTTTCTTTGTGTATCCTTGGCAACATGTGCAGGCTCGTGGAGCCTTTAACGTTTGCCTTGTTGATTGGTTTCGTGCAGCAGGCTTCCTAACCCTCGGCTTAAACGGTTGTCTGTCTACTGCTGGCTTCTCATTTGTACATCCCTGAGTAGTATGTCACATTTCCTTGCACTTAGTGCAGAATTTTGGCTCATGCTCATAAATCACTTGTTGCTCACGTCTCTTTCCCGAAGGCAGCCGAATTCGAAGTTCTCTCCTGAGCTCCTTTGAGGCATCAACTTCAACTAAAATTCGAGGAAAGAAAATTCTTTCCTTTGTGACAGTCATAGAATCCGTATGCATTGGCTTTCCAATCTTAGAAGCAATCATACTAAGAGCAGTTGGATTCTAAAAGTCCACAGGCATGCCCGACAACTGTACCCAAACCGGCATAGTCTGAATTTCAATATCGTCAAACTCGAAATCTTGGGCATCATTTTTAGCAAAAAAGGTCTGCCAAACACAAAGTAAGGTCCCCCAAGCAAGACCTTATCACGAGATAACTCATCCTCGAATTTAAAGATGAGCCATTTGCTCCTATGAGTAATATACTGAAATGGCACTTGCCATTTCTTACACACCTCCAAGAGTGCAACTCTACCTGGGAAATGCCCAGCAAAACAACCAACGAGACAGAAGCCCCATGATTCTTCAACATTATCAGCATGTTGCTCCTCAAAAATGATATCATCAAGGTCATCGGATTTGGGCTCGATGACTTTAAGCTGGTGGCCAGCCTCAGGCTTTCGATTTCCACCAAACAACGAAGCCCATGGAGCAGCAGTGGGGGACTTTGTTGTTTGGTCAGTTTCCAAACCTGAGATTGGCTTGGGCCTTTCAGCAAACACTTGGTGTGCATCAGAACTCACACCACCCTTAAGTTTTTGGGATTCTTCCTCAGATTCCCTATCAGACTCGTATTCAGAAGAATCATCTTCAGTTTCCCCAAGTGAAGACGCATCACTTGGTGGATCAACAACATTTTTACCCTTAATAGCAGCAGATTTATCAGCTTTATCAGAAAATTCTGCAGACTTACCAACTGTAGCAGCAGCAACAGCTTTTTCAAACCCAGTTTGATTTAACTGGTTTTTTTTCTTATTTGATTTCGTTCTTGGCTTACCCATCCTCTAAGGATGTTAGGTAAGCGGATCTACGAACAATCAAACCAAAAATTTGAACAACCAAAGGTAAAATCAAAAAACCCAGCAAAAGCTACAGTGATAATGGTTTTTGCAGGTTTAGATCTGTAAAAATACTGAAAATAATCGGATCAAAGGTATTAGAGACACCAGATCTGTGTGCAGACTAAAAGATTCAGCAATGAATCGAAGAAAAATGGCAAGAAATCGAACAACAGAAGAGGAAGCACTTGGGGGAGGTTTTTTCGCCCAGTTGAGAGCTTCTCTCTCTAACTCCAAAATCTTCTTATTCTCTCTTGTTCACCATGCTGACTTGAGCGTCGGAGGGACCTCCCTGGGCAACCCCCAGGGAGCCCCCTAAAGTTTGCGTACGTGTGCAAGCAGGTTCCCAATTGAAGAATTTCCAGCTCCCGGAGAAGAAGACTTGAAAGACTTTCCCCCTGGGAGGAAGAAGACATTGACTTTTATCAGAATCCTTGACTTGAAGTGATCTTCCTTAAAAGCAGCATGAACATACAATAACTTTAAAAGTGATACTACCATATGTGACAAAGTTGACACCCAAATAGATAAAAACTCCCCATAATGTATTTGAAATAAACAAGAATAAATGAATTAGAAGAAACGATAAAGAAATCTACCATTTGCTTGTTCATAGTTTCGTACTATGTTCATTAAATTAAGGGGACACAACTTATCTCATCCCAATCTTTCAAATATCACAATTTGCTAATGTCGGGCCAATTAGGCAACTAATAGTGGGTTGATAACCATCATCAAGCCATATTATTATTATTATTATTATTATTATTATTATTATTATTATTATTATTATTATTATTATTACTACTACTACTACTACTACTACTACTACTACTAATATTATTAATAAGTTCGGAAGAGTGGAAGGAATGAGAGGATATACGTCTAGAAAGAAAAAACTGAAAGATAGAAGGGTTCAGACCTTGATCGACCAATGGTGAGCGATGCTAGTGAAATTACAAGACTCATGGTAACCCACGATTATTGAAGCATTGCTATATTTTATCATCTTCTATTTTTAGAATTATTTTTTTTGTTTCTCTTTCAATTCTAGTAATAATTAATTATAGTATGGGTCTAGTAAATGCTACTCCTGGAAGAATACAATGGGTGTAGAATTTACCATAGATTTGCATACAATACACGCCTACTGTGTGTGATTGTGTGTGAATTTGTGTATATCCATAATAGGACGGCGATATATAGTTATACCCATGGAGTACTGCTCCTCCAGGTGTAGCATGATAAAAAACATAGTTACTATTCCAATAAAATTACTAACTTTCACTATGAGAGGGGTTCTTCGATCCTAGCAGACGGGTAATACCCTACACCAGCCAAAATGCAACACGTGCCAAATATTTTTCTTTTCTTTTCATGTAGTTTATTCCACATTTTAAACCATATTCTTACCACTATGGTTAACTTTTGTGGCCACAAAACCTTTTACCTATTAATTTTACTTTTACCCTATTCAGCTATCCCCAGCATAGCCGCCTCCTCCATTTTGCCACCATTACCTGCAACTACGAAAGCTATGAAACCCATTTATATTTAATTTATGGAATGGTAAGTTCTTTATATATAGTTTTTTAGGTGCTATATGTATATGTTGTTGGAAAAGTATGTTTATTGATTTATTTATTTAATGTACAAAAATATTTATTAGTAAAATCAATTAATGGTGCCAATTCATCTTACATTGGTTCCGTAATCTTCTCTTTTTTTTTCTGAAACAATAGCTTTTTTATTCATAAACTCAGAAAAAATGAAACTACAACGAACTTCGTAGCCAACGAGCTATGGGCCGACTTGGCTAGACAATGAGCCAATCGGGAAATTGGTTATCCCAATTCAAATCCAAATCACTATCCAAAGCTAAGAGAACTAATCTATTAAACATAGACATACTCTTAACGTCTTGAATAACGAAACAAACGAAATCAAAAAGATACCATAATAAATAGATGTCTTCGGCTATTGACTCTCCCCCCAATGAGAATGGAGTTCTTGAGTTCAGTTTTTCCACAATATCCTTGTCATCTACTCGAATGATAACTTTTTTAACACCACGACGGAACGCAACACAGAAAGCATGACATATACCAAGCAAAAATGTCTCCACTGGATCTTGTGAAAGCTCCCTAGAAACAACCCATACTTGGAAAAGAACACCATGCTCATCAAAAACCCAACCTCCCAGGATCGATTTGCCCCCAGCATTAAAACAAACCAGACCACAAGTCTGTTTTTCAAAAACCAGCAGGCTATTGGGAGCAGCATTGCTCTGCCCCTGCTTGTTGGATGCCCCCTTGTTCTGCCTCACAATTTTCTGTCAAGCAATTCCTTGAAATTCCAGCCACTCGGACACCGCTTTATCCACAACCTCCATAGTATCAATCTTCTCTTTTTGAAACACCCAAGTATTACGAGTCTTCCAAAGCCACCATAGGATATATGTTGACAGTTGGATCCTATCTTTGTTGATATCAGATTTTTCCATGACACTCATATTGCTCCACAACTCTCTAAAGCTCATCATCCCTTCATGCACATCAGTCCAAATAACAGGTGCAATTTTCCAGACAAGCTTAGCAAAATCACACCTAAACAAGATATGTTCAATAGTTTCTTTTTCTTCCCCATATTTCTGGCAAATTATATCCACCTCAACTCCTTTTCTTTCTAACAAGACTGCAGTGGGTAAGGCATTATGCACACACCTCCATATAAAATACTGCACTTTACCTTTAATATTTAAATTCCAGCACAGTTGCCACATTTTTGAATTCCTCTGGCTCCCAGAACTTGACTCAGGAAGATTCTGCACCAATCTCTTGTTTCTGACCAACAGCTGATAAGCTGACTTCACTGAGAACTGCCCCTTTTTATCCCAATGCCACCATGTTGCATCTTTGAAATCCCCCTGCCAAAGAGGAATTTGCAGAATTAATTCAGCATCCTCTTTGCAAAATGTGTGGAAGACCAAATCCTTATTCCATTCCTGCCCATCATTAACCATAATCTCACACACTTTCATCCCCTCCAAGTCCCAATCACCAAGAGTAATAGGTTTAAAAGAGGGGTCTTAGGAATCCATGGAGACTCTCCAACTAAAATTGACTTGCCATTACCAACCTTGTATCTAAGCCCACCTAGAATAGTGTATCTATGTTCAGTGTGCATTTTGCATGTATTTTAGGGCATATTTATGGCTATAATTGTTTATAAACATGCAATAACACATATGAAATGGTATATATTCGCTCTTTGTGGAAAGGTATTACGCTTTTCTTGTTTTGTAGGAATTTAACGATATTTAGAGTGATTTTGTGACAAATACGAGCATTGCGAGCTAGAATCATCAAGAATCGAGTGATTACACCCAATTGGAAGCCAACTATATTGAGTATAGAGTCATAATAATGAGTCGTGTGTCAAAACAAGTATGGATGAGCAAACAATGAGGGGATTAATCTCAAGAAATGTCCAAATGCGTCCGGAAATTCCAGCACTGGCAGGGTTTAGTATTTTGGCCATAACTCTCTCTACAAAATTGATATTGAGCTAATTCAAGTGGATATAGAAAGCTAAGAGAGAGAGATACAACACATATGAAGACCCCATAAGCAAATTCAGAGGTTTGGGTGATACACAGCCCGTGCGTCAACGCACGAGTTACCCCGTGCGCACCCGAAGGTTTTGAGCATGCCAACGGCTTCGAGCACGGGTAACCCATGCGTGAGGCGCATGACCCGTGTGTGGGCTGCTGAAAATTGATTTCCTACGGCTTGGAGCACGGGTAACCCGTGCGTGAGGCGCACGACCCATGCGTCTGTGCTGGAATGTCCAAAAATGACAACACGTTGACCTAGGCTTCTAAAATGGTATAAATACCACTTTTTGGGGCGCACACCAGGGGAGGAAAGGTCTGGAATAGACCCAAGAACACAAGAAATAACCCAACTTCATCAAGGAAGAGTCAAGGGAAATATTGACCAAGAATCCCCATACTTAGGAGAGACAGCAAAAAGGCCACTCGTAGGGAAATATTTGGCTTTCAAGATTCGACATACAAGCAAACTTGGTTGTGTGATCAACTTCCACAACTGTTTAGACACCAGGGCATCATTAAATAATGCAAAATCTTGAAAACCCAACCCCCCCAAATCTTTAGGCATTGTCATTTTGTCCCAAGAAACCCAAGCTAACTTTTTGTGACCTTCCACTGCAACACCCCACCAGAATTTAGACACAATCTTACACAACTCTTTACAGATATGCAAAGGTAATTTGAAGACAGACATCACATAATTAGGCATAGAGTTAATCGCAGCCTTAATAAGGACCTCTCTTCCTACTGTAGACAAGAATCTGTTACTCCAGCTAGACACTCTCTTATGCACACACTCTATAACAAATTGAAATATCTCTCTTTTAGATTTACCCAACACAAGAGGTAATCCATGGTATTTTGATGAGAATTATTCAGTTACACCATCCAGAATACCACAAATTTCCTGACTAAGGGCAGGGGGTGTTTTTTACTGAAAAAATCTGAGGATTTCTCCAAGTTGATCATCTGACCTGATGCCTTACAATACCTCTCAAGAATTTGTTTCACAACAACAGCTTGTCTAGAAGAAGCTTCACAGAAAATGATAGAATCATCAGCAAAGAAAAGATGTATGACAACAGGCCCTCCCTTGCAAATTTTGATTCCCATGAAAATCTTAGATTGTTGAGCTTGCTTAAACAAATTAGAAAAAGACTCAGACAGAAGAATAAATAGGTATGGAGAAAGAGGACCCCCCTGTCTAATTCCCCTAGAAGGGACCACAAAACCAACCACTTGACCATCTAAATTAAAAAAAAAATGTTGGAGTACAGATACATGTCATGAGCCAATTCAAAAATTTTCCATCAAAGCCCACTTTAAATAGAATAGCAACAAGAAAATTCCATTCAACTATGTCATATGCTTTTGCCATGTCAAGTTTTAAAGCCATGAAAGCATTTTTCCCTTTTCTAAGACCATTAATGTAGTGCATATATTCATGAGAAATAACAATATTATCAGTGATTTGTCTATTTGGGATAAATGCAGACTGGTTGACACTAATGCACAGATGCAACACATTTTTAAGCCTATTAACAAGGATTTTGGATATCACTTTGTAGACAATATTGCAAAGACTAATAGGCCTGTAATGTGCAATAGTTGAAGGATTTTGGATTTTTGGAATAAGTGTGATAACAGTATGGTTCACACTTTTAAGCATCTTAAAACTATGGAAATTTTTTTTAACACCTCTACAGATAGAATCAGAGAAAAAAGGCCAAGAAAATTGAAAAAATAAAGAAGCCATACCATCCCAGCCTCGAGCTTTATTAGGATTTAACTCAAAGAGAGCTTTTTTGATTTCCTCATCCTCAACTTGGCAGGTAAGGATCTGGTTATGTAAAGAATTGATGGATTGAGGTATTCCTACCAAGATGCTAGGGTCCAAAACTGGCTGAGATGAACAAAAGAGCTTCTTGTAGTACTCAACGATCTCTTTTTCAACATCCTGGGAAGTATCACACAAAGAGCCATCATCTCTAATTAATCTCTCAATGCAATTTCTTTTCCTTCTTTGGAGAGTACATGCATGGAAAAACCTTGAATTTCTATCCCTCTCTCTAAGCCATTTAATTCTGGCTTTTTGGCTCCAAAAGATCTCCTTGTTAGTCCAAGTGGTTACGATAATCTAGAGGGGGGGTGAATAGATTATCCCGGTTTTTCAGATTTTGCCCTCTTTTTCGTAAAACTCAAGCAAAGATGAAATGCTAAGTGTGGAAAGTAAATAGCACAGGTCGATTTATAGTAGTTCAACCCACCTAGGGCCTAATCTACTACCACCCCAGTATATCCGGGATGAATTTCAAAAAGAAAAAGAATTTTATTAATTTACCAAAAATTAATACAACACCTTGAGGATTACCACAACCCTCTTACACCACCTTGAGGATTACCACAATCCTCTTACAACACCTTTGAAGATTACCACAACCTTCAAACACCTATCACCTAGATCACCCAAGTGTATTTTTACCACAAGAATACTCACAAGGATATCTTGTGTTGAATGATGACCAAAATCAAGATTACAACTCAATAATGATTGATACAATATGAGTACAAGTGTAATCATGAATTGAAAGCCTAGATCTCAAATTTGTGCAAGTGAAAGTGCTAAGGCTAACACAACAAGATATATGAAAGTGTTTGCTTGATTGCTCTTTGCTTGTGTAGAGTGTTGTGTCTTGTTGCTTGAATGAAGCCTCTATTTATAGGAGATGACTTGGCTTTCATATACAGACATAGGCTCCTCATTGGAGAGTGATTTGCTGCAAAAGAAACCATTTAAAATCATCAATAGAGCTGTTAGAAATCAATCCCACAAAATAGGGAAAAGCTGTCTGAAAATGCAACAGATAGTTTGCTGATAAACAAGGGGTGCGACCGGTCACGCAGAGATAAGTTTGAAATTGAATTTCAGCGAATTTTAAACAGGGGGACCGGTCGGAGGGGGGTGCAACCGGTCGCCCTTAACTATGACCGGTTGAGGTTGAAAGAAATAAAAAGAGAAGACATAACCAAAAGATTTGCTCCCAGTGCACGGCCGCCCGGGGGTCGACCTGGCCGCACTTCCCCATTTTTCTTACGTCCCATTTTCTTTCAAAAGCGAACTCAGTACGGGTTGCCCTATAGGCGACCGGTCGAGCTGAAACAAATGTGTTGTCCAATTTTTATCGAAAATAAACTCCAAAAATACTCAGAAAAATAGTAAAAATATTTTAAGACGGTCGGAAGTATTTAGACAACATTTAGGGACATTGTTTTGGTTTAAAAACTCATTTGAACAAAATCGAACAAAATCATCAAAACCATGATAAAAACATTTATCTAACAAACTCCCCCTTTTTGATGATTACAAACCAAAACAATTTACTTGAGGACGATTTTGAAAACAAATAAATTTTCCGGTTTTACGAGTGAACTATCCGTTGAAAACATTTCATACAAAGCTCCCCCTATTTATGAGCATATCAACAAGAGATATTTCATAAGCTAGAAGCACAAGCTATAACAAGCTTATATAAGATGCCTATAAACATCATAGGCAAAGAAGCTCCCCTGTCACAATATTTATAATCTTTTGCAGTTGAGTCCATAATACAAGCCATGGAATAGGTATTCTTGGCTTTAGGAAGCCATAGCTTATAGCTTTTATTGCGAGCTTTTATTAGCTTCTTTTGGCTAACGAGCCAATTTCCTGTTTCTCCCCCTTTGGAATCATCAAAAAGAATGTTAGGATGATAAAAACATCATACAATTATACCAAAGTGCGCAAAAGAGACGGTTTATCAACCGTTGAGCAATTTAGGCTTAAAAATCCAAGGAAAATGGGAGAAATGTGTCATGAAGAGTTCATACGCTCATTTTATTTGCCAAAATATGATCTCAATAAGTATTGAAGACTTTTGGAAGCAAAAGAATCATGTAGAAGTTGAAATTTTCATTGCGACATTTTATCGAACACTTTGTGGGGGTGAAAATTAAAAGAAGTTGTATATAGCCATTGTAAATGATTCAAGCCAAAAAATTTCATCACCAATTCACATCAAACATCATACAATACAACAGAATAAATATGCTCATCAAGATCATATGCAAAAAATATCAAGAAATATACAAGAAGGTCATAAAATCAAGGGTTCAACCCAATTGAGCAAATGAAGAAAAATTCTTACCATTTGATCGGAAAAGATGAGCTATGATGATGATAAACATGCTATATAAGGTCCAAGTTGTGAATTGAATGCATGAAAACAAATTTTGAGTGAAATTTGTGTGAATTTGGCAAAGGGACGAAAAATGGCCAAAATAAGTTAAAATGAAGAATTTCAAGACAGAACGGTTTTAATCCAAACTTAGGCTTAGGGCACGGCCGACGTTGAGGGCAAATAGGTTGCCCTCAACCCGTTTAGCCCTCTTGTTTTGTCAGTTTTAATAAAATCCGAATTTTCAACCAAAAATCCGATTTTTCGCCCCTAAGTTTTAAAAACATGCAAAATGCAAACGTAAGCCTCATTCAATATGCATTATGCCTAACCGAGCTCGTATGGATGCAAAAGTCTCGGAAGATAGCGGTTTTGTAAAAATGTCCGCTAATTGATCTTGAGATGGTACAAAATATATCTCAATTTTTCGTTTTGAAACACAATCCCTTAGAAAATGATGTCGAATCTCAATATGTTTAGTACGGTTATAATGAACCGGGTTTTGAGCAATATTTATAGCGGATATATTATCACAAAAGATAGGTACATTTTCAAAAGAGCATTTGTAATCCGCTAAGGTTTGTTTCATCCAAAGGAGTTGTGTACAACAAAAGGCGGCGGAAATATATTCGGCTTGGGCCGTTGAAAGAGAAACACAGTTTTGCTTCTTTGAAAACCAAGAAACTAGACAATCGCCTAAAAATTGACATGATCCGGAAGTACTTTTCCGATCATCAATATTTCCCACATAATCCGAATCACTATAACCTTTAAGAGAAAAAATTTCATTCTTTGGATAAAATAAACCATATTGAATAGTGCCTTTCAAATATCGAAAAATCCTTTTAACGGCACTCATATGAGATTCTTTGGGATTGCTTTGAAAACGAGCGCATAGGCATCCGACATGAAGAATGTCCGGTCTACTAGCGGTTAAATAAAGTAAACTACCAATCATACCTCGATACTTTGATTCATCCACGGACTTGCCTTTTTCATCTTTGTCAATTTTGACATTTGTTGCCATGAGAGTAGAAACGGTTATTCCTTCTTCAATGCCGAACTTTTTCAAAAGTTCTTCTGTATATTTTGATTGCGAAATGTATATGCCTTCTTGGCATTGCTTAATTTGGAGACCAAGAAAGAAGTTGAGCTCCCTCATCATACTCATTTCAAATTCTCCTTGCATCAATTTAGAGAATTTCTTGCACAAAGAATCATTAGTAGCACCAAAGATAATATCATCAACATAAATTTGCACAAGTAAGCAATCTTACCCTTTTTCAAAAACAAAGAGAGTTGTATCAACTTTACCCCTTATAAAGCCATTTTGCAAAAGAAAAGAGCTAAGTCTATCGTACCATGCACGGGGTGCTTGCTTTAAACCATACAAGACCTTTTTAAGTTTATAAACATCATTAGGCCTAGAAAAATTTTCAAACCCCGAAGGTTGTTTTACATAGACTTCTTCTTGAATAATACCATTTAAGAAAGCGGATTTAACATCCATTTGGTAAAGTTTGAAAATTTTAAAACAAGAATAGGCAAGTAAAATACGAATATCTTCTAAACGTGCTACGGTGCAAAAGTTTCATCATAGTCAATACCTTCTTCTTGACAATACCCTTGAGCTACTAACCTTGCCTTATTTCGAACAATGTTGCCTTGATCATCAAGTTTGTTCCGGAATACCCATTTTGTACCAATAATAGTTTGAGATGAAGGACAAGGTACCAATTCCCATACATCATTTCTTTTAAATTGATTTAACTCCTCTTGCATCTCTAAGAACCAATCCTCATCCTCAATGGCCTCCTTAGCATTCTTAGGCTCTTTTTGAGAAATAAGAGCTTTCCCGGCAAATTTTCTCCGGGTCATCACTTTGTCAAGGGGATCACCAATAATAAGATCTTTTGGGTGATCTCCCTTAAATTTCAATGCAACGGGAAGATCCGAGGTATCACCTCTATCTTATTGAGGACCATTTGAAGTGGATGGTTGATCATTTGATGTAGACGGTTGATCATCAACTTGAACAATTTGTTCAATAATATCCTCTTCAACACTTTCATCATTAGGTATTCTTTCAACACCCGAAGCTTCATTAAATTTGACATGGATGGATTCTTCAACAACTCCACTAGTCTTATTGTAAACCCGATATGCTTTGCTTTTTGTTGAATATCCCATAAACATCCCTTCATCGGCCTTAGGATCAAGTTTGTCCAATTGATCCTTGGTATTCAAAATAAAGCATTTACAACCAAATATCTTGAAATAACTAATATTTGGAGTTCTACCTTTCCAAAGCTCATATGGAGTTTTATTCATTTTAGGACGAATATAAACTCGATTAATGACATAGCAAGCGATTTACATTTGCCGGCCAAAAATATTTTGGAAGTGAAAATTCATTGAGCATGGACCGACTCATCTCTTGTAGTGTCCGATTTTTCCTTTCGGCTACTCCATTTTGTTGAGGTGTCCTTGGAGCCGAAAAATTATGAGAATATCCTTTGGTTTCACAAAAGACTCTAAATTCACCATCAAATTCTCCACCTCGATCGCTTCGAATGACTTAATAGTGTCTTCCTTTTCATTTTCAATGAGTCTACACAACTTAACAAACTCATTAACGACATCACTTTTATTGGTAAGAAAAAGAGCCCAAGTATATCTAGAAAAATCATCGACAATAACGAAAGTGTAATGTTTTCCACTTAGACTTGTCGTACCAATATCCCCATACAAATCAAGGTGAAGCAATTGTAGGGGTTTGGTTGTGGAAATTTCATTTTTGGGCTTAAAACTACTTTTAACTAATTTGTCCTTTTGACAAGTGTCACATAAGCCAAGATTTTCAAAATTCAATTTGGGTAGTCCTTTCACATGTTGATTTTTGTAAATATTTTTCAGATTCTTGTATCCAACATGTCCAAGTCGCCTACGCCATAAACTAGTTAAATCATTATTGGCGACTAAACAAGAAACATTTTGACTAACCAAATCACTTGTACAAATTTTGTAAAGATTGCCTTTTCTATTTGCTTCACAAATAATTTCACCATTTTTAAGTATAAGGCATTTTTCTTTATTGAAGGAAACATTATAATTTGAATCACAAAGTTGGCTAACACTTATCAAATTAAACTTAAGTCCTTCTACTAAAAGAACATTACTAAGAGAGAAAGAAGAGTTACCAATTTCTCCATTTCCAAGAATTCTTTCTTTCTCATTGCCGAACATGACCATACCCTCTTCTTGGAGCTTGATGTTGGTAAAAAGTTCTTTCCTCCCGGTCATATGGTGTGAACATCCGCTGTCCACGAGCCATTTTGAATCTTCCATTGTTGTTATAGCCCCTATTGCCTACAAGAGAATTTCTTTTAGGTACCCTATAATTTTGGGGTCCATGAGGGTTAGTCTTGAGACCTTTGGGTCTCCAAACATGTCTAGAGCTATTTCTCAATTTGCAATTATTAGCATAATGTCCAACTTTGCCACAATAAAAACAAGTAGGAGTATTATAACTATTAGCACGTACAAAAGTCGGACCTTGGTTATTTTTCTTAAAAATACTTTGAAATGGCTTATAACCAAATCCCAATTTGGAATGCTCACCTCTTTGTGCATCTAAAATTTTTGTGACTTTATCCGTGCTTATGTTGAAACGATGCACATCATTTTTCAAACATTCAATATCTTTTGTGAGCGATTCCTTTTCGGTTTCAAGAGAGTGAACTCTAGTAAGAGTAAGAGCATGAGCTTTGTCTAGAGATTCATAAGAGGTAAATAATTTTTCTTTTTCAACCTTAAGCTCCTTATGCTCCTTTTTCAAATTTTTGTATTTAACAATTAAATTTTGAAACTCAATTTGCAATTCATCAAAATCACATTGCAAGTTATCAACTATGGAGGAAGTAGAAGAATTAGAGCGTACCTCATTGTTTTCATCGTCTATGGTCATGAGACCGTGTTCGGTTTCTCCTTCCTCATTGGTTGTTTCGAGTAGTTCATCCCACGTTTTGACCTCCGCATTTAGAGCCTTCTTTTTCGTGAAAGGCTTTCTTTTCTTTTGCTCCTCTTCATCGAGCTTTGGGCAATCGGCAATGAAGTGCCCGAGTTTTCCGCATTTAAAGTAAGCATTATCTCTTGGTTTTCTTGCTTTATTTTTATTCACAAATTTTGCCAATTTTCGAACAAGTGCGGCCGTCTCCTCATCCTCATCATCATTATCATAGTATACATTATTAGAAGAAGAAACAAGACCTTTAGGAATAATTTGCATACCCGATTGATTTATGGATGGTTTGGAATTTTTCCTCTCCTTGAGATAGACTTCATAGATGAGGAGGTTTCCAATAAGCTCGTCAAACTTGAGTGTCTCAAGGTTTTGTGCCTTTGTGATTGCCGTTACTTTTTTAGACCATGAGCCGGGAAGAGCATTCAATACCTTAGTCACCTTGTCTTCTTCGGAGATGACTTTACCGAGGGCCACAAGAGGATTGACAATATTATGAAGCCTTTCCACCATCTTGGAGATGTTTTCACCATCATGCATGCTAAAGTTTTCAAAGTCTTTAACAAGCATGGTCTTTCTTGCTTGCTTGACCTTCTTAGTCCCTTCATAAATTATCTCCAATTTTTCCCAAACCTCATGTGCCGACCTTATGCGATTATACTCGGTAGCCGTAAGAGAACAATGCAAAATATTTAAGGCCTTACCGTTTAGAGAGAAAGCCTTTTTGTCGTTTTCATCGAACTCCTTGAAAGGTTTAGGAGTCGAGGTGCCATCCTACGATTTCTTGGTTGGTTGATCAACTCCTTCAATGACCACATTCCAAATGTCGAACCCGCACCCTTGTAGAAAGCACTATATACGGTCTTTCCAAAATGCGTAGTTGTTGGCGTCGAATAGTGGTGGCTTGTTGGTGGAGGCGCCGGTGGTGAGATGAGCATCATATGTAGTCATGGATCTTTCCTCTTTACTCGGAACGAGCTAGCCAAAGAGTTTGGCTCTAATACCACTTGTTAGTCCAAATGGCTACGATAATCTAGAGGGGGGGTGAATAGATTATCCCGATTTTTCAGATTTTGCCCTCTTTTTCATAAAACTCAAGCAAAGATGAAATGCTAAGTGCAGAAAGTAAATAGCACATGTCGATTTATAGTAGTTCAACCCACCTAGGGCCTAATCTACTACCACCCCCGTATATCCAGGATGGATTTCAAAAAGAAAAAGAATTTTATTAATTTACCAAAAACTAATACAACACCTTGAGGATTACCACAACCCTCTTACACCACCTTGAGGATTACCACAATCCTCTTACAACACCTTTGAAGATTACCACAACCTTCAAACACCTATCACCTAGATCACCCAAGTGTATTCTTACCACAAGAATACTCACAAGGATATCTTGTGTTGAATGATGACCAAAATCAAGATTACAACTCAATAATGATTGATACAATATGAGTACAAGTGTAATCAAGAATTGAAAGCCTAGACCTCAAATTTGTGCAAGTGAAAGTGCTAAGGCTAATACAACAAGACATATGAAAGTGTTTGCTTGATTGCTCTTTGCTTGTGTAGAGTGTTGTGTCTTGTTGCTTAAATGAAGCCTCTATTTATAGGAGAGGACTTGACTTTCATTTCCAGACATAGGCTCCTCCTTGGGGAGTGATTTGCTGCAAAAGAAACCATTTAAAATCATCAATAGATCTGTTAGAAATCAATCCCACAAAATAGGGAAAAGTCATTCGAAAATGCAATGAGATAGTTTCTTTGATAAACAAAGGGAGTGCGACGGTCGTGAGAGATAAGTTTGAAATTGAATTTCAACGAATTTTACACAGGAGGACCGGTCGGAGGGGGGTGCAACCGGTCGCCCTTAACTATGACCGGTTGAGGTTGAAAGAAATACGAAACAGAGAAGATCGAACCAAAAGAGTTGCTCCAGTGTGCACGGTCGCCCAGGGGTCGACGGTCGCCCTCGCCACCGATCGACCACCTGGTCGACAGGTTGCACTCCCCATTTTTCTTACGTCCCTCTTTTCTATTTCAAAACTCAACTCAGGTGCGGGTTGCTCTATAGAGCGGCCAACCTGGTCGAGCTTGAAACAAATGTGTTGTCCAATTTTTTATCGAAAATAAATTCCAAAAAATACTCCAAAAAATAGTAAAAACATTTTAAGACGGTCGGAAGTATTTAGACAATATTTAGGGACATTGTTTTGGTTTAAAAACTCATTTGAACAAAATCGAACAAAATCATCAAAACCATGATAAAAACATTTATCTAACACTCCTCACCCCTATAGGCTTTGTTCCAAACATTTTTAAGCTCTCCACATTCTTTCCAATTACCTCTGTTACCATCCTTACTAAGAAGAGATAGTCTTATTTTGCAACTTTCAATTATCTTGGCCGAATTAGTCCCAAAACCTTTATTCCAATTAATCAAGGCCCATCTACAACTGCTAATCTTCCTTTGGACCTGATACATAGGGTTTCCTTTCACATTGATATTCCAAGCTTTCTCAATCACACAATCCACTCATTCTCTGTCAATCCACTTTTTATCCAAACAAAATCTTTTTTTGAGAAGTGTCCAAACAGAGAAAGAAGTGATCTGAAGCTTGTTTCTCAAGGTGATGAACCAGAGCATGGGGATTCTTCAATAACCACTCAGGAGATCCAAAGAATCTGTATAATCTCTCCTCTACAAAGCCCTCTTCTTCCCTATTATTAGCCCAAGTAAACTTATGCCCAGTGAACTGAATTTCTCCCATCTCCATGTTATCAATAAAGCTTCTGAAATCTGAAAAACTGCTCAAACTTCTGATTCTCCCTCCCTTTTTATCCTCAGCCTCAAACAATTCATTGAAATCCCCTCCCATTATCCAAAAATCACCCCATTTGTCCTTATTTTGTTCAAGAAATTCCCATTGCTGCCTTCTCAGATTTCTATCAGTGCTAGCATACACAAAAATGGCCCAACTATTATCCTTTTCCCCCTCCACCTCAAAGTTCACTTCAGCACAGAAGATAGAAAACTTTAGACTAATAATTCTAATATTCTCAGACCAGAACACCAATAAACCTCCACTCTTTCCAACAGGACTCAAACTTTTCCATCTATCCCGCATTTTCAATCTTTTACAGACTGTTTTCACAAATTGATCATTCTTCTTAGTCTTAGTGACTCCTTCAGCTGGGGAATTGTAGAGGGTCCTCCCAAACCTCTACAATTCCACACACATACCTTCATTGATCACTTTGGGCCCATTTATGGCCTGGCCACCTCCACCTTTTTCTTGTTCTGTAAAAACTCATCTCCCTCACCAAGCTTTGCCTTTTTATGATCTTCTTTGTTTCTTTCCTCATTTTGCTCAAAATCTTCCAAGTTTCTTTTTATTCCTCCTATCTTAGAATCTTGTTGAAAACCAAGATCCATCCCTATTATTCCTGTCCCCTCTATCTCTTTTTTTAGTCATTTTTCTATACGTGGATACTCTCTTGGTGTCCTGTAGCTCCTCTTGGTTCAAACCATTTTGGATATCTTGCAGAGGCCTTCTTGAAACATTCTTTTTATCATCCAAGAGCCTAGAGTTTCGACCCTCCAGAGCACTCCCATTTTTCTTGTTATTTTCCCCTCTTGTTTTTTTTTTCCTTCCCATGACTCTTTTCTCAGGGCTTTTCTCAGCTGCAACATGTTTCAGGTCGATAAGATGTAATGAATCTTCTGGCTCAGTCACCATGGGTTCTAAAGGCTCCTCTTCAGCTCAATTATTCACTTCAATCAAATTCTTACTGGTCGGGTTTATTCCATCCAGGTTTTTTTCCGAGATTTGCAGCAAAATATCTTCCCTTTTGCCATGACTCTTTTCCATACCATGAGCATTCCCCTGTTTTTGAAAAGGCTTGTGAATATTAAGCCCCTGGGCTCTGAGCCATTCACCAAATTGACACTCGTTAAGATTATCATTGATGATATCTTCTCTACGCTTCTGGCACCCTCTCTCGAGATGCCCCACCGACCCACAATAAAAGCAAAATTTTTGGAGGTTTTCATAGTGAAAATCAACCCAAACCATCTCCGTTCCAAGATTTACCCTCGTCCCTCTAAGGAGCGTTTTTGCAAGGTTTATCTCAGCTCTCACCTTGATCAATCTACCTTTGCTACTGCCCGTTTCCGGAATAAAGATATCAGAAATTTGCCCTAGCTTTTTGCTAATTTTTTTCCCGGTTTCTGTTCCAATCTAGTGGACTGGTGTGTTCCATATTAGGACCCAGAGTTCAACTGAATTAAACTCGTGCATTTTGTCAAGGATATCTTCAGTCCATTCTTTGAGGATGGGGTATTGATTCTCAAAGAACCAAGTTTTCCCTCCTAACACTTTCAACTTATCCTCTTGGTTACCAAACACAAACTGGAACATATTGTTTCCAATCTCTCGCACAGAGAAGGACTCCTTGGTTTGCCATATACTAGCTGTAGTATTTTTAATTCCAATGAAATTAACCTTCCTATCCCCGAAGATTCTGCCAATAAGACTTTTACCACACTCAGTCCTGCTTTTAATCACATCTCCTTAGTCAAGAGAGACTTCCACTTCTTCCTCAGTTGACAGAGAAAAAAGTTTCATCATTTCTGCTAAGTCTTTATCCATCTCAGACCAACGAAAAAGACGAGCAGGGCCAAGGAAAGCAAAACAAAAAAAACCCAAGAAAGAAAAAGAAGCAGGAGAAAAAGGAAAAACGTCAAACAATAAAACAGTACCTGGAAGCTAAGACCAAGAACCAAGAAGAGAGCATGTGGAAAAAAGCCAACAAAACAGTCATAAGTGCCAACCACCTACATAAATGTCTCTAACCACAAATCACTGAGAATATAAAGCTAAATGCAACGAAAACCGCACTACAAGATTCAAAACAGTAGTTTAATGTCAATATTATACATTTTAATCTTTGTATTTATTATATTTTTTTTAAAAAAGATGTGTACTCAACATTGATTATAAGCAAAAACCACTAGCCATTAATTTCCAGAGCCCCACATGTATCCAATACTCCAACACTATCCCCTCAAAAAAAAAAAAAAATACTCCAACACTACACTTCATGACACTTGTACTCCATACCATGGACAAGAAGAATCAAACCAATCAAAAGTAAGAATAAGAACAGAAGGACAAAACGGCGGAAAGAAAGCAAAAAACAAAAAGCAAGAGACAAAAAGACAACTAGGGCTCCCTCTTAGAGAGAGAAATAAACCACTCCCAGCAAGGAAACTTTTCCCATAATCTTCTCTTTAAGCTCCAATATTTTGTGTTTGATAATTTTTTTTTATAATGACTGATATTTGATATATATTATATAGGTTATTATTTGAATGATGGAATATTGCCCCGTGTGATGAAAAATGCAAGAAATAGAATATTTGATGGGATTGAAGAAATTGTATGTGGAAATGACCATGTATTTGAGATGGTATTTGTCAATCAAATAATGAGGTCGACATATGATCTTACCATACGATGCAAAGCTCATGCGGAGGCAAAAAATGAATTGACTGGTTTTCTTGATGATGCAAGTAAACATATGGATGCTTTGTTTGAAAATTTGGGTTTAGATGATCAAAATGCATGTAATGATATAGTTGATGGTAACAATGACCCGATTAATGAAACACTCATACGAAGGGCGGAACTAGGACTCGACGCTAGGGAGGCCGACCAACAATTGGAAGATCAAAATTTTATTTTATGTATTAATAGATTCATAATATATTATATATTTGCATCAATACAATGTCAATATTCATCATTAAGCATTCCTAAATACATAATTACAATCCTAAATATATTAAATATTATAACATATCTCTTGCATATCACGAAAATCATTTATAAATAACTTTATACTAGTTTTTCCACACAAAAAAAAAAATATACTAATTTTTTTTGTGCAATTTGCTTTTCATCAATATATACTGGCAAACAATCTTGAGAATGCATCATATTTTGTGTCTTTATCTAAAAAAAAAGAGATTAAATATTTTACAAATGCTCATACGAAATCCTATACCTGCAAAGTCAAAGAGGAATTACAAATGCTTGTATTGTACACCATTGGAATGATAAGAGCAAAAAAGGAAAAGGCTAAGGAAAACCAAGTAAGTTGTATATTAGTTTATTCATTTTAAATATTTTAGTAAATAAATATTATTTCTCAATTTTTTTTATTCTCTTTTGAATAAATTTAGGTGTTAAAGGCACCAAAAGAAAGGGAGTTCACGAGAGACTACTATTGGTGGAAATTTACAAGAACCTTATATAATTCCACCACATCATTATCCATCAATTCTACAGTCACAAGCTTCTATTACTCCACCTCCACAATACCCATTTATCCCACTATCTTAATTTGGTACCAACCAGACATATTTTCAACATCAAATTCAGTATGTAAATGCAATACCATTTTACCTTTTTGTCGTAGATAAATATTTAACACGTGTTATATTCTGTTGTATTTGCATTAC
Source organism: Rehmannia glutinosa (assembly GCA_016081115.2). Taxonomy (NCBI): domain Eukaryota; kingdom Viridiplantae; phylum Streptophyta; class Magnoliopsida; order Lamiales; family Orobanchaceae; genus Rehmannia; species Rehmannia glutinosa. The sequence goes on from JABTTQ020000720.1 coordinate 117,236, forward strand.
ACAGTGGCAATAGAAGCTTTTATTTGGGTGATCATGTTAATTGAGGTATGTTCTAATCTTTAACTTGGACAATTTTTGTTATAATAATTAATATAATGAACTCATATTTAATATTTTTATTTTCTATTGCAGACCATTTGGAGGCAATTACTCTGCACATTTATTTCCTTGCTAGCATCATTCTCAATTGGATATTGATTATCTTTTGTAGCTATGACTAGAAGCTTTAGTAAATTAGATTTTTTTGTCCCACAATTCACTCCGGCAATGTAGATTTACTTATAAAAACTGTTAAATATTTGTCAAGTTATATTAATAGCATATTTGGTAAGTTCAATTTATAGAAGCTTCCAAATTTGAGAGTTAATATTTGTATCCTGTTCACATTATTGATCTTGTAATTGATTTGTGCTCCACCAGAAATTTATTTGTGTTGTTCATTTTTGAAAAATAGATGTAATATCAAATCACTTTAGACGAGTGTATAAATAAAAAAAAAAGCAATATTGTGATAAATGCAACATAAACAAGACAAACTTTTTTTTCTTTCTTTTTTGAAGAGTAAACAAGACAAACTAATTAGAAATGATAGCTTATCAACCAGGTGGCTTAGCGGCGCAGCGCCACCATGCTTGATTGTGGGGTGGAGGTCAGAGATTCAAATCCCTGCTCCATCAAATTGTTTGTGGTGTGGAGGTCAGAGGTTCATATCCCTGCTCCATCAAAATGCTCCGGGGCATATGCGGTAGTGAAGATTTGGTGGGAACTCATCTTGAATAGCATTTGTGTGGGTTCGATTCGGGAGAGATCGTTATTAGTAGATTGGGGTCGAACATAAATTGTTCTCTTTACAGGAGGATCTGGTTGTACGTCGTCAGCCACCCGCGTCGATCACTGGCTTGAGTCGTCACATGACATCCATGCGGTTTACCATGGCACAAGCAATGAGGAAAGCGGAGTTTGTTGTCTCCGGCGTAGTCGGGACGTAAGTCTGTGTTGAGTTATCAAAAAAAAAAAAAAAAAATAGAAATGATAGCTTATCTTGTCCATGATGATTAGTTTAGCTGGCCAAGTTTCAGAATTTTGTATTCACAATACACACTACCATGGTTAACCAAAATGGTTAAAATTTCACGAGAAAAAACATAAAACAATTAAAATTAAGAAAGAAAAAATTGGACACGTGTTTCATTTAGGCTGGAGTATGGTTCTACCGACTGCTAGGATCGAATCCTATGAGAGGTAAAAAGGATGTGACGGACCAATCAATCACATCTTACACGTTTCTCAATATAAATCATATTATTTAAATAATGGAGTACAAGTGGCAATGAAAATGACCTTAACTGACAAAAATAAACGAATTAAAACCCATTCCCCAAATTTGCTTTCTATACCTAAAATCCAAGAAGAAAGGGACTTATTGGAGAGTAATAAAAAGAGGCACCATGTATGTGAAAATTTTAAATAGGATTAGGTTTGGTTGGCTGAAAAATAAAGGGATAATTAAAAAAAAAAAAAATCTGAGGTTCAGGCTACTTACAACAAAAACCCAGAATTTTTGAAAATTATAGATTTGATGCGTTTACATTTCTCCCTTCATAAGAAAAAAATATTTCAAAATTCCCCTAATATTTCTAGAAATATTACAATTAGCCCATTAAATTTAAGACATAGTCAAACCTCATGAATGGGTTTTTGTAAAAGTAGAAGATTAGGAGCTTATAAAATCTGTTTTTTATTTTTTTGAAAAAAAGAAACTCCTTTGAAAAAAAGAAACTCCTCGCAGTTTTTTTTTTTTTGTATAAACCACCCTAATGAGGGATGAGGGGATTAGGCAATGTCCCCAACCTGTATATTGAATCTAACAATTACATCATCCAATTATACAACAGTTGTTATCTCAACACAGTGAGACATCTTGCTTAGCAAACAAAAACTGGAAACATATCAACATGAGCAAAAAAACTGGAAACATCATCCATTGCCACACTTTTTAACTATTTTAAAATATGGTAAGCCTAATCTATCAACTCTGCTAGCACCTCTAACACAGTTAGGTAAGTTTGAACCCGAAAATACGGTTAGTGTAGGAGCAGCACATCCCAAATTAGCAAGAAGATCAGCAACTTGGTTAGCTTCTCTATGAATGTATGAAATCATGTAGGTAATTGGGAGAGCTTTTCTTATTCTCACAAGTGGATGTTGAAGAGTCCAATTACCCTCCAACTTTTGTGAGATGGTGTGCACCATTATAAGAGAATCTGACTCAATCCACAAGTTGTGAGAATGTTGCTGAGAGAGTAAGGAAAGTCCAACCTCAAGAGCCCTTACTTCTGCAAATAAGCTGTTAGAACAATGATGCACAGGTGAACAGTAAGTCATAATCACTTTGCCAGACCAATCTCTTAATATCCCCCCTATCCCAGCTTGTTGAGTAGAAGATTTGTAAGCTCCATCAGTATTTAACTTGTACAAACCATGTAAAGGAGGAGTCCAGTATACAGGTTTGTAAACAATAGAGCAAACATATATGAAATAAAATCCAGAGCCAAGAGCCAAATCTTCAAAACCTTTCCAAGCAGCTTTATTGAAGAGTTTGCTTCTGTAAAGCAGCTGCAAATGAGCTTCTATCTTATGGATAATTCTCTTGTAATCAAACTTAAAATTCTCATGCTTACAACTATTCCTAGCTTTCCAAATAAACCAGAAAATTAAACAAGGAAGAATGAAAGAAATGTGAGGTGTGTGCAGAAATGGTGTTCTGTTACTCCAACTAGAAAGGAAAACTTGGATGTGATTAGTGTGTGGTAGTGTAAATTTCATCCATCCTGCAAAATGACTCCAAACTTTCTTCACCTGAACATTATCTAAGAAAGATGATTAGTATTTTCCTCAGTAGGGGAAACAAGGACATTAGAATGAGAAGAATTGAGAGAGGGATCACAACACCAACACTTGGATGCAAGGGCAATACCTCTTTTCTGGAGCAAGTTATCCACAGAGAGTCTATTGTGTAACAATCTCCAGAGAAAGATGGACATAGAAAGAGTGAACAATGGGTTCCAAATCTTGAGAAAAAGCTGATTTTGGGGAAGAGGGGTTTTAACAATGGACCAGGCAGATTTAAGGGAAAATTTGCCATGAGAAGAATTTTTCCATCTAGCCACATCTGAATTATCTATAGAAATAGGAACCTGGCAAATCATGTTGGCCTATTCAATCCCAACAATTTGAGAAAGCCTATACAAATCCCAACATTTATTAGTCCAAAAATAAGAAACAGCCACATTTTCAGTACCATCTATATATTCAGGAATGAGCAGAGAAAGAGGGCAGTTTTCAAACCAAGTATCATGCCAAAAGCTGATATTACCCTTCCCGAACCTCCAGAAAACACAAGTACTCATGATAGATCTAATGTGAACAAGCCTTTTCCAGATAAGGCTATCATAGGGAGCAACAGAGGCAGTCATAGCAGGTTGCCTCCTACATATTTAGAGAGCATGAAATTAGCCCATAAAGATTGTTGCTCTCTAAAGGACCACCATAACTTCATAGAGAAAGATGTGAGAAGATCAGAGATACTCCTGATACCCAACCCACCCTCAACATATGTATGGCAGATTTTTTTCCAAGAGATCCAGTGTATTCTCTTTTGAGAGACAGTGGATCCCCAGAAAAAGGCTGCCATAATTTACTCAAGTTTGTGGACAATGTATTTGGGGGGTTTAATGACAAGAATCAGATGGAGGAACACGGAGCTCAAAGTGCTTTTGATAAGCATGAGTCTCCCCCCAAAAGACAGAGTTTTCCAAGCCCAGCTTTGGATTCTTTGTTGCATTTTACTGAGGATATCCTGAAACAGAAAGCCCTTTTTGTGTCCCTTGTACAAGGGAGCACCAAGGTAAGTGATAGGGAGATCCTGATGGGTGAACTGGGTGATATTAGCCACTCTTTGAGTAGAAATGAGGGGGGTCTGAGTACACATGATAAAAGCACTTTTTTGCTTATTGATTTTTTGACCTGAAATCTCACAGTAATGGTCTAAAAACCCAGTGAGCAGGGACAAGGTTTGATCCTTGTCATTAGCAAAGATGATAATATCATCTGCATATGCAAGGTGAGAAATAAGAGGGCCACCACTGGAATTATAGTACATAAAGGGTGTCTGATAAACAGATCATTCAGGCCTCTAGACAAGTACTCAGCAGCAAGGACAAATAGGCTAGGAGAGATGGGATCTCCTTGCCTAAGTCCTTTCTCAGATTTGAAAAAACCAGTAGAATAGCCATTAACTATAACAGAAAATCAATTATTAGAAATACAATTCCTAATGTAATCAATCCACCTAGGAGGGAAGCCCATATGGAACAAGATTTCCAACAAAAAAAACTACTGGACATTATCATAAGTCTTAGCCATATCCAACTTGAAAGCAACATTTCTGTGCTTAGAAGGTATAAAGATAGTGTGAATCAACTCCTGGGCTAAGAGGACATTATCACTGATAAGCCTCTCTCTGACAAAACCACTTTGGGATGAGGAAATAAGCTGAGGAAGAAGAGTAGCATAATCAAATAATCAAAATGTAACATATTTGGGCTTTTAAGGTGGTTTTATTTGAATAAGAAAAAAATAGGCTTTTGACACAATTGCCCCAGTTTTTGGAGATAATGACAGCTTTTTACGATTCTCGGTATTTTTTTGGATAAATTTACGCTCCCCACAAAAGTTTTGGATTTTTTTACGCTGTGTTTCAAGATTGTTTCGAACATATTTCAAACATGTTTCTTTCAATAAAATTTCAGTGAAAGAATAAATTTTTTCCCCGTTAAATAATCCATTTATACTCAAAGTCTTATAAAAAAATGAAGAAATATACACATAAAATAACACATATTAAAACCAAATAAATTAAAAATATTATAGAAACAACATGAATAAAAAAGCACAATTTAATTTTTGGTTCAAATGGATGAAAACATAAAAAACATGGAAACAACCAAGAAACAATATAGAAACAAACTAGAAACAATATAAAAAATACCATATGAGCAAAAAGAGTTAAAAATAGGTAAAATTTTTATTTAAACATTGAAAACTGCACGGAAACAACAAAAAACATCAGAACAACATTAAAAACCGTATGGAAACAACCCAGAAACAACGTAAAAAATATTAAAAATACCAAATGAATAAAAAGAGCTTAAAAATAGTAAAAATTGTATTTACACATTGAACACTACATGGAAACAACAAAAAAAAATTATTAGAACAACATTAAAAATATTATGGAACAACATAGAAACAATAGAAACAATGTACAAAATAATACACGAACAAAAAACAGCATAAAAAATAGGTAAAAGTTGTTTTGAAACATCTAAACAACAAAGAAACAAAATTAAATGACATATATAACATATAAAACAATACATGAACAAAAAAAAATCCAAAAACGTAAAAATAATCAAAAAATATGCAGGAGCATAAAAAAAGAAAAAAATAGGTACAAAAGAAAAAAATAAGTACAAAAGTAATAGGAGTGTATTTTGTGGTATATTTACCGAAAAGAGGGTATAAAAATTACATGATAATTTACAAAAGCAATATAGTATAAGATAGATGATATTTTTGAAAAATAATTTTAAATAAACAATACGTGTATACTATAACTTGAACTCTTTTTTTTGTACCAAGACTATCATAAAAGAAGTACAATAAATATGCCCATGCATAACACAACAATCATGAGCTTTTCTTTTTGTTTTTTAGATAAAATGAAAATATATAAAATGAAAGGAAAAATTCCTGATCACAAGCTGATCAGGTAGCAAAGAAAAAATAATGCAAAACTTTAGGAAAAAATCACAAAAATAACTTAAAAACGCAATTTAAGTGAATGACGTTTCTGTCTCAAGGATTTTCGAGTGATATTGTCATTTGTTATTTTTGCATGTGCTCGAGTATCGTCTTGATGGTCTGATGTATCTTGTGGAATGTCGGCCCAGGATCCTCGAGCTACAATGTCCATATTCTTCATAGCTTCTGAGGGAGCACATGAGTCAATGACAAGCGGAGTAGTTGAAGAGTCGTCTAGCTTGGTCTAAAGCTTCTGATTTGTCTTGTTCTTCTTCATCTTGCTCTTCGTCCTCTGCCATATCGGACCACCTCTTTGGGGCTATTGTCGCCATGGCTTGAAAGCTCTCTGAAAGTTCAGTCGAATTAAAACTTTTTGGAGGATCGCTAGGTTTTAAAACGAATTACTAACAGGGTTACTGTTATTCATGGTCTCAATGGCCTTATTTAAGTCAGCCTTCTCCTTGTCAACCAACTGATCAGCCTGCACCTGATTATGAAAAATATCTGATGGTTGGGTTCGTAGGCCACCAATGAACGCTCCTTATTTCCTTGAGCATCTTTATCATTGTTCTTAATCGTCATGATGTCTCCATTGCCATGCAATTCCCCACAATCAATATGATTTTCCTCCTGCTGTTGACGATTGACATCAAGCTCCTCAAAGATATCGAATGAGTTCTGGGTCGCAATACCCAATGTGAAAGCTCTGTTATCCGGATTGTCTTTCGAGGGTCGTCCCTTTTTGTTTTTCACTTGTACCCAAGTTTCACCCACCTCCTTATCCTTTTTAGCCGGAGATCTTCCCCTATTATAGTGCCTGCCCACCGAACGACTACGAGGACGCACCTCAACGTCTGCCTGTTTTACCTCATGAGTTGTGGATACAATGATTAATGTTATGACCTACAATCCAATAATGAACACAATATTCCGGAATATTTTCATATCCGATAGAAACAAAAGAGCAATGTCCTGATCGTTCAACCATTATGCATTCTTGAAGGGGAGAGCTAATATCTAATTCGAGAAGAACACGGACAAAGTGACCCACCTCACCCGTTAAAGAACGACTGTCAATTTGCATAGAAGTACCTATGGCACAAGCCAATTTCGTAATCAATGAAGGATGCTAATATTCCAAACTAATCTCGTAAATGCGAACCCAAACCTGAGCCTTGGACGTATTGATTTTGTACGAGTTAAAATCGGGGATACAATTCATGAGACAAATTGAACTCGGGGCTAAATTCTATGTCGCCTTCTGTAGAATCCGCTGTCTCTCATTCAAATCCGACATTTGGATGTTGTAGTACCCCTTGCCCAGGGGAATGAATTTCCAAGGAGATTGAGGATTCTATATCTGTGTTAACATTTTCTTGAGATCGTCCAATATCATCAGCTTCGTACCCTTGGGAAAAATCACACTACCAATTAACGAGTTTCGAAGTTCTGCAATATGTTATTGATAAATATTTTCATACATGGTAACAAAAAATATTCCCTCTTTTTAATCGGCTTAGAAGAGTCTCCCGTCGACACAGTATGAGTAAACAATTGCGTAATTTCTGGCTCTTTTCCATCTGAGTGATGTGGCATATCGTGTATCTCTGATTTTTGAATCCCAGCAGGATGATTGAAGTCATTGAATAACCAGCAGGTTTAGAACCGGTCGCCTCTTCATGCAAGAGTGATGGCAGATTAGGGTTAGGGTTTACTCCAACCATACCGTAAACCCTAGCAGGTAAAGTGCGATATAGAATCACAGGGGGTTCCGAACTGAGATGAGGTTTGTGGCTTGGATCCTTGCATCTGAGGATTGTCTTTCCCAGTATTGACCGGAGGTGAAGGAGTCACGTTCGAGAAATCCGACGAAGGAGAAAGCTGTGCATCAAAGCGATGCGAATTGCAGGTATGTTGTTTGAAACAATTAAGATCAAGTTCAGGGAATAAGATCTCATCGAGATCTATGGTTGATCGAGCCCTTGACGGTGGCGATCGAAGATCAGGATTCAACGTTGAAGGGGAAAAAAGTCGTGAATGTCGTCCGACTTTTTAGGAGCATTTTTGTGTTCTAAAGTCTTGCTTGCACAAACATGCATGTTCAATTTCTCTTAAATCTAGATTCTAGCATATATGCTGCGACGAAACATTTTTTTTCTTCCCTTTAACTTAATGATTCCAGATCAATTATGAGCTTTTCTTTAGAAAGGGTAGTAGGAGAGAGAATATTGTAAGTCCAAGCGGCTACGATAATCTAGAGGGGGGTGAATAGATTATCTCCATCTTTTCGATTTCGCCCTCTTTTTAGAACCGAAAGCTCAAAGACAATAATAAAGGTGCGGAATGTAAATAGCACACGATGATTTATAGTAGTTCAACCCACCTAGGGCCTAATCTACTATCACCCCAGTATATCCGAGATGGATTTCAAAAAGAAAAAAAAATTATTAATTACCAAAATTAATACAAATTCAACTTACAACACCTTGAAGAGCACCACACTCTTCTTCAACACCACCTTTGGAGATTACCACAATCTCCCTTTGAAGATTACCACAATCTTCCTTCAACGGCACCTTGTGAAGATTACCACAATCTTCAACCTTGAAGAATACCAAATTCTTCAACACCTCAATAAGAAGATCACCACAATCTTCTTGCACCTATCACCTAGATCATCCAAGTGTGTTCTTACCACAAGAACACTCACAAAGATATCTTGTGTTTGAATGATAACCAAAAATCAAGATTACAACTCAATAAGGAATATTACAATTTGAGTGCAATGTGTAATCAAGAATAGCCTAGACCTCAAAGATGTGAAAGTGATAAGCTAGGCAAATTTACAATAAGAATAATAACAATGAAGAACAAATATTTGCTTGAAGTGTATCTTGTTGTGTTGTATCTCAAAATGTTGTATTGGTTGCTCCAAAACTTCCTCTATTTATAGGAGATGATTGATAAAGCATAGGCTCCTCTTCGGGATTGAAAATCTACAGAAAAATACAATTAAAATCAAGAATATAGCTATTAGAAATCAATCCCACATTTTAAGGAAATATGTCTGCTGTCAAACGGTCATATTTTTGTTGTCAAAGCACAGGGCGACCGGTCGCATAGAAATAGAAGTTTGAAGCGAAACACAGGAAATTTACACAGGGCGACCGGTCGACGTAGGGTTTGACCGGTCGTCCCTGACTTCAACCGATCCCCCTCATAGGTTTGAGAAGAGAAAAACGTTCTGTTTCAAAATAAACGTTCTGTTTCAATCGGAAGTATTTAGACAACATTTAGAAACCTTGTTTTGAAGTAAAAACATATAAACATAAAACCATTAGAAGTGTTGTCCAATTTCATCTAAAGTAAAACTTGAAGAAATACTCCGGAAAATATTAAACCATTTTAAATCATTTAGGAGTATTTGGACAATAATTAAAAACATTATTTTGGTGTAAAAAATAAAATCATCAAAATTAAGATAAAAACATGTATCAAACAATCTCCCCCTTTTTGATGATTACAAACCAAAACAATTCTTACACAAAATAGGAGAACAATTTTAGAAATGATTTTCCGGTAAAAATATTTAACCGTTTGGAAGCAACCAAAATTTTCAAAATATAAAAGCAACCAAGTAGGGGAGTAAATATATTCAGTAATAAGCACAAGCTCCCCCTATCAACAAGCACATCAAGAATAATGTAAAAGCAATTAACCATAAGCTAGAAGCTTAGCTTTTACATATTGTTCAAGAGCTTATAAGCTCCCCCTGTCACCAAAAACAACATTAGACAGGTATATACAAGTATATAAGTCCATCAAGCAACAATTGAACTAAAAAATCACAACTTATGGCTTTTATGAGCCATAGCTTATAGCTTTTATAACAAGCTTTTATTAGCTTCTTTGAGATAATGCATATTTCATGTTTCTCCCCCTTTGGAATCATCAAAAAAAAATGTTAGGATGATAAAAACAACATTCAAGTTTATCAAAGTGCGCCAACAATATGTTTTATCAACCATGAAAGAATTAAGCTTAGAATCCAAGAAAAAATGAGAGAAATGTATCACAAGAAATCCAAAAGCTCATTTGTTAGCCAAAAACATGATCTCAAAAAGATTTTAAGGTATTTAAAAAAAAATCATGTAGGTGATGAGTTTTTCATTGAAGCATTTAATCGAACACTTGGCGGGCATCAAAAATTTGAAAAAGATATATATCGCCCTTGTAAATGAAATCTAGCCAAGTTTTTCATATCATCACCAAAAGCAATTTTCAACATATATCCAACAAATAATAGGCATAAACAAAGTAAATTCTCAAAGGTTCAACCCAATTGAGATATTTTAGCCAAAGAGATCAAAGCATTACAAATGCCAAAAAAAAAAAAAAAAGAGCCATTAAGTAATACAAGTCATGCCTCAAACAATACATATAAGACATTACAAATGTCCCAAAATATCCATCTAAGCATAATGATCAAAGCATCTCAAATGCATCTAAGCAAAAATTAAAAGAAGCACTTTTACCATTAAGTACTTCATATCAATTATCAAACAATGCCATATAAGAGTATTTTTACCATCAAATACTCCATCAATATCATGATCATCCACAAGTCATTATCAACTTGCAATTTTAACCCTTTCAAGAAAACAAGCAAATTTCATTAGTGCAAAAGAGTTTAACAAAGTTCATAGAAGTACAAAGCAACATGAAAGAAAAATGCTAAAAAGTAAAGGGGTGGGGACATCATTCCTCGTCCGAAGTGAAGCAAGATCCGGGAATAAAGTCTTTGATGAATTTCTTCAACTTGCCGATTGATTTTTGCATTTTGGAGGTCTTTTGCTCCAAAGCCTCATACCTCGCCTCATGAAAAGCCCTTAAATCATCAAACTCGGCTTGGGTGTACTCTCAGGCGGTTGAGCACAGATTACCCTCCGGATTGCTCTGTTCGCCTTCCTCCGCCAATCTCGCGGCCTCGACATCATCAAAGAAGTCGTTTGGATCAGGGGAATCTTGACCTCTTCCTCTAGCCATTTTAGTTGGTCGGATGTCCATATTCTTGCGCATAGTGACCATTTGGGAGATGTTATCAATGTCAAAGTCATTTTGAAATACCTCCGAGTTACACTCCCGACGAAGGTAGTCCCGATTGTATAAGAAGTTTACAAATCCAATTTCCCATAACCAACTTCTTATTACCTTGAGTGATGGACTCGATTAGACATTGAATAAGTATGGCGCCAAAGTTAAGCGGTTCCTCCTAGCAATCTTATAAGTCAAAAATAATCCATGTTGCTAGGCATTTTACCCGCCTTTCCACAAATACAAAAGATGGCGACAATAACAGAGGATAAAATACGGTGCTCAAGTGTCATCGCCAACAGAGAATATTTTGGCCAAACGCCCAAATACGTCTTAACTTCTTTCATAGACACCCCCAACACTTCATCATTCCAAGTACCACAAGAGAAATAGTCCCAACCACCTTCTCTAACATGTAAAAGCCGACAGATATCATTAGGAGTCCACCTAAAATGACGACCCCTTACAAACGAATTAACGGCAATTGGCTTCCTTTGATCATCATATTGCACCCACATATTAGCATAAAAAAGTTGGATAATATCATCATCATATAAGACATAAGCATGCTCCCATAAAAACATCCAACCTTGCTCCTCAAAGAATCCTCTAATAGTAGGATATTCATTTGTAAATGAATTAAAACGACACATTTTAGTACAAGCAATCGATTTTCCTCCCATTCCCGAATCTTCATAGTACCATTCCGCATATTTATTGATGAAATTAAGAACATTATTAGAATGAGGAGCTTAAGTAATAAAATATTTCGTACTTTTCGCCCAACGACAATTTTGGAGCGAAATTGTTCATGAGCTCGGCAATTTGGGCCCGAGAGAGTATGGGATTTTGAACGTCATCACCTTCTTGAGCCACGTTTCTTTGGGTAGCTCGAATATCCCTTTGTTCGGCTTCTTCTTGATGATTTCTCGAAAAACCCTCTCCGCCCCTTCTACGCTTGGAGATGGGATTTCGGCCGTGGAATTTCTTGGAGGAGCATATATGTAAGATTCTTGCAAAAATAAGAGGATTAGCAACAAGAATCGTGAAAAATGATGAAGAATTGAAAAACTTAGAGAAAGAGGGATGATTTTTTGCGGCAGTGAGGTTTGGAGATTTTTTTTGCGTCTGTTTCAAAATGAAAGAGCGAACGTTTTAACCTTGAAAAATAGCCCAGGCGGCCGGCCGAGGTAGGGTGCAACCGGTCGATGTGCGGCGCGGACTGGTCAACCTGCCTTGACCGGCCCCAAAGGCGATTTTTCTTTCTCCAGAATTTTCCAAAATACGATTTTTCACCCCAAAAGTTTTAAAACTTTGCAAAAAGATAATTATAAACTAAATCCAACAAATATGAGTTTAAAAAAAACACATATACAAGAAAAACGAGATTAACCGAGTAGTGCCCTTTTAAGAAAAATTTGCAAAATCATTTAGGGGCACTTAAGGGGTTAAAATAAAATAACTTGAAGAATATGTGCATAGACATAAAATCGAGTTCTAGTAAAAATACGAGTGAACATACCTCGATGGTTTAAGAAACTTGATGAAGAAATAGCCAATGAATATGAGGTATATAACCTACACAACTCTTAAACAAATTGCACAAAATATAATAGCACAAGTGTAGACAAGTAATAAGAGATAACACAAAAATTATGCTTATGTTATAAAAATCCATAAGAGTTTAAAAACAACATGTAAGGTCTCATTTTCAATGGATTTTTAAAAAAAACACAAAAATTTGTTGAGGACCTTAATTTTAAAATATGAAAACTCATTTGCAATCTAGGCACAAATAAAAACATGCATACTAACTAAATAAAATGCATATTTAAATGGATAGATACGGTTTACCAATTACGCCATTTCCATGGGTTGTGCCGTTCCCGTTGTTGATGATATCTTCCCTTTTGAAAATCATCTTGTTGATGATGGTTTCTCCAATTACTCCATTTCCAAGCAATATGGCCTTCTCTTTGGAAATCATTTTTTTGATGATGTCTTTGCCATTTCCAAGGATTATGTTCTTCCCATATTTGATTATATCCTCTTCTTGGAAGTTTGCTTTGTTGAAAATATTTTCTCCTTTGATCAAATGAATTGGTCATTTGATGTCTTTTTGGCGGTATGAATTTCCTTCGATCATTATTTCGCCGGGTACCTAATATGACATTATTTTGTGGTACCCTCATGTGTTTGGGTCCTTTAGGATTAGCTTTGAGACTTTTAGGTCTCCAATAATAATTTGAGCTATTTCTAGCCCGACAAGTATTAACCGTATGACCCTTTTTACCGCAATAAAAGTAAGTAATAATTCTAGGAGCATAATGACCAACATGCTTAGAGACTTGATTCATTTTCATATGATTGACAACATTCAACTTATGATCAAGTTCTAGTTTCAAGTTATCACAACAATCAATAATTTTATCGGTACTCAAGTTGGATTTAGATAAATCCTTTTTCATGCAATTAATATCCTCAACAAGAGTACTATTTTGTTTCTCAAGGTTTCTAACCTTGTCAAGTGTGGTGGTGTGAGCACATGATAGTGATTCATAGGAAGTAAATAAGCTATCCTTTTATTTTTTTAAAACATTGAATTCCTTTTTCAAATTTTTGTACTTAACAAGTAAATTTTGGAATTCATTTTGAAGATCATCAAAATCATTTTGCAAATCATTATAATCATTTTGAATAACAATATCATAAGAAGTAGAGGGTTTAAGACATACCTCGTTTTCTTCTTCGATGCCCATAAAACAATATTCAACTTCTTCATAGTTGGAAGTTGTAAGAGGCTTGTTCCTTAGATTTGAGCTCATATCCCTTTGAGAAGTAGATGCTTTTGTTTGACTCCTTTCATTTTCAAATACTCCATAGATGGCTTCTAATTTTTGCCATACTTCATGTGTCTATCGAATTTCTACAATATGTTCATATTCCTTATTAGTAAATGAACAATACAAAATATTGAGAGCTTTACCGTTTAAGGAGATGATTTTCTTCTCTTCATCATTGAGCTCTTTGAATCCTTTGGAGGTGTGTGGTGTGTCTATCATTGGAATGGATTCTCCATTTATGATGATGTTCCATAAATCGAACCCGCAACCTTGTAGATAACATTCCATTCTTTTTTTCCAAAATATAAAATTTTTGGAATCAAATAGAGGTGGCTTGGTGGTGGAGGTGCCGGTAAGATGAGCTTCGTTCGTAAACGACAATCGTTTCTCTTCACTCGTGATGTGAAACGAGCTTGCCAAAGAGTTTGGCTCTGATACCACTTGTAAGTCCAAGCGGCTACGATAATCTAGAGGGGGGTGAATAGATTATCTCCATCTTTTCGATTTCGCCCTCTTTTTAGAACCGAAAGCTCAAAGACAATAATAAAGGTGCGGAATGTAAATATCACACGATGATTTATAGTAGTTCAACCCACCTAGGACCTAATCTACTACAACCCCAGTATATCCGGGATGGATTTCAAAAAGAAAAAGAATTTTATTAATTACCAAAATTAATACAAATTCAACTTACAACACCTTGAAGAGCACCACACTCTTCTTCAACACCACCTTTGGAGATTACCACAATCTCCCTTTGAAGATTACCACAATCTTCCTTCAACGGCACCTTGTGAAGATTACCACAATCTTCAATCTTGAAAAATACCAAATTCTTCAACACCTCAATAAGAAGATCACCACAATCTTCTTGCAACTATTACCTAGATCATCCAAGTGTGTTCTTACCACACGAACACTCACAAGGATATCTTGTGTTTGAATGATAACCAAAAATCAAGATTACAACTCAATAAGGAATATTACAATTTGAGTGCAATGTGTAATCAAGAATAGCCTAGACCTCAAAGATGTGAAAGTGATAAGCTAGGCAAATTTACAACAAGAATAATAACAATGAAGAACAAATATTTGCTTGAAGTGTGTCTTGTTGTGTTGTATCTCAAAATGTTGTATTGGTTGCTCCAAAACTTCCTCTATTTATAGAAGATGATTGATCAAGCATAGGCTCCTCTTGGGGATTGAAAATCTACAGAAAAATACAATTGAAATCAAGAATATAGCTGTTAGAAATCAATCCCACATTTTAAGGAAATATGTCTGCTGTCAAACGGTCATATTTTTGCTGTCAAAGCACAGGGCGACCGGTCGCACAGAAATAGAAGTTTGAAATGAAACACAGGAAATTTACACAGGGCGACCGGTCGACGTAGGGTTCGACCGGTCGTCCCTGACTTCAACCGGTCCCCCTCATAGGTTTGAGAAGAGAAAAACGTTCTGTTTCAAAATAAACATTCAGGTACCGGTCTGTAAGACCACGTCGACTAACCGCGGAATATTCTAGGTATTTATCTTATTTGGAGTATACTTTAATTTTTGTAGCTTCATATATTTTTTTTTTGATTAATTTATTTAATTTTATATAATTTTTATATGTTATGTATATATTTTTGGGGACTTATCTTATCATTAAAGCTCTAGCCCAAACCTTTTGACCCATGGGTTTCTTCATCTTCAGATTTTTAAAGCCTTGTTATTTGTCAAGTCTAGCCCATCTCTTAAGTCCAACCCAAGCCAAAAACCTACCCAACTTAGACCACTATATATACCCTCAACTCTAACCTTAAACCCATTTTTCAGCATTTCACACACACTTTCACACAATAAAAGGTGAAGCCTCTCATCTCCTCTCCTCTCTCTCTCCTCTCCTCTTCCCCCCTAGCGGCCAGCCTACCGCCGACCCACCGGCCGCCGGAAAATCTCCCCCTATATATTTTATTTTTTTCTTTTTGTTTTAATTTCTTTCTCCTTTCTCCTTTCTTCTTAAATTTATTTTTGTTTCGGCTTATTTTTCCGGCCCATCGGAGCGATTGCCAGGACAACCGTACTTCTCGGCCGAGGCGTCTTGGACCACCGGAAAAGGCCACGAACAGTGGCTTGAATGTTCTTTTCTTTATTCTATTTTCCTTCATTGTTTTTGTTTTTTTTTGTTTTTATTTATTTTTATTTTGAGTTATTATTTAGTATTTTTTGGAATTTGGGTTAATGAGGCTAGAACCAACACCTCCTTGAACATTTGGTTCGAAATGGATGAGGTCAAGCCGAAAACCCATTTGCATGTGCTATCTTGTGATAGATCTAGGGATTTATATAAATTTTTAATATTTTTGTTTCATCATTTTTATTAAAATAAGCCTAAAATCGAAAATAAGATATATGTATATATATAAAAAAAAACGAAATAAAAGAAAAATAGAGGAATTTTTTTAGACATAAGCTGATTTCAATATATTCTCTTTGTTATTTTTCTTTTAAAATAATAATAATCATAATAGTTAAATAAAAAATGGATTTAATTATACTTTTATCTAATTTTGAAATTTTCTTTTAGAAAAAAAAGGGGGGTTGTATTATTTAGGGGCTGTTTTCTTTAAAAATAATAACAATAATATTTAAATATTTTTTTAATTAATTATTTCGAAAATTAAAACCTTTTTCAAAGTATTATTTCTTATGGGGTATGGGGTTATTTCTTGTCATATTTTTTTTATTAATTTTATTTTCCAGATTATTAAAAAAATTAATTTATTTTCCAGGTTATTTTCCTATTTTTAGGGACTTTTTTTTGTATAAACCTTATCTATTTCGAATTTTAAATTTAATTTCCAAATATTATTCTCTTTTGGGTTCAATGAGGCTACTCCTAAATAAACCACTAAGGTTTTACCTTAAGGTTGAAAGAAAATTGCCTAGACCCTTTTGCATGTTATTAATAATTTCCCATATATCACAAATATATTTTTTTTTTCTTCTTTTTTTTCTTTTTCAAAACTGTTTTGAAATAATATGTTTATTAAGATTTTTGTTAGTCATTTGGTTCAATGAGGCCATGTCATGCCCCAAACGTGACGCGACAATGATCAATCACTTAAACAGAAATAAATCAACAGTCTAAACGAAAGATACGAAACTCCAAGTGAAATATAGTCTAATGCAGCGGAATTAAAATAAACACGAGTACAAATTACATCTTCAAGTCTGGCGGTATCCGAAAACAACCCAAAAGATTATTCGAGTTAACTTACAGCCCAAACAGAAATAAAATGAAGGAGTCCAACAACAAATAAAAGTAAAAGGAAATGTCGCTCCACATCACCGATGATAGGGGTTCAATCTGCAGTAGGTTCGATGTCTTCAGCGTACTCTTCATCTAAAGGTTAGAAAACAGGAGGGAATGAGACAGAAATCTCAGTGGATGGGTGATCGTGTGTGAGTGTGGCGATATATAAAGTTAATGCGAGAATACGGTTGTATGAAAACGCGTGAGGTATGATGCATGTGTTCACACATAGTCCACAAGTGTCGTGATAAATATATTAAGTAATATACTTATACAATTTAAGAAAACAGTTCATGGTCACGCAGGAACTATGGTTCAAGCAAGACATGGGGATTGCGTACTGATGTGTAGCGCCAATCCTATGCAAGACAATTAGTGGTTGCGTACTGATATGTAGCGCCAACCCGTTCCGTTCAACTCCGGAATCGTGTGGATCAGGCAGTGATTCCTTTGTTCTTCCTTGTAACTCCCCGTTCATGATGGTCAAAGACCCGTCACCTTATCGCTCCGTAGGCAAAGACAAAATCCACGTTGGAGCTAGCAAGGCTCGGATTCGTCATAATCATGATTATACCTCAAGTACTACGACCCGCTTCCCTTGGACAAACTCCGTCCCTCGGTTGCGGGATTAGGACGATGGGTAGGAGAGTGGAATAGCGAGCCCGCCCGATTCCATCCCCCGACGTATCCATTCCGATCGTGAGCTCGACACACCAAGTTGACTCGGGCAGAAATTCAAGTACACGTTCAGGTAGTCAACCAGGCAGTCGAGTATTATTTATTTTCCAGGTTATTTTCCTATTTTTAGGGACTTTTTTTTGTATAAACCTTATCTATTTCGAATTTTAAATTTAATTTCCAAATATTATTCTCGTTTGGGTTCAATGAGGCTACTCCTAAATAAACCACTAAGGTTTTACCTTAAGGTTGAAGGAAAATTGCCTAGACCCTTTTGCATGTTATTAATAATTTTCCATATATCACAAATATATTTTTTTTTCTTCTTTTTTTTTCTTTTTCAAAACTGTTTTGAAATAATATGTTTATTAAGATTTTAGTTAGTCATTTGGTTCAATGAGGCCATTCCAAAATAACCACTAAGGTTTACACCTTAAGGTTGAGGAATAATGCCAAGAACCTTTGCATGTCAATAATTAAACTACTTTGATTAGTTTATGTAGTTATTTTATATACATTTTGAAATCTTAATATTAATGGTTAAAAATAATTTGACTAAATAGTGTTGGAAATTCGTGTAGGAGCCGAGCCACTCTTGGTGCCATAGCTTCTTGATCATCAAACAAAAAAAAAAAAAACAAGTGGGTAAAAATTTAGCCAATCTTAATTCTATTTGGGTAAATTTTATTTATTTATTTTCTCTTAAAACAGATTTAAAGTCATGAAGTTGCATGAATTGATGTTACTTAAACGAGTAGTCAATATGATGGTTTGCATGTTTAATTTGAATTTACTATGGTTAATTTTGGGAATGGTTGCATGACAAGAAGAAAAATATCCTTGTTAAATTCTTGCTTAGTAGGTTTTAATTTATTGTTACTGCATTTTAAAAATGTTGATGGATTAGCTTGATTAAAAATATAGAAAATGATGGATGGAAGATATAATCACTAAAGAATATATTTGTGCAAAAATTGAATATTGATTAAATAACATCACTTATCTTATGAATTGTTACTTAATCAAATTGTTGTATTGTGATTGTTATATTAATTGTACACAACATAGATTAGTATAGAAATGATACTTGCATTCTTGGTAATTATAGACTGTCTATCAAGTCGTGTCGGCATGTGTAGGTCGGGCAAATAATCGAATAGGTTGCTGTTGATGTTTGCTCGACTACACATGGGCCTATTCCCATTTTACGGTCGGACCAGGAGGCGGCGGAATTTGGGTCGTAGTATTGGTATATTCCGGAATATAACGGTCTCTGGGTTTAAACCCACAGTTAAAGAGCCGTCGAGCCACTCGGGAGGAATAAGGAGCCGGGAGGCTTCGGCCTGGTGAGTTGGAGAACGCAATGGGGTGCGGTGTTATTCCACATCGGCCTCGCGTTTACTGTTATGTTATCCCGATCGTTAGATTTTAAAATGGGGCATAGAACCTTGTCCGTTTTAAAATCAATATGAACCGGAACATTAAGGTGCGGTGTAAATTCCACATCGGCCTTGTGTTTTCATTGAGTAGCGTCACCATTATATTATTTTCCTTTCAGAAATTTTTAATGACTTGTCGTAGATTGATAAAAATTTGGGTTCGTCTTTTGAAAATTCTATTTACTCAATTTAACCTCCATTGTGCATCTAACATGCATTACACAGTATTTCATAAATTGTTTTCTTAAAACTTTTCTGCATTTCCCAACCCCACTCACTGGGCTCGTTTAGCTCACCCCACGTTTTCTAAACTTATTTACAGAAAATAATGAAGATGACCGGACACCCCAATCAAGAGTAATCCGGACATTGGCTATCGTTTCGGGCCGCTTATATATGTTTAATTTTCTCTAAGTACTATGATCATGGCATGTAATAAGCCATTTTGGTATCTATTATCAAAACCTACTTATGATGTTAGACTTCACTGTTTTGGCTTGTAATGCAGACGATAAGTAAGTATTTTGTATTCGGTATCCTATAACCGTGATGGAGTTGATTTTATGACCTTTACTTATGTTTTATTAATTTATTAGTTTGGATTATTATTATTCGGGGCGTGACACGCCGTCGGCGGTCGTCGGCCGACGCATCGGCCGACCTCAACCGTCGGCCGGTCGACTGATTATTTTTCACTTCCGTCTCATTTTTTGTTCTAAAATCATCTTGATGCACGGGTTGCCCTATACGGCGACGGTTGACCTTGAGACAGAAAAAGTTGTCCAATTTTTGTCGAAAATAAAACCCAAGAAATACTCGAAAATTTAGTAAAAACATTTTAAACCAATCGGAAGTATTTAGACAACATTTAGAAACCTTGTTTTGAAGTAAAAACATATAAACATAAAATCATTAGAAGTGTTGTCCAATTTTATCTAAAGTAAAACTTGAAGAAATACTCCGAAAAATATTAAAACCATTTTAAATCATTTACGAGTATTTGGACAACAATTAAAAACATTGTTTTGGTGTAAAAAGTAAAATCATCAAAATTAAGATATAAACATGTATCAAAGAAATATATGTACTCGTATGAGATCAAACCTAAATCAATCGTCTAACATGGCAATACAAGCTTCTACACAAGTTGATTTCACAATAATCATGAGTTTAAATACATACAATAAAGTAAAAAGGGAAGAGTAAATGGTAATTGGCTTGTTGCATAGGAATTTAGTTTATGGGCACTCAACCATATGTTGCCCTGGGTTCGACCAAATTCGACTCAAAACTAAAATTATGTTGCTTAATGTACCATCCATTGGAGGTTTATTTCCATTTAGAAATATGTGAGATTAATATAAATAATTAAGAGGAAAAATTAATAAACCCCCCAAACTATACGCAATTTTCTACATTGCCCTCTAAACTAACTTTTTTCTACTTAACTCCCTTAACTACACGAAAATTTCTATGGTGCCATCCCATTCTCCCCGCCGGCGGATTTGATGGGAATATTCCATTGGCGGGGAGGAGAAGAGGGCACCGTAGAAAATTTTATGTAGTTTAGAGGGTTAAATAGAAAAAAAATAGTTTAGGGGTTGGTTTCAAAAATTGTGCATAGTTTGGGGTTACATTAAAATTTTCATAGATTTTTATATTTATACTTATTGTGCATTTGTATACAAATAAAGTATTAAATTAAATTATAGTTTTATAATTTCACAAGTTATTATGCATGATTTCCAAACGAATTACTCCGACTCTGAAAAATATTTAGACACTAAAATAAACATTTCTTTAAAGCAAAATAAAGAATACAAGCTTTGAAAACCCCCTAAATATAGAAATGACATTCATCTCCACTATATGACTGTTTTATTCGATGCATAAGCAATAAAATGATCAAGAATAAGGATGGCAATTTCGACACGACCCGCGAGTACCTGCCCTGCCCCTTGCCCTGTTTGGGTCGCCCAACCCCATGACCCCCGACGAGGCGTGTCTGGGTATCACTTTCAGCCCAGGAGGTACCCGCCCCGCCCCGTGTTTTTTAATATTTTTAATAGTTTTTTAAAGAATATTTTATAAGTATACTAAAAATAAAATTTTATTTATTTTTTCTATTTAAATTTATTTAATGTGGGGTAGGAGGGGCCGACCTGACACGCCCGTGCCCCGCGGCGGGTCGGGCCATTCCTAATTAAGAACCCAACAAATTGAAACACCATTTTGACAAAATCAATGAAATTATAACATATTATATAAGCATACACACATATTTATGGGCACACATAATTCAAACATTTACAATTTGATGTGCACAAGGGGAAAAGTTGAACCTGGTAAGCTAGTAAATCTAAGAATTGAGGAAGAATTAAATGAAATTTTAAATTTGATTTAACTACTAGAGGAAATTTTAATGTACCGCCTAACTATGCATGATTTTCACATTACCCCCTAAACTATTTTTTTTTTCTATTTAACCTCTTGAACTACACGAAAAAATCTACGGTCCCTTCTCTTCCACCCGTCGGCGAATCTGACCAGAATATTCCGCCGGCGGGAAGGAGACACTACTACAAAAAGCCTGATAGACACCGGTTTTAAACCGATGTCTATTAGTAAAACAACCGGTGTTAAAGCCATTGGTGTTAAAAGTCTGAACTTTTTGACACCGATTTAAAACCGGTGTCATTTCCTTGAAAGACACGGGTTTTAAACCGGTGTCTATTAGTAAAACAACCGGTATTAAAACCACTGGTGTTAAAAGTCTGAACTTTTTGACACCGGTTTAAAACCGGTGTTATAGATATAAAATATTCGCTTTCAAAGGCCCTGATTTTAAAAGTTTATGTATTTGACACCGGTGTCTTTTGATGATTAGACACCGTATCAAAACACCGGTTTAAAACCGATGTCGTTTCATCTTAATACACCGATCCAAATCTACAAAAAATCCATATAAATAAACAAAATTCATTATAAACTCCAATTCTAGCAACCATCATAAGTTTACTACCAATTAAACATGAAATCCATTAATACTAAAATCACCAATAGCCAAAATCCAACAAAAAGTACTAGTAGTGAAGTATCCTTTCGATAAAACAACTATAAATTCATAATCCAATTCCATCAACCAACAAAAAGACTATGTAATTCAACTAAAGGCAACAAAATCCATATGATCAACATATCTCATGTCATTTAAGCTTTCAAAAATGCTCAAGCTTCTCCTACTCAACTTTTAACCTTTGTTTCTCGTCACGAAGCTCATTCTTCTCTGCCTACAAACATACAAACAGAATTGAATAATTTAGCCATTAATGTAAAAAATAAATAAAAAATAACCAATTACATTCCTAAAACTAAAAATTAGTAAACAACAAAACCCTTAAAAATGGAAATATTTTATCTTTTAATATCCCACTTGGATAAAGATTAAAGTCATAAGATAAAGTAAAATATGCAAGAATAAAAGAAAGAGATCATGACATGATCTTAAAGCACATTAAATTAATCAACTTATGAATTTTATTTTTTAGAGAACATTAAAAACCTGGGTATCATATTTGCTCAGATAAAAGTAAAATAAGGTAAAATGTAATTATAAATTATTAAACGTAACCGCCCCAAATTCATGTAACACTACACTACTGCTTTTTGCTGCTGCATTTCAGTCAAACCACCCCCTCTGTTTCTTTTCAGACAACTTAGAAGTTAAATATCAATTCATGCATGCCAAGTGCAACCAGAAAAAAAATGAAATCTTGATAACAATCCCAAATAGAAATAAATATGCCATCCAATAATAATTCCTCCATTTTTGAATCCTCAGAAATTTGATCAAGACTAGTAATACTAATAGCTACTCAAAAAACAAAATTAAAAGGCAAAAAAATCTAATAAGCAGATCTTAATTAGAAACTATCTAAAGCAGTTATCCCAAATGACCAAATGTCAGCCCTGTAAATTGACAAAGATAGCTACCAATTTATGCACCGATACAATGAATACTTCTAGTGCATGTTATGGAACATTAGCCAAAGGGTCAACATGGTATGGCGTGCAAAAATAACTCTGAACACCTCAGAGCGATCATATAAAAGATTAAGTGTGAATGTCCAAACAAAGAACCACACGAGAAACAATAATTTTCTTTAGTTAAAACAAAAAAGCGTTGGACAATTAAGTATAACCAACAAGATATAAACATCCCCATTAGATAAAAAGATATAAACCTTAATTTATTCTAAGCTTACAAAGTTATATGACATCCTAAAAAGATCAACCAGCTAATATGATAAAGAGCCATATTAGGTAAGAGACCGGTACTTCCAAGATCCAATGTCTGTTTCAACTCACCCTCAAGCCAGTTGTATACATGCAAATGTCTGCCATAAAGACCATCTGAAACATGCTGAAGGTTGAAGCCTTTTCCTGTATCAATTGCATATATGCGACCAGACCTGAATATAGGAATGCAAATCATAGGTTAAATAAATAATGCCTCATCATCTCCCATTTTCTGTCCGACAAAGTTAAAAGAAACCAACATGATGCAAACAAAACATGGACATTAGATGATATCATATCCCTGTTTCCCTGATACTCTTGAATTGAGTTACTAGAAGTGTTGAATCCACATTATTTAATTATTAAAATAAAGCCCGATAATTATAAATATGCAAAACTTACAATCTTTCACGAGTAAAAACATTTCACCAGAAAATGTGGCATCAATTCAACAGTTTCAACAGTTAATTTCAGTGGAAGCTCATCTGTTTGTAATCAGGGCTAAATTCAAGAGGAAATCCTGCTCATCGAAAACACCCACAAAAAGCAGTACCAAGAAACAAAATGTCATACTATAACTTAGATGAGTTAAACTGAGAAACATACCAAAAGGCAAAGCTTGTTAACAAAGTGATCACATGTAACATAAAGTTGATAGCTCTCCAATGTGTATCAAAAGGGATTTTTCATGTACTGACTTACTCTATTTATATTGTAGGAAATATCAGGCCTTAGCATGTAGCAAAAAAAAACCAGGAAACTTGGACTTAATATGTCCACATTATGAAGGGAACCACTTTTATCTCACGTCTAATGGCCAGATTGTTTATCAGGGACCTAGAGATAATGTGCTCGAATTTTTCGAATCCATGGGGTTCAAATGCCCACAAAGAAAAGGAGTGGCCGATTCCTTGCAAGAAGTAAGCAAATTAAAACAATAAACTTCAAGCCTTTCAGTATAGAGTCTTTTATTGGTTCTAATGAGTAAGCAAACCGATATGCAGGTAACATCAAAGAAAGATTAGCAACAATACTGGGCACGTAAGGATCAGCCTTACCGATTCATTTCAGTTGGCGAATTTGCAGAGGCATTTCAGTCATACGTTGTTGGCCAAAGACTCGGGGATGAGCTTGCTGTTCCATTTGATAAAACCAAAAGCCATCCAGCCGCTCTGTCAACAGAAAAGTATGGTGTTAACAAAAAGGAACTCTTGAAAGCCTACACCGAAAGAGAAATCATGTTGATGAAGAGAAACTCATTTGTCTTTTTCTTCAAGATCTTTCAGCTTACCGTGATGTCACTTATTGCCATGACAGTCTTGGGAGCAAAGAAAGCATTGGATCTGTTTAATAGCATATCTCCAAAAGCCCAATAAACAACACTTGCTGATGTAGTGTTAGTGTTAGCACATAAATTGTTGCCATCAAGTATATTAGCTTGAACTTTTGTGGCTTCCACATTGCATGCATAATTTCCCTAAGGAAAAAAGAAAAACAAGAATTATCAGTATCATATATAATTAATTTGATTAAAATCATAGTCACATATGAAATTAATTATACGAACTTATGTAATTCATTAAGATAAATGGAGTAGAACTAGGTGGAAACTTGAAGGATTTATGTAATTCATTAATTATACAATTTGTAACCACATGCCATATAATTTCAGTACAAGTAACCACTCATAATTTCAAGGGGAAATTTTTTAAGTACCCACTATGGATAGTGGGTACTCTTTTCTACCCACCAACATAACAAAACTATTTTCTACCCAAATTGATAAAATTGCCCATTCTTTAAGTTGAGTGTTTTTTGAATTTTGAAATTGAATGACAAGTCAAAACCGTATAACCCTCCCCAATACCGTATACTACACCCACTTCAAGACAAAATAGGTGTAAGCAAAAAGTAACAAAAGCAAAAAAAAAAAAAAAAAGAACACAAACATATCGTGCATACAGTCCACAGGTTAGGGTTTTTAGGGTTTAGAGTTTCTAATAAATTTTCGGTATTTTGGATGTAATGTTGGATTTTTTGTTCGAAATCTTTAGTGGTTGGTGTATGAATGTTTGATTTTACTTTATAATATGCATGAATGTTGTTTTGTTGATGTTTGTGTTGTAAGATTTGGTGTGTTGAGTTAGAAATGGGATCGGCGTAATGTTGGATATTTTTTTCGAAATCCCTGGTTTCCTTGGCACGATATAGTGAAGAAGACGAAGAGATATGGGCACGATATCGTGCCACATGCTTATTTTGAAGCTTATTTTGGCACGATATATCGTGCCGCAGGCTTATTTTGGCACGATATCATGCCAAAGGCTTATTTTGGCACGATATCGTGCCACAACTTATTTTGGCACGATATATCGTGCCACATGCTTAATTTTGGCACGATATCGTGCCAAAGGCTTATTTTGGCACGATATATCGTGCACATTGCATCTTAGGTTAAAAGTAACTAAAAGGAGAAGCAACATTACCTTGTTATTCGATTTTTTGGTGCGGTTTTGGTTACGAAGACCACAAAAAGAACCTCTTGAAATTTTGTGAAGAAGAAGAAGAAGAGATAAAAAAATGAAGAGAAAAATGAGGGCAAACGTATGTATGTATGAATTTCACAAGAGAGAGAAATACATCTTACCTACTTTAAAGGCTTGCATTTAAAGCCTCAAGGGTATTGTGGTAAAAGAACTCCAAAAGTGGGTAGAAAACTATCACTACAAGAAAATTTCAGTTTACCTACAGAATTTACCGACAGAAATAAATTTGTTACTAAAAGTTTACAAGTACCTACAAATTACCGACAGAATTTATATATTGTAAGGATTATACAACAAGATGAGAATATTAAGAATTTGAAAGACTTGACAGAGCGTTTGTTGCAACGTATTGATGGAATGTCAGGAACTCAACCACCACCCCAACATGAGGACGAAGATGATGATGAGTCTGCTACAGTGTAGCTTATGTTGTTTTAGTATCGACATTTTGTGCTTATTTGGCGTATTTGGTAGTCTTTTATTATTCACACTTCTAACATGCTTGTTACTTTTGGTACGCTTTTGCATTATATTAATGGGTTCATTTTGGGATTTTAATTTGTCTACATGAGTATCATCTTTATTATATTATGATTCAATTGCATTATAGGCGGGCTACAGACAATTCGAAATATAATGTATACATGCCTACAAATAGATTACCTACTAATTGGCTACAGAAAATATAAAAAGAACTACAAGACAAAATACCGACAAATTAGCAATAATTTATATAGAATTTACTGATATTTCTTGCTAATTACCGACAAAATTACCGATAGAAATATAGTAGGCAAAACAAAAATACCAACAGATTACTAACAATTTTCATAATCATTACCAACAAACAATATTTGTTGCTAATTACCGACAAAATTACCGACAATAATGTAGTAGGCAAATTGCCTCCAACAATAACAAACATAAACTTACCTACGATTTTTTGCAATTTACCGACAGATAATATGTCGGTAATTACCGACAGATATAAAATTTGTCGGTGATTATTTACCGACAACGATTTTAGCTGCAGTTTTGGTTTGTCGGAATATTGTCGGTAATTTAATTGCCGACAGAATTTTTACCATTACCAACAATATTTTCTGTCGGTAAACTGCATTTTTCTTGTAGTGTATGTTTTTTATCCTACATGTCAAAAAAGTCTCTCGCCTATCCCAATTGGGTAATTTCCACCATTTGCTCTAATTTCAATGCATTTGGCAGAGCTCGATCGAAAACACATGAACATGGCTGATGGCTCTATCAAAGACTTGGAAAACAGATAAATTGAAAGGAAAAGAAAAACACAAAAGTAGTAGAGAGAAAAAAAAAATTTCTTCCCCAATTTCAAAAGTTGAACTTCTTTTTCCTAGATTTTGCACACGCTCGGAAAGTTTCAGCTAATAATCTGTTGTGCAAAATTCCTCCAATATTTATCCCAAAATAGCAAAAAATTGCAATAAATCAGAACTAATCATTTTCCCCCTTTCGCAGTTTGCTAACTAATAAATGAGTGCAACTAGTAGAAGCAGAGAGTTGGTCAATTAGCTGCATATGATTGAAATGGATAAAAAAACAACCAAACAGAGACCTAAACAACCAGTTCCAAATTATGAAACCTGAACTATATATCAAAAATAATATCTGTTAACCTGTAAAGATGCTAGATTCATCATGTTAATTGACACTTTTCAAGAGATATTTTGAGATTGTAGTGTGAAAACGAGCAAAACTTCAAAGACCTTAACCTTACCTGAAGAAGTGAATCAAGAATACATAAAGTACAATAACTTAAACACACTTGATAACACATTTGCATGTGGCAAATTGTGATGCCAAATTAGTACTTGTATTCAACACGACATCTATAGAGTTCACAAACAGGGGTCTGAGCTTAAATTGATCTCTCTATTTTCACATGTACATGAAAAACCCCAAAGTAGGCCCAAATAACACACACACACACACAAAAGGGACAATGAAAATTTACTTGCTAAAAGAACAAAACTCTCAAAAAAGGAATTTAAGAAAGAAAATTAAAACGAAAAATACGAGATCGAGTCCAATTATAGTAATTGTGTTCCGACTTCTCAGTTCAAGCATAATTACAACTCAGTAAAAACACGAAAATCAAAAGAAATTGCAAAAAACGAACAAATAAAAAAAGTAAATCGAGAAAAGCAAAGAGAAAGTAGAGAGAAACTTACAGCGGGAAAACGAGTATCGAGATTCTTCCTCTTGGCGCAATCAGATTTGCCCTAGACGGTGACTGCTACGCGAGAAGGTCATTTTTTATTTGTTAAATGATTTTTAAATCGAGAAAAGCAAAGACAAAGCAGAGAGATCAAAACTTATAGCGGGAAAATGAGTATCGAGCTTCTTCCTCATGGCGCAATCAGATTTGCCCTAGATTAGGGCTTACTAAATATCAAACGACTACGAAAGCTCGCGGGATGGCGAGGTTGACAACAGTGGCGTACGGTGGGGTTGACAACGGCGGCGTACGGTGGGGTTGACGAGCAAATTACCGCAAAAACCAGGAAAGTTGGACTTAATACCACAACTCTAACGACCAAAGTTTCAAAACCGAAAAGAAGATCGAAGAAAACAAAAGAGGGGCTATTTACAAACGAATACCTTGTTCCGCTTGATACTTGAAGTGCTTGGAAGTAGGTTATTTGCAGAAATTTTGATATTTGGAAAGATAAGTGACGGGCGGAGGCGGAGGCGGCGGCGCGCGGCGCAGGGAGAGAAAGTGAGAGAGACGGACGGGAGCGCGGAAGAGAAACAGCCACGGGCGGACGGGAGCAACGTTTTGGTGGACAACTCGTGGTTGGCGATCGGAGGGAGGGGAGAGAAGTGACGGTGGAGGCGACGGGCGCGGCGCAGGGGAGAGGTGAGAGAGGCGGACGGGAGACGGGGAGGGAGGCTTGTTTTTCTTTTTTGCTGATAATTACCCTAATTACTTAGGGCCCTAATGACACCGGTTGTAAAATCGGTGTCTAAATATCTGGTGTTAAAATATAAAGACACCGATTCTATAACCGGTGTCGAAAGATCTGGTGTATAATCTAAAATAATTTATATATATAGACACTGGTTTCGAAATCTGATGCGAAAATCGGTGTCTATTTGAGAAATTTGTTTACAATAGACACCGGTTCTAGGAAACCGGTGTGGTTTATCAAACGACAGCACTAATTAGACCGGTTTCTTACAAAACTGGTGTTATATGGGAAAACACACCAGTAAAGTCTTAAAACCGATGTCTTTTCGGTGGTGTCTATCAGCAGTTTTCTCATAGTGAGAGATGGGACTGTAGAAATTTTCATGTAGTTCAGGACTTCAGGGGGTTAAGTAAAAAAAAAATTAGTTTAGGGAGCAATGTAGAAATCGCATGTAGAGGTTTATTAATTTTTCCTCTATAATTAATTGGGCTGCGCTGAGAGGGGCTCCATGCATGTCAAACCCAGTATACGGACACTGCATGCAATCCATGTATTTACTCCCTTTCTCAATTATGTTGAAATATAAAGCCCACATTGATCGAGTTAGCTTAGCTCATCATTGGCAAATAAAAGGCTTTGAAGAAAGCTACTGAACTCGAAGGCGGAGTTTTAAATGAGAACTTATGGAATATGTTTATGATTCTTGGTGGCCTTTAATTAAAACGTGATTAGTTTGTAAAGTGTAGGGGTGTCAATTCGCCCAACACAAATCTAACACGAAATTAATGAGTATGTGTCCAGGTAGAGATGTTAAACGGGTTGGCCCTAGCGGGCTAAACGGTCTTCGGACTAAACGGGCCGGTGTTAAACAGACTGACAATATTGGAACCTAACCCTAACCCTAACCCTAGCGGGCTTCGGGCTAAACGGGCCACTAACGGGCTATAGGTCAAAAAATTAAAAATTATATATTTAAATTTAAAATTTTAAACTCGAATATATATAACATTTAAGTTTAACATTTTAAGTTATACTATTCGTCATAAATAAAATTCATTCAAAGTTTCTAATTACATTGCATTAACAAACTTATAAAATTAATTATTTTATGATCTAAATTTTGAAAATAAAATAATAATAACTAAAGCTACCCGGAATTAACATTTTTTTCTGTAATTACTCATATGACTATAAGTTAAAATTTTCAAAATTAGATATTTAAATCTAAAATTTTAAACTTGAGCATATATAACATTTAAGTTTAACATTTAAAGTTAATCTATTAATTATAAAAAAAAATCATGCATAGTGTTCGCCTATATTTTTAGCTTCACCGCAAGTGTACGGTGTACGTTATAGAATAGGGTAGCAAGGTCGTATCCACGGAGACTAATAAATTAATGTGTTAAGTATTGAACTAAGATAGCCTTATTTTTATTTAGACGATCAAAATTGGATGATTGTTGCGGAGGTAAAGACAAGAATAACCACAAAAACACAAGATGAAAATAATAATGGAATTATCAAGAGAATGAAATGGATTCCCAGGTTATGGTTTTAATTAATATTTCTCTTGTTTTCCGATTTAATCAAAGCCAAAGTTATTATCAATACACCTATAAGACGATCACAACGGTATTTTATCCTCTCTCTCGAGATGTATATAAAGTGTAGATTGAAATATCTATGCTAGCATCTCTACTCAACATAAGATACACAACTCCCAAAAGTTCAAAAGATCAAATATCCTCACAAATATTCACAAACCTCTCGATTATGCAAATATTCATGTCAAGTACTCAAGATCTAATATTGAAACTCATCTCTCGAATTATGAATCAATATATCAAACAAGTTAAATCATTGGTCAAGTGATAAAACAAGAATAAGAACAAAATACTCAAATAGGCTTCAAGACAATAACTTCAACTAAGATTAAAACATTCAACAAGAGTTCAATTAATCTACTTCCAAAACCAGGAAATCACAAAAAGTTTAGCTATTCATTACAAATAAACAACTCATAGACAAATTGTTCATATTCATGACAAGCTAAAATGAAAGATTAAAGCACAAAGAATGAGAAAACTTAGGGAAATGGATAATCTCTCGATTAATCTTCAATCCTCAAGCTCCGATTCGACCCGATTCTTCTCTTGATTCTTCCTTGATGAAATTGATGTGTTTCTTGTGTTCTTGGGTCTTTTCTAGACCTTTCCTCCCCTGGTGTGCGCCCCAAGAAGTGGTATTT
The DNA here is from genome assembly GCA_016081115.2 of Rehmannia glutinosa. Lineage (NCBI taxonomy): Eukaryota > Viridiplantae > Streptophyta > Magnoliopsida > Lamiales > Orobanchaceae > Rehmannia > Rehmannia glutinosa. The sequence continues at coordinate 148,500 of JABTTQ020000720.1, forward strand.
ATACCCTTTTTGAAGTCTAGGTCAATTTGTTGTTATTTTTGGAGTTTTCTGCAAGAACGGACGGGTCGTGCGCCCACGCACGGGCTACCCGTGCGCCATCCCATAGAAAACATCCAGTCTCTGTTGGGCGCACAGGTCGTGCGTCCACGCACGGGTTACCCGTGTGCCACCCAAACGTCCACATTTGCTCGCGGGGTCTTCATAAGAATTGTAGTCCTTTCTCTTAGCTTTCCATAGCCACTTGAATCACCTTAATATCAATTTTGTAGAGAGAGTTATGGCCAAAATACTAAACCCTGCCAGTGCTGGAAATTCCATACGCGTTTGGATGTTCCTTGAGATAAACCTCCTTGTTGTTTGATCATCCATGCTTCTTTTGACACACGACCCATCACTATGACTCTATAATCCATATAGTTGGCTTCCAATTGGGTGTAATCTCTCGATTCATGATGATTCTAGGTCGCAATGCTCGTATTTGTCACAAAATCACTCCAAATATCGTTAAATTCCTACAAAACGAGCAAAGCGTAATATCTTTCCCACAAAGAGTGAATACAAACCATTTCATATGAGTTTATGCATGTCTAATCATCATTTTAGTCATATTTATACCTCAAAATATATGCAAAACTCACACCTATCACATAGTTTATAATTACATTGCATTAACAAAATTTATAAAATTAGATTTAGCACCATGTAGAAATATAACTTATATCCTAAATAATCTAATAAAACTATGTGACATTTTCTTATTCAGAATAAAAATGGAAAACTAAATTAAATAATAAATAAAATAAATAAAAAAGAAGTTTTTCAAGAATTTATAACATGTTTAATAAAGTTAAACTTAAATATGAGGGATATGTGAATTTGAAAAATAAATTTACTAGTAATACGTAATAAAAGTAGATATAAAATATTAGAATTATATTTTTTTATTAAAAAATAAAAATAGCGGGCTAACCCGGTTAACCTTCGGGCTAGCCCTAACGGGCTTCGGTTTAAACGGTCTGGGCCAAAATAATTTGGCCCTAACCCTCTATTTTTTCGGTTTAATACAGTCCGGGCCAATGGGTCGCAACCCTTTTAACATCTCTATGTCCAGGTTTCGTGAGTCCTGGTCAAAATCGGGTCGAACTCGAATATCCCGTCAATTAAATAGATCGAGTTCATGTCAACCTGCTATGACCTAACATGTCTAACATGTTTGTGAAAAAGAAAACTAAGTAAATAATTAATTGTAAGAAAAAATAAAAATGTAACCACCAAATTTTATGAAAATAAGGTATTCTAAAAACATTATTTAGAAAACACAAATTTATAAACTAAAGTGAGCCCAATAATTGCCAGAAAGACGATTTAATATTTTTAATTCTTAAGAAAAGAACAACAACAACAACAACAACAACAACAACAACAACAACAACAACAACAACAACAACAACAATAATAATAATAATAATAATAATAATAATAATAATAATAATAATAATAATACATCTTCCAAATTAAATATCCAACAATTATCCCAAAATAAAATGATTTGTTTTTTAAAGTCATAGATCCACAATTCAGTCTGATCATAATTATTAAAAATATAAATATAGCATGATTTATTCCACCATCCACGCATCATATCTCTAGCCGGACTCCTCAACCTGAAAGTCATGATAATAATAAGGGTGAACTTTAACTCGCTCAGTAGGGATATATTTGTCAATATAATATTTAATATAACATAATAAGCATTCACACAATTGCAACCGTTAATTTATTAATTTTCTCTTTTTCCTCTGACTGACTAGTTACTGCATATAGTGTTGCGGGTACACCCCGAGGATACTTTTGATGCCCCCTGACTTATATGAATTTATTTCCTCTTGACATATCCTGTAATTAATGAAATACAAAAATAAAAATTAAATAAAGACAAATAATATAAAAACCCCTACCTTAACAATTACAGATATGCAACGTAGAAAAATGAATAATAAAAGTCCTAATCCTCGATCCCTTCGTTTTCTACATTAAATAAAATTATAATTAATATGTAATTTTATTAATCGAACAAATTATGAAAAGAATTTGTAAACAAAATTGAAAGAAGGCTTGTGCATTGGGAATTTTTTTATATAGAGGAAATTTGAATAAAAAGTAGAAAACTATTATTACCTTATTGTCCTAGTCCTAATTTTTTTTTATGAAGTTATGAATGTATATACTAATGTGTAATACTAACCCCTAAATTGGCTCCATTAATAAAGCCTAAACTAGCCCCCAAAATAAATCCCTAAATTATCCTCTAAACTAACCCCTAATTTAATTGTGAAATTAGAAATAATATTACTAAAATTAGAGTTATCACAAAAAAACAAGATATATCTTTAAAACTTAAATGCTAAAATCTCCTTATTTATATATGTTGTTATTAAAATTCGCATTGTTTTTGTATGTGTTCCACAAAATATGATTAGTATGTTATGTTATTTATGAAATTATGTTATTTTTTTTGTATGTTGTGAATTGTGATATTTTTTATTGATTGAATAGAGTGTCATTGTGGTTGATTTTAAAAAGTTAAATTTATTCAATTGAAACTATTAAATGTATATAAAATAGTTTTATTAAACGGGTTAAACAGGTGGAGTCCGGGTTTCTTGTAAAATAAATAGGTCGGATCCGAGTTCAAGATTCTGACACAAATAATTAAACGGGTTGGGTTCGGATTGACTTATTCTGACCCACGAACCCATAAACCCAGTCAACCCAGACTCAACCCAAATTAACACCATAATATATACAATTATACATATAAAATTATATATTTTTATATTATTGAAAATATTGACGTACTAAGTACAAATTTTAAAAAAAAATCAACGTTTCACGCAGAAAACATGATGAAAACATCAACAATAATATATCAATTACTTTTTTTTTAAAAAGAAAAATGATAAACTTTTCCACTAGTGGTAATGAGTCAAAATGACCACTTCTAAAATGAAAAATAAAAACTAGCCATCTTTTGAAAACACATATTTTTTTGGCCATTTTGGCATAACAAAAGACATTCACACCCTTCATACATATTTCTTTGATATTTGGTCTATTTCTCTATCTCTCTCTATATCCTCTTATTCTCTATTTTAAACTTTTAAAAAATTAGAATCCGTATTTTTCATTTTTGTATATGTAATATGGGTATTGAATTATAGATCTCAGAAAAAGGATTAATTTGATATATTATTTATGCAAAACAGATTTGAAACGAAAAAGTTATGTGAATTCAATTTTTTTTGGAGAAAAACAAAATAATAATTGGTTATAATAAGTGAGAGTAGATTGAACAAATAACTCGATATCCGGTTATGTAACTGGATATCGAGTTATTGGTTTGACCAACGCCCACTGCATTAAAAGCTGAAAACTCGATATCGAGTTTTGTAACTCAGTTATGTAACTGGATATCCAGTTATTGGATATCGAGTAATATTTAACTTGATATATAACTGAGACAAGATCTTAAACATAAGTCGATGAAAACAACATTATTCGATATCAAATAATATAACTCGATATCGAGCTACAATAACTCGATATCAGGTTATGCGATGAAAATTCTTGTCATCTTCCTCATTCACCCCAACCACCATTAATGGTGCATCAAGCTTTTCAGTCAAAACCTAAATTGTCTAAACCATAAAAATTCTTCAAATCTAACAAAAAATCATAACTCAAACAACTATAAACTAACTAAATCAACAAAACATGAAATTAACGGAATAAGATTGTTTGCCCGTCTACACAGTCGCTGTAGGTCCCATTTTTGCAAGTCGCCGGAATAAGATTTTTTGTCCAAGTTTTGAATGTCGAGTTATGAAGATATTGAAGACTCGAAAAGAGGTTTATTGAGTTAAGGGGCATTTGAGAATTTCACATGTCAAATTGGCTAAAAAATATGTATTTGAAAAAAATGGCTAAAAAATATTTTGGTTTGATGGGAATGACCAAAAAATAGACCCCACTCTTTGCAATACCTACTATTCCACTACACACCCCTTCTATTTCCTTTCACTTTGTTTCTTTCAAATTGGGTGTCTAGGCTATTTTTTTATCCCATCATTATTTTTTTCTTATAAAAAATTCGGCTCTGTCATTGTAGAGATTCAAACTCAGGCCCCTTCACTGAAGAATAATACACGTGGCAACTAGGTTTATCCAGTGGTTTCTAGGCTATTTTTTTATGAGTACACGTAGATCATTGAGTATCATATCCAATACGAATACGTGTATAACTCCCAGAAGTACCTTTGTTTTCTACTTAAATAATCACTGATGGAAATGCCTGCATTGATTGATTGAAAGTTCTGGACACGCAGTCCGCACATGTAAAATAAGAAAAATGGTTTTTAATTGGTATTCCGTAATCCTAATGTTCCAAAATATTTCTGGATTAGATAGCATATCTTAACCACAAAAAAAAAAAATCGTATGGCGGTCTCCTCTCCAACGGATGCTCTGATCACTATAAATAAATTCGTATTCTCCTTTGAAACTTGCCCAGTATCATCAACCATATATATTAATCAATAAATATACTTGGATTATTGTTGCTTATAACCCACAAAAATGGCTGCTGCAACCGTTGTTGATGCACCTTCAAGTTGGCCAAAGGATGTCCGCCCGCCCATTGTGAGTTATACCCCAAGCATGTGGGGTGATACTTTCACTTCTTTTACTTTGGACCATCAGGTGCGTATATATCCAAAAACACTTGTACCCAACTTTCTTAATTAATTAATTTTTCTTCCTTATATATAGTACTTTGATTTGAAGACGCTCAGTGTACATTATAAACATGAGCATGTTAGCATATACACAATACTAATTACCTCGATCTGTATATATATATATATATATAGATTGGAGTACGTAACATGATGCGCGCACATGTACAGGTGCAGGAAAAGTATGCAGAAACAATTGAAGCATTGAAACAAGAAGCAAGGATGATGCTAATGGCCGAAAAATATACAATAAGTGAAAAGTTAGTAATGATTGACACATTTGAGCGTTTGGGTGTGGCATATCATTTTGAGCAAGAGATTGAAGAGCTAGTCGAAGAAATCCTCAAGTTTGATTCTGAAGAAGATAATTCTTTGTTCACTGTTGCACTTCGATTTCGTCTGTTGAGACAACATCGTCATCACTCCTCTTGTCGTACGTTCTCTTTAATTTTAATTTCTCTTCGCTTCTAGTCAAAGTGCTCGATATTATTTTGTATCGCACAACTTTTTTAGTCATAAGTAGACCTACTTGGAGATTAATTTGATCTCTTTTATTTCGACTTTTAGTCCATTGACAGCCTATAGCAGGTAAAAGTAACCGGCTCTGTCGGGCTCCGCTGACATGGATTTTTCTTTTCCAAAACTTAGTGCATATTTCAGAGCAATTTTGTAAAAGTCCATTTAAAATATATATTCATATTCGATGGTCGAGGTCTATTTGTTCTTCATTATATTTAGGTTGCATTTGGATGTGAGGATTTGGATTTGGGGAGAGGATTTAGGGAATGATTTCAAATGACTCCAAATAAAAAGGATTTGAAATCCTCCAAAATGACTCTAAAATTAGCTTCCAAGGATTTGAAATCCATTATAAAATGACTCCATCCAAACAACCTCAATGAATTTGTTATTATGGATTTGAAATCCATAGCTCAAATCCTTCCATCCAAATGGAGCCTTAGAGCTTTCACTAAAGATATATAGATGTATACTTCCAAACTCTAATTAATTTCAATTCTCTATTCGATTATTTGAAACAGGTGTGTTTGACAATTTTAAGGGCATAGACAATAAATTTAAAGAAACCTTAAATAGTGATGCTAAGGGACTGCTAAGCCTGTACGAAGCAACTCACCTGAGAATTCATGGGGAACAAATCTTGGAAGAGGCTCTGGTCTTCACAACCAATCATCTGAAGCATATGGTACAACAACTAGATTCTCCACTTCAAGACCAAGTGAAGCGAGCACTCGAACAACCCCTTCACAGGGGTAATCCAAGAATAGAAACCCGTTATTACATATCCTTCTATGAAAAAGACAACTCAAAGAATGACTTACTTTTAAAACTAGCCAAATTGGATTTCAACTATGTGCAAAATATGTACAAGAAGGATGTTTGTGAACTCTCCAGGTAATCACTTTTTGTCTTGTGTATATCTAATTAATTAATTATTAAACTAACACAATCTACTTTTACGTTTCGAAGTGAATTAATTTTATATACACCTAATATAGATGTGTACTGATGGCTCGAAAGCTATTCTAAAAACCTTAAGTAAGTGCACATATCGTTATATAGTTTAGTTTATCAAGTATCGAGTGTCATTCCCACAAGGATTACAAGTACTAGTAATTGTCGTCTTTTTGTTATCTAATCAATCAATTTTCTTAAGTTTGTTTGTAAAATAAGAAAATAAAGAATCTAAATAATCAATAGATTACAAATGATAGAATAAGGAAGATTGTATAATAAGAAATCAAGAGATAAAAATGTATTCGAATGTAAATCTCTCTAAAATATTTTTGTGATTTTAACAAAAATAAATGCAACTATGAACCCTTAAGCAATTATCATCCCTTTTTACATAATCTCATGCTTCATGTACCGCAGAAATTCCCAATTTAAGTTAAACTTTCTTTCAAGGTGAAAAACTCCTAATCTCAATTTGATTAACCGAAATCTCTTTCTATTTAAAACCCCCAATATTGCATTATAATGATGTATGAATTCCCATATTAAGTTTGACTATAATCCAGAAGATTTATGTCATCCTATATCCAGGATTACATGCAGCTCCTTCACTTAGATTGATTCTTTCTCACCATAAATCTCTCGATTACCCAATGAGGAATAATATTCAAATCAACATACCGAAATTATTAACTCAAATGAACAAAGCATAATATAAGTGAATCGTATAAAACATGAAGATTATATTAAAAGCATACAAGCCTTAATCACAAATCCATTCTAGTGTTCATGACATTCAAACATTAAAAATTTAGCTACAAATGTTGACAAAAGAATAAGCTACACAAGAAGATTTAAATGTTATAGACATGGTGTACTTATTTTCTCTCAAAATCTCAAATGGGCTTCTTTCTTAATTGTCTCCAATGATGTTGCTCTAAACATTCTCTTCCAAGCTCCTTAATTCCCAATTTTACTTTCCCTATCTTCTCACAATATGTAAGTTGCTCTCTAAAATCTGAATTTTTATGTATGTGAATGAATGAATGAATCATGATTAATGAATCCTCAATCCACAAACTTGGTTTTTATAGACATTTTTTTGGTGAAAGTATTCCTTAATAATGTCATCTTTTTATAATTTAATGCTCCACTTCATGAGTTGCTAGAATCATTATTTTCATGTGATCATGTGGAAAAGTAAGGAATTAATGCAGTGCAATGAGGTGTAAATGTGCTCAAAAGTGGTCAAAAATCTTGGAATTAACAGGGCCTGGACGTGCTGTATTGTGGCTTTCTTCTTCAGTTGGACACGGCCGTGTCAGAGTCTAGCCAAACCCTCAAATTCGTGATATTATGACGCGTTTAGCTTGATATTTCTTGCGTTTTTGCATCTTTAAACCCTATGGTATGTTTTGACATGAATCCATGATCCGAAATTCACCAAAAATAGCTCCAAATGATCAATCTACACCAATAAAATCACCTTACAGTAATATAAACCATGTGCAATCAAAAACCTACAAAACTAACAACAAAACAACATAAATCATACTTAAATAAATAACTAAAACATGTACAAAAAGACACTTATCACGTACAACCACCTAATTGAATGCGTCATATGAAATATAAGATCACACATTGAAATAGAAAATTGGTTTGTTTTAGTTAGTACTCTTACTATTAATTTCCACAAGGGTACCAGGAAAATCAGAGAGTAATTTCCGTTTTAGGAAAATGCTTTAAGCAGCTTAGGCAGATAGAAGACTAGCTTCTTTTTCAAGAGATTTTAAGGATAATATGAATCCGTGTAGTTGTCTTTCAACAAGAATATATTGAACAAACTCAGGATCTAATTCCTTAAGTCGATTTCTAAAATATTCAATATTATCTTAAATGTTTTTTTTTGAATTTTTTAATATACGTAGGAAATCAATATGTGAATATATAATATGTACGACGAATATTATTCATAATAAAATACTTACATGATATCATGAAAATATCTTCCCAGAAAATATTCTTTATTGATCTTCCAAACTTATACAGTACACACTCAAGAACTCAAATTACAAATACTTTTAACTATTACAAACTAGTTTTTCTTCCTTGAAAACGCAAGCATTACAAGTGAAAAAACACACAATATATAGATCTAAAACTCGGACTGTGCAGACTCTAAGTCCATATTTCAAATGTTTTTTAAATTGTTTACGGCCTTGTTTGCGTCGTCATAGCTTTCGTCATTGCTCACGTCATAGCTTACGTCATTGCTTGCGTCATTAAAGCTAATTTCCACATTGTTCTGTGAGAATTTCCAGCATTATATTGCTGCTTCATCATCATCATCATCATCATCATAAGGATTTTGTGCATCGTCCATTTCAGTATCATCTGAAACCTTTTCAGTGTTTGAACTTTCTCCAGATTCGAAAACTTCTTTGAATATTTTTGACACACTGTCTTTATCCATATGTTAAATAGTTCTTTTTGAGAGAGCAGAGTGTGTTGGACCTTGATAATTCATTTGTCTCATAGGATCCCTTACTGGTTTAAGGGATAACACTTCTCGTAAATTAAAAGTTGATCCAGGGGCAAAAATTCTTCTTTTGCCCACCACTTTTTAAGCAACTTTCTACATAAAAACGTAGTGTTTAATTTTATTTTTTTTCATTCAAAGGTATGCTTTTGCAACATATACCCCCATTTAAGGATCTACGGAGTTTGAAAATAAATAACAAACTGAATCAGTACTGACAGAGAATCTAAATGATCATTTGTTTTTTGGAATTTTTTCCTAAATGACTTTAATTTTTCTTGGAAATATATTGGGTAATTAACCCCCGCGAAAAGAAAAAGGTTTTGAACCATGTAGGAACGTGTTGACTCTGTTCTGTTAGAGCAAATTTAACCCACCAAGTATGTTTAAGTTGGGGATTGTCATACAATAATGTATTTTCCTAAGCTTTTATATAATCATCATAATTATAAAGATTGGGCAATGCCTTATAGGAATTGAGTTGCCTTGTTTGAAGTAATTGTATTCCTCAGTTTGAGGGTGGTATGGTATTTTTAATAAGTAGTTTTGAGAAGCTATATTCATATGCTCATGCTCCTCGGTTCATATGTGATTTCAACTAAACCAGTTTCGGCTAAAATTGCTTCGAAGTATTCTCGAGTTTTTCTTCCATATAATGGGGTTAAATCTTTCAAAAGATAAGATTGTGCCACGTGAACTGATGGTAAACCGGTTAGGCTTTCTTCAATGGGACGGTATTTTCACAATTAGAAATTACGTAAGGATATTTTAATTCGTCAATAGTCTTATTAAGACTATTTGAGAAGATAATATCTTATTTTGTTATAACTTAAAAAAGGTGGTGGAACGAACTTGACCTGAAATCAAAACTGCCATACGCGAGGGACAGAGTGGTTGAGGCCTACGTTTGGGCGACGACATTCCATGTTAAACCTCAATACTCTTATGTTCGAGTGGCAGTTGCTAAATCCATTCAGATGCTTACAACTTTAGATGATACATATGATAATTATGCTACACTTGATGAAGCTGATCTTTTCACTGAGATTATGCAAAGGTGCGTCACCGTACCCCATTAATTGGTAGCTAGTTTCATTTAATTGTGGGCTCATCTAATAGCTTGTATAATAATGATGTTTATATCTTATCAGGTGGAATATTGACGAAATCCATCAACTCCCAGACTATATGAAAATTATGTACAAGGTTATTTTGACAGTATATGAGGACTACGAACGTGATGCAGCCAAACAAGGAAAATTGTTTACAGTTCCTTATGCCACACAAGCGGTAATTACAAATTTCATAATATCTAATATATCAAACGAGTTGACGACCCATCCACCATATCATAAATATTCCATAAGTATTTGATCTATTTATATATATTGCTCAATGAGATAACAAATTCTGAATCATTTTACATATATATATGTTGGTTATGCGAAGGTGAAAGAACTTTGTAAGGCTTACAACAAAGGGCTCCAGTGGTTTATGGGAGAAAAAATGCCTTCATTTGAAGACTACATTGCAAATACGACGATCACGAGTTGCCTATATGTTATATGCTCGAGTACGATGCCAAATATGAAATCTGTCACGAAAGAAACCATTGATTGGATGATGAGTGAGCCTAAATTTTTTAAAGCTTCAGCTAAGGTGTGTCGATATTTGGATGACTTGGGCAGCTTTGAAGTAAGCACTAATATCCAATCCTATTTATAAAAGAACTAGTTACGCGTACTGCAAATTAACAAGAGTGATATCTTGTTGAAAATTTGATAATCTCTCTCTCTCTCTCTCTCTCTCTCTCTCTCTCTCTCTATATATATATATATATATATATATATATATATATAGGGGGAGGATATAATAAGACCATATATTATAGTGAGATAATGTGGACTCATCCCAACCCTCCTTTATATATATCAATGGCTAAGGTAAATAGGGGTTAAAATTACATTAAATATTTAATTAAAGCAAAATAAGGGTATAATTGCCAAATTAACCAAGTGGGGGACCATCCAAATATGGAATCGATTATTAAGAGAGAAAATCACGGGAGAGAGAAAATCACATTTGGAGAGAGAAAATCCCGTGTCTTTCTGTCATGCAAAGATGTTGTACATTTAGCGTTGATTTGATGTATACTTAACACTTTTTTGTATGTTTAACATAATTTTATGCGATATTAAAATGGTCAAACAAAAATATGTGGGGACCATGAATTAAGGAATCAATTAGAGAGAGAGAGAATCACGCTCATTAATATGTGAGGAGTGGATTAAGTAAATAACCTTATAGAGAGAGAGAAAATCACGCTCATTATCAGATCGTATATTTAACATATATTTATTGTATATTTAACACTATTATGATGTATATTTAATATATTTGTCGCATATTACAATTGTTAAACAAAAATATAAGTATACAACAAAACACGTATAAATATACAAAGAAAAACACATATAAGTATACAACAAAAAACATAAGTATACATCAACATAGATACATACATAAAAAATTAACTACTTATACAAAGAAAAACACATATAAGTGTACATCGAAAAATATATAAATATACAAGAATCATCACCGCCTCCTCGTAGCCCTCATTTTTCCACGCAAGATCGCCTTCTTCATCAATCCTCCAATGACGACTAGATCAGTCATTTTGCGTAAAAACCGCATTTAATCGAAACCGAACTCACCGACATCTTCCGCCTTTCTTTGGATCACCCAACCGCCTCCAACTTGCGCCGCAAGTTGCCTTCGACGATATGAAGCAAGAGTGTTTTGTGTGCAATCACTTCAACTTTGATTTTCTTTGCTCTTGCCTATGGCCCTACTTCTTTTGCACATCTCCACTATTACGTTCCATGTTTTGACCATTTTTATAGTTTAGATTTGATTCAATTTTGCATTTCATATTTTTAATACAAACATTCTCAAATTCTTGTTTGAAATACGTAGACACTTCTTTTCCTTTCACCATTCTTTCTCTCTCGCATACATGAAATTTATTTTATTTTCCTCAACAAGCTCTACTCGAGGGAGGTTTCCTCCCACCGCAAATCTCCGACCAATTGCGCGAAATCGGAGAGAGACTTACCAAACTCGAGGCGAGGTTTCGCCAATGGAACGAGCAGTGGAGACTCTCGATTGTTCAGCGCATCTTCTTCAAGGCGATGTTGGTGAATCGGTTTTTCGATTGATAAATTTGCGGCGAAAAGTCATAGGAGAACTTCCCGTGAAATTGACGCCCAATCTCTCTCTCTCTCTCTCTCTCTCTCTCTCTCTCTCTCTCTCTCTCTCTCTCTCTCTCTCTTTCTCTCTAATTTACCAAAATTAAATGAAATTGTGTAATTATACAATTACAATATTGCCCTTTACAGATTTATAATAAATGAAAAAAGGCTATTAAATTAGGTAAATCTCAACCATCTAAAATTATAGATTGGTGGACAGGATTAGTCCACACTGTCTCACTCTAATTATGTGGTTTTATTTGATCCAATCCCTATATATATATATAGTGAGTTTGTGAAATATACAGATGTTGATCATATTTGGGAGAAGAGAAAATCATTTATTTCATCTCGTGAATCGTATATTTATACAAGAGAGGAAGAGTATCAGAACTAACTAACATAATCACAAAACTAACTATGAACTAACGAACAAACTCTATTAACTAACTAACAGATTAACTAGTTAATATCTCCAATACGCTCCCCAGAAACCAAACCAGGAGGACCACCAAGAGAAAGTTTTTGACAGAGCATGTGAAATCTGGAGGATGACAAAGGCTTTGTGAAAACATTTGTAAGCTGATCTTCACTTGGAACAAACCGAACATCTAACTCTTGACTATGAACTTTCTCACATACAAAGTGTATATCAATCTCAATGGTGTTTGGTATATATGGGAATGAAAGATAGGATTTTGAGCTAAACACGCAACACCAATATTATCTGTCCACAAAATCGAAGGAAAGGGAATATGAATACCAAGCTCAGAAAATAAGGACTTAACCTAAAAAAGATCAGTTGTGGATGTAGCTAATGCCCTGTACTCAGATTCAATTGTACTGCGGGAAATTACATGATGCTTCTTAGAACCACAAACAATAGGATTTTGGTCAAGAAAAATGCAAAATCCACTAGTAGAATGACGATCATCCAATGAGCTAGCCCAATCAGCATCTGCGAAACCAACAAGAGTGAAATGTTTGATAAAAGTAAAAGGAATACCATAAGAAATGGTTCCCTTTAAGTAACGCAAATTCTTTTACAAGTCATCCAATGATTTTCAGTGGGAGAATAAAGAAATTGGTTGAGTTTGTTGACAACAAAAACTATGTCAGGCCTTGTTAAGGCAAGATATTGGAGAGCACCAACAGTACTCCTATAGACAGTGGGATCAGGGAGACGAGAGTTGTCATCAAGTTTAAGTTTAATGCTGGAGCAACAAGGGGTGGATATAGCTTTGCAATCTAACATAGAAGTCTTTTTCAGCAAATCAGTAATATATTTAGCCTGATTCAGAAACATGTCATCCTTGAATTTCTGAGCTTGCAAACCAAGGAAATAGCTGACAACACCAAAACATTTCAGAGAAAATTTGCAATCTTTATCATAGACGATTTGTTGAATATGTTGAGCATCACTGCCAGTAATTAGGATGTCATCCACATAAACCAACACAAAAATCAAAGTTGTATCATTTTTGTAAATAAAGAGAGAGCTGTCAGAGGTAGAATCCTTGAATCCCAATGAGAGAATAAAGCTCTTAAGCTTGTCATACCAGGCCTTAGAGGCTTGTTTAAGGCCACACAAAGCATTGGTGAGTTTGCACACAAAGCCTTGGCTGAGTCATAAAAATACTAGGAAAAAAATCACCATTAAGAAAAGCATTGTTAACATCCACATGTTGTATTGGCCAACCATAAGTAACATCCAAGGTAATAACAATCTTGATAGTAATAGGCTTGATAATAGGGCTGAAAGTTTCAAAATAATTAACCACTGGTGACTGTTGAAAGCCTTTAGCAACAAACCTGGCTTTGTACTTGTCAAGGCTGCCATCAGCCTTATATTTCACTCTGAATACCCATTTATGATCAACCACAGACATAAAGTCATCAAAAGGAACAAGCTCCCATGACTTATTTCTCATAAGAGTCTGTAAATTCATCATCCATGGCAGCTTTTCTCCTAGGCTCAGACAAGGTTTGTTGTACAGTAAGTGGTTCTAGAGGAGAAGGAACAAACATATGATAAGTTTTTGGTTTGAAAATACCAGTCTTAGACCTAGTAACCATGGGATGGGCAGAGGAACGAGGAGGTGCAGGTGGAGGAGTAGGAACATGTGGAGAAGAAGAAGCATGAGATGGAGCAGGAGAAGAGAGGAATCTGAGGCATTAAAGGATAAAGTGGGAATAGGAGGGAAGCCATGGGGAAAATGAAGCACATGAAGAGAAGATTGAGACATAGAGGAAGAAGAAGAGAAAGAAGAAAGTGACAGAAATAAAGAAGAATAGGGAAATTCTTCTTCTTCATTGAAAAGAACAGACCTGGCAATATAAACTCTGCCAGAGGGATGAAGGCATTTGTAACCTCCACTATGCCAGAAAATACTTCAGATAACATATTTCAGATAGCTCTTTCAGATGGAAGTGCTATTAAAAAATTTGCAGATATTTTAGGCGACACTTTTGTAGGAAAGCCTATCACAATAAACCATATATTAGCATTTTATTAACGAAGTGTTATATGAAGAAAACTGAAGATAGCGCTTAATTAAATAAGTGATATATATGTTCTTGGAATAATGCTTTGAACAACAAGCGTTATCTCTCCATCGAGTCTATTTTATTAAGATAACGCTAATTAAAGAAACACTATATATTTTCTCATAACAACGCTTTGTACAACAAGCGTTATCTTAAAGTGTTATCTGTAAAAATACACTGCTACAAAAAAGACATTTTACATCAAGGTTTAACATCAGTTATTACATCAAGGTTTAACATCGGTTATTAAAACACATTTTCCTTTTATTCATTATTTTTTAAAACACATTACCCAGCAAAAGGCATTTTGAAGTTCTAAACTGCAGTTTGTTGTTATGATAAGGCCTAAGGTAGGGAAAGCAAGAGCAACCAAAAACTTTTAAGAAGGAATAATCAGGAGAAACACCAAAAAGTTTTGTGAAGGGAGAAAAATTATCAAGAGAGGGAGATGGTAACCTGTTTATGAGGTAAATGGTTATTTGAAAGGCATCAACCCAAAAAGAAAGGGGTAAAGAGGCATGAGCAAGGAGAAATAAACCAACCTCAGTAATATGTAAGTGTTTTCTCTAAGCTCTACCATTTTGTTGGTGAGTATGAGGGCAATAAAATCTGTGACTAATTCCTAATTTTAGAAGAAAATGAGATAAGGCTTTCAATTCCCCACCATTATCTATATGAAAAGCCTGAATTTTGACATTAAATTGTCTTTCAACCATACCAAGAAAATGAAGAAATGTAGTATAAACATCTGACTTTTGATGTAAAGGAAACATCCATGTAAACCTGGAGTAGTCATCAAAAAAATGAACATAATATCTATAACCACTGCTTGAGAGGTGTGCAGGGCCCCAGGCATCAGAGTGAATGATTTGAAAGGGAGTTGAGGGAAAATGCATAACATGTTGCTTGCCAAGTTTACAAGAATCACAAAATGTTACATCATGCAAAGAACTAGAGATATATATTAAGCTGTTTAAGAACATTATGTAGAACAGCTGGGCACGGGTGTCCTAGTTTATTGTGCCAGAGTTTTACATTTGATTTTTGAGCAGTACAACAAGAAGGCATTACATTTGTGAGACAAGCTGAATTACATGAAATGAAATTATAAGAATGTAACTGAAAACGAGAAGGAATAGACTTAGATTTGATATGAGACAAGTCAAGTTGATATAGACCATCCTTAAGAGTTCCTTGCAACAACACCTTGTGAGTCTTCTTGTCCTTAACAAGACAATAGGAATCATGAAACTCAATGTAAGCGAAATTATCTTTTGTGAACTAAGAAAAACTGAGAAGATATTTGGTAATATCAGGAACATATAGAATATTTTTGAGAAATAGGGACTGAGATGGAGTAGTGGATGAAGATAAACTAGGAAGTATATATGGAAGAACCTATATGAGAGAGAGGGATTTTAGAACCATTACCAACAATAAGCCTATCCTTGCCAAGATATTCATACTGCACATCAAGATTTTGAAGTTAAGTTGTGATATGATTGGTTGCTCCACTGTCAATATACCAATCATAGGCAATAGACTGAGTATTAGTAGATTGTGGCCTCTCAGAAGAAGCCAATAAAGCCCGACTTAGAGAAGAACATAGTCCTGCAGCAGGACTAACAAATGAGACATCTAATCTTTTAAAGCACTTGGAAGCAAAGTGATTGTTCTTGCCACATATTTGGCAATCAGGTTTGCCTCTACCATGACCTCGATTAAAAGAACCATTAGCAGAAAAACCAAAACCACCATCTATGCCTCCAGATTCAGAGAAATTACCTCTACCATAAGCAACAGCACTGGAAAAACCACCTCTAGCTCCAGAATACTGCGCATTACCAGACTTATTATGCACAAGACTAGCAGAGTAAAATGAGCTAGAATTTTTCCGGGAAAAAAATGAGCTAGAATTCGGATGAAAAATAGATTAAAATTGATGTTAAATTTGCATCTCATGAGTTTGAAGTACAAATTGAACTTCAGCTAAAGTTAAAGACTCAAGTCTAGAAGTAATATTCACTATGACTGATTCAAACTCAGATCCAAGTCCTCCTAAATTATATATCGCCAATTCCTCATCTGTGATAGGATTACCAGCAACACTCATACCATCAGCTATGTTACGCATTTTCAAAATAAAATCATCAACGAATAAATTTCCTTTTTTAAGAGTTTGAAGCTGCAAGCGAAGATTCCTAGCTCGAGCTGAAAGAATCAGAGGCCTTAAAACTTTAAACAAATCAGATTCTTACGGTGTTGTATGTCAATGTTGTAACACTCGACCAAACAACACAAGTACACAACGTAATAAAAATAACACGGGGATTTTTTACGTGCTTAGATTCCTCAATCTTAATGCACGAGGCCACGCCGCAGAGAAGAAACAATCCAATATTAGAAAACAAATAGTTATTACAAATACGACTGGATTTACGTAAAGCATAAAGACTCCCTCTTTATCTTATACACCAACACTTGTATAAAACTAATATTCTGATCGATTCTTCCAAAAACCTCAACCTTGTTGGAATCCCTCCAACTTCAAATCCCTTGAATGATTGAGTTGATCCACATCGTAGATCTTCACCTTTTTCTCCCAAAGAATAGAGTTATAACACAAAGATTTCTTGAAGAAGAACAATATAGGTCAAATAGTGTTTTTCTCTTGGTAATCTTCTTCAAAGGCTGAGCTCCTTTATATAGTGAATGAAACAAATCCTCACAAGGCAGGACCGATCATTCCTTGGCTGAAATCATGTGACATGCAGATTTCCAGCTAGGAGTTACAACTATAAAAGGTAAACAACAAGAGATAAAACCTTTCCTTATGGGTAAAGATCAAATACATAAGGAAGAAGTTTAAATAACAATTAAATAGGCTGAATATTTCTAAATAAGCAATCACAGATTATCAGCAATCTACTCGAAATAAAACAATAGCCATAAACCGCAAAAACGTAGTAAAACGAATCGAAATCGGCCATTCTCGCAAGACTCGATGTTGCATTTTAGTGTTACAACACTAGATTTTTTTGATCAGGAAAAGACCAAATTTGCCAATAATGACAACATTAACAATCTCCCCCTTTGGCACTTTTGGTCAAAACAAAAAAATGCAGGAAACAGAAAAAATTCAAAAAGTGAAGCAACACTTTAGAATTTAATACCTGCATAGGTTAGCACAGTCAAAATCAGGCAAATATCCAATAGCATACATATCCAATCAGTTTATCCAAAATAAAATAAGTTTTATCATCAAACTACAAAACAAGATAAACATTGAATGCTATAGACTAAGTCATCCTTTGACTCCCCCTCATAGTCAGCCACATAATCTTCCTCAACAAAGTATTCAAATTCCCCCTTAGAAACACCATCGTCATCTTCTTCCTTATCACTGGACTTTTCGGACTCCCTTGCTCCCCCTTACTTGGGCCTCACCTCACTAGAGTCTCTTCTCTCCCCCTTTTTGACCAAAAAAAGACAAATGAAGCCAACCAAACTTTGGCTATTTTTTGGTCAAAACAATCTCAACCAAGTCTCTATTGAAAAGGTGTCAAATATCAATGTGTTTTGTTCTGGAGTGTTGCACTGAGTTTTTAAAAATATTTATGGCACTTGAATTATCACAGTAAGTAGTAAGAGTTTTCTCTTCAACCCCATAGTCAGTCAACACTTGTCTCATCCACAACATTTGAGAACAAAAGCTCCCTAAGGCTGTATATTCAGACTCAATAGTGGATAGGGATACACAACTTTGTTCCTTATTGTACACTGAAACTAAATTGTTACCAAGGTAGACACATCCTCCAGGAGTGCTCTTTCGATCATCGACATCACCTGTCAAATTAACATCACTAAACCTAGTCAAGTTAGTGTTATGACACTTAGTGTTGTAACACCGCAATTTTATTCCCGCATCGATAACAATTATCAGAAGATTTGTTACTCTTCAAAATGCATTTGTTAGTTTTATCAAAAATAGCACATACATTTTTATCAAATCTCACAAGTAAATTATCATCACAAAGTTGACTGATACTGATAAGATTGGATTTTAATCCTTCAACATATAAAATGTTTTTAGAGAAGGAAGACCGCAGACACATTCAAGGTTCCTTTTCCCAAAATTTTCCCTTTAGTACCATCACCAAAAGTAACCAATCCATTTTCATGTTTTTCAAATTGATCGCTTTTTCCAATTCTCGGTCATGTGACGAGAGCAACCACTGTCAAAGTACCATGATTCAGTCACATTGGCTTTCAAAGAAGTGTGCACAACATAGCAAGAAAATTCATCCTTCCTAACCCAGATTTTCTTGGGTATGTTTGATAAATTTATTTTAAAATGAGGAGTGTTTCTTTGTTGATGTTGGAACACTTGTGATTGCACCCTGCCTTGCCTAGTGTGTTTCTGAAGATGATAACACTTAGGTCTTATATGGTCAGGATGATTGCAATAATGACATATAGGAACAAAGTCATTGCTTCTTTTCCCAATTTGACTGAATGATGTTTCTTCTTTAACAAAAGCAATTTTAGAGTTTTTATCCTTCTTAGTAACGTTTTTGTTAAAATTAGAACCAAAGCCAATACCTGCTCGATTTTGTCGATATTTTCCTTGAGATAGAATTTCATCTAATCTCCCTTTGCCTGTATTCAGTTTCTTGACAGAATTTGTCATCTCACCGAGTTCTTTCTTTACCTAGGCAAGTTTTTCTTTTCTATCTGTGGCAAGTCTTTCAAGCTTGACAAATTTTCCCTTGAGTGTCTCTTTTTCAGCAGTAAAAGACACCACTTTCTTTTCCAGAATCACATTCGTCTTGCTGACTATTTCACATTTGTCGAGCATTTTTTGATAAATCCTTCTTAGCTCTTCATTTCTTGACTCCTCATCTAGATCGGACTCATCCTCAGAACTCTCAGTATCTGAATTGATCTCCTCTGCAAGAAGTACAGAGTTTAGACATGTTTCAGTTAAGGAAAATTAGAGTTATATCTGAATGGAGTTTACAACCAACCTCTTCTTTAGTTACAGTGAAGGCAACTTTATTGCTCACATTTTCTTCTTCTTCATTATCTTCTGGTTCATCATCACTCCAAGATGTGGTGAACGATTTTCCATTCTTCTTCAAGGTGTTTGCACATTCGGCTTGAATATGTCCAAAACCTCCACATTCCCTACATTTTATGCCTTTTCCACCATCATGTTGTTTTCTCTGTGTTCCATAAGTCTTTCCATTTCTAGGAAAATTACTTCCCTTGTTTCCCTGTTTGAAGATTTTGCTAAAGTTCTTGGTAATCAACTCAAGGGATTCCTGAATCTCTTTTTCTGCTTCAAGAGTCTGATGTTTCAGCCTGAAAGGTAATCTCCATGCTTTTCTCCTTTTTGTAACTTGCTTCTTTGAGTTTCTCTTTCTTGGTTTCTTCAAGATTCATATTAAAGGTTTGAAGAGACCCAATTAGTTCATCAAGTTTCATTTTTGAAAGGACCTTTGATTCTTCAATGGCCGTTGCTTTGTAAGCAAACCTTTCAGGAAGAGACCTTAGAACTTTCTTAACAAGTTTAAAATTAGAGTATTTCATTCCCAAAGCAAAAGACTCATTAGAGATGTCACAGAGTTTAGAGTTAAAATCACTTATGGTTTCATTTTCACTCATTCGAAGATTCTCGAATTTAGAAGTAAGCATTTGGAGTTTAGACATTCTTACAGCTTCAGTTCCTTCATAGGCAACTTGTAGGATATCCCATGCTTCTTTTGAGGTTTCACACGTAGATATCAGTTGGAACTGATTCTCATCGACTGCACTGAAAATTGCATTGAGAGCCTATTAGTTCAAATTTGCCAGTTGGTCCTCAACAGTTGTCCATTGAGTTTCATTTTTTGGAACACATTTGCCATCAACAACTTCAGTAGGTGGTGTCCAACCAGTCAGGATGGATTTCCAAGCACGTTCATCTACAAATTTGATGAATGCTCTCATTTTGTCTTTCCAGTAGGAGAAATTTGTTCCAATGAGAAGAGGTGGTCAAGAAATAGAGCTTCTCTCACGATAGTTGTCCATGTTAGCAACATATATAAAAATAACAGGATAACACTTATAAGGATTAGTGGAAGGCTCTTGATGCCAATTGAAAGAATCTGATGCCTTAAAACTTTAAACAAATCAGATTCTTACGGTGTTGTATGTTAATATTGTAACACTGGACCAAATAACACAAGTACACAGCGGAATAAAAATAACACGGGGATTTCTTACGTGAATAGATTCCTCAATTTTAATGCACGAGGCCACGCCCAGAGAAGAAACAATCTAATATTAGAAAACAAACAGTTATTATAAATACGATTGGATTTACGTAAAGCATAAAGACTCCCTCTTTATCTTGTTCACCAACACTCGTATAAAACTAATATTCTGATCGATTCGTCCAAAAACCTCAACCTTGTTGGAAAAACTCCAACTTCAAATCCCTTGAACGATTGAGTCGATCCACACCGTAGATCTTCACCTTATTCTTCCGAAGAATAGAGTTATAACACAAAGATTTCTTGAAGAAGAACAGTATAGCTCAAATAGTATTTTTCTCTTGGTAATCTTCTTCAAAGGCTGAGCTCCTTTATATAGTGAATGAAACCAATCTTCACCAGGCAGGACCGATCATTCCTTGGCTGAAATCAAGTGACATGCAGATATCCAGCTAGGAGTTACAACTATAAAAGGTAAACAACAAGAGATAAAACCTTTCCTTATGGGTAAGATCAAATACATAAGGAAGGAGTTTAAATGATAATTAAATAGGCTGAATATTTCTAGATAAGCAATCACAGATTATCAGCAATCTACTCGAAATAGAACAATAGCCATAAACCAGAAGCAGAAAAATCTTGCACGAAATCAGCCCAGATTGCATTCGCGACTCGGTGTTACATTTTCGTGTTACAACACTAGATTTTGCACTGTGCAGAAAGACCAAATTTGCCAATAATGATAACATTAACACGAGCTTTAGATTGACTACGATATAAACTATCAAGCACAAACCATAATTCAGCAGAATTAGAGCATCAAGCCACATGCCCCATCATAGATTCTGTGATCGAAGCTAATAACCAGCTGAATAAAAATTGATCCTTACGATACCATAAAACAAAATCAGGATTGAGAGTAGAAGCTTCACCAGAATCCAAGAAGAAATTTAGGTGGAGCTAAGGAGGAATCAATAAGGAATTCCTCAAATCCATGAGCACAAACCGTAGAGAGTACTTGTGCACGCCAAAATGTAAAACTGCCCCGATCCAATAGAATTGTAAGTGAGTTGAGCGTGGGAAGAACAAACGTAGGAATGGAAATCTCCATTGATTTGCATAGAAGAAGCTGCAAAGAATTAAAAAAAATTGCTGGAAAAGAAACAGTGAAACCGGCTGGAAAAGAAAAACCGTCACAAGAGGTGACCAACTCGTGATACCATGTGAAATATACATATGTTGATCATATTTGGGAGAAGAGAAAATCATTTATTTCATCTGTGAATCATGTATTTATACAACAGAGGAAGAGTACTATAACTAACTAACATAATTGTCAAAACTTATAACTATAAACTAACTAACAAACTCTATTAACTAACTAATAGAATAGCTAGCTAATATCTCCAATAGAGTTATCATAAGTGAAAGAGAGGAGAATCCTAATGAAAGTAGCACATCTATTGAATTAAGTGGTACAATATTATACAAACAAGATTAATTTCTTCACAATATATATCTTATGACAATTAACAAGTACTATTTTAATTTTTTAACAATATATATATACACACACACATGACATATTTATCTCTTTCATAATTTCTCTGATTTTGCATTTGATACATTAAAAGCGCGAAAGCAAGCAGGGAAAAACTCTGACGGGGGTGGATTTCTACATGAAACAACATGGTCTATCGATGCAAGAGACTACAGATAAGTTTATTGAACTAACTGAGGATGCATGTAAGGATTTGAACACAGAGTGGATGAACAAAACTTCCACACCCAAGGATATGGTGGAGCGGGTTAAGGATACGCTCGCTGCCGTCGAGATATATTTTACGGGGAGTTGCCAAGATGGATTTACAAAAACTGAAGTTGTGGCACTTATGTTGTTGCTCTCCTTGTGGATCCCATAATCATGTGATCGTCATCAAGTCAATTAGTGTTTCATATTATGTTGTTAATTAAATGGTTAATAAATTAAGCTATTGTATTTCCTACCCAACCATGCTATTTGTGTTGCTTGTCTTTCAAATTAAATAATTTGTCTCGGAGTCCTCAGAGCGACTTTGTTGTTAATGTGAGGCGATTAATTTTCTTGTAACAGTTTTTTTATTATTATTTTTTTTTTTTTGAGGAAATTTTCTTGTAACAACCAGTTGAATGTTCAAAATAAAGCATGTGATCATTTAGCATATTGTGTGGAGTTTTGTTGAAATATTTTCAATATTTAATGGATGGTTCATGTAACATAAAATTTAATAATATAGTTCATGTAACATATATAAATGAATGTTACAAGTTCACATTAAATAAACATTCATGTTTTTAATTAAAATAGGCCGACTTTGATGGATAAGTTGGCATTAAGGCATATTAATTAAAACCAAGAGTCTTGATACCCCTTCCTCTACTTCACAAAAGTGATATACGTTAAGAGGTTGTCTTATGAAAAGTCCTCTATATAAGCACAAAAAACAATAACTTCTATCCATTAAGAAGTAAGAAAAGTAGAGGCGAGAGGGAATAATATATCATTATAGAGAACTTTAGTTGTTTTAGTGTAAAATAAGTTTCATCTTTAAGTAATTTCAAGAATGGATCAAGGTAAGTATATTTATAATTGTGAAAATCATATATTGTAAAGATTTTTTTGGACATTAAAGAATTTAATCGTTTATATGAAATAAACTAATCGAACATCGAATTATTTTACATTCCTATGTATCACATGAGATCTCTTGTTCACAATTGTGTTTCATCGATTTAGTGAAGTGATCAATCCACCAGTTAACTATTATATAAATAAGATGATTTCATATTGTAGATGTGACGATCACCTAACTTATAGACGTCGTATAAATTGTGGGTAATGAAACCCGTATAGGCTAGGCACACCTTTAAAGATGTTATCTTTAAGATATTAATTCATCCCACATGGTGTAAATGGTCTCAAGGAATTAACCTCCATGATACAAAGTATAATCACGAAAATTCCAAGATTACACTACTTATAATTTTTTGGATCAAGAATCACAAGTTGTAAATTAATAAAATAGACAGAAAGCAATAAGAAAGAACACTCCAAATTTGGAAGTCTCTTTAAAATTTTCCAAAGGCTGACTCCAAGAGTTGCAACTCTTTGAAGGGATATGTTCTTTAATAAAAGACATACCTTTTCATATAAAATTTAAACTGTTTAAAATTTAGACTGTTTTAAACAGTCGGGTTGGATACACCCACTCGGGACGAAAGAGTCGGTCGGGGCTTTGATCCACCCCCTCCCTTTTCCCTCATTTTTATTTATTTATTTCCTTCTTTCTTATATATATATATATATATATATATATATATATATATGGATTGGTTCAAATGAGACCAATCCCTTTAGGTTAGTCCATAAGAACACTTATGGATTCTTGATTTAAAATATTGGATGGTGTAGATCATTTTAATTAATTTAGGCTTATAATGGTATAATTGTATTTTATATTTAATCAGTTTTGTTAATTGGACTGTTTTTAGCAAGTTTTAAGGAAAATGAGACCTACCTTTTCAGTTACCCGATTTTTAGGGAGGAAAAATTATCAAGTTCAATCATGATTCTTCAAAATTGATATTTCTTTCTCCCATTTTTGTGAACAGTCATTCCCTTTCAAAAAAAGCCCTTCTTTCAGTTTTATCCCAAATCAACCGTGAACTCGCTTGAAGAAAAGCCCTAGTTTCAGTTCTCACCAAACTTCCTTTCAAAAAATCCCCTTCTTTCAATTATTCTCCAAACATGCGATTTTCAAGAGTTCTTGCCCAAACCTCAGTCTAAATTCGTGGGTTTTGACGCACTCAAGGATTTTTTGTTGGGAAGAGGTTCGATTGTGGAGACGAAAGTTGACGTTTGAATTTTGTGCGATTTGTGGAGAAGGAAGTTCTCGAAGGTATTTTGTGTTTTATTGTTTATATTTTAGTGTTTGATTGAAGGAATTGTATAATATATATACATAGTCATACATACATGTACTTGTTGAAGGAATTGCATTAATCATATATTCAATTTAGTAGGAAAAGAATTCATGTATATATTGGTGTAGTTTGGGTGTTTGGTGTAGTTTTTGTCTGGTTTTACACCCTATTTTTGTATTGTTTTACACAATGCGTTGCTGCTCTCCATTTTCTGACTGGTAGACGGAATTATGAAGATGCGCCTGCAAAAGCTGGTGAGATTTGTATTCTTAGTAATGTTTAAATGTATAGTTAGTTCAATGAATTTGTTTATTTAGTTCAGTTGATTTGTATACTTAGTATTGTTTAAATGATAGTTAGTTAAGTGGATTTGTTTATTTAATTCAGTGGATTTGTATACTTAGGAATGTTAAGTTGTATAGTTCTTCAGTTTAATTGTATGCATTCGATTGATACTCAGACTATTCATTAATTATTTGGTTTCTTATGTTTCAGGTTCGTGTTTTCTCCCAGTACTTGATGAGCAGAGGTTGTGAGCAGATGGGACAGGAGACTGGGCAGCTTAGTCCAAGCAGACTAGGTTTGCCCTGGAGAGATGCACGAAATAAGATGGATTGCGGAATCTTTGCAATGCGGCATATGGAAACCTACATGGGTGGAGGTTTGAGAGGATGGTCACCTGGTTTACAGAAGGGAAACGCAATCTAATGTGTACTTTCCGTTCCAAGTACATTGGCGCTATTTTCTTGGATGAGATGAATGAGTTAAGGGAGAAGAATTTGGTTGAATGTAAGAAGCATTGGACTGGCAAGAAGTCATTGTATAAGTTTTTTTGTTTTTCATTGTGGGAATAGTTTGTGTTTTTTTATTTTAGTTTTTAGAAATTATTAGTGATGGTTTTGACATACGACTGTACATGTTTTGTTGGTAATGTTTTGGTGTTTCGAAGTGTTGGTACACATTATTATGGTATATTACACTTATGCTTTTGTGTAGTGGAATGTTGTTTTACCATGGGATAGTATTGTATCATTTCCCAAGTTATGTTGAATTGTATAGTTAATGTATCGGAGTTGTATAATTGGATCAGTTGAATTGTATTATTAGTTGTGTATATAGTTTAGAGGAATTGTCTACTTAGTTACGTGGATTTTATTCTTGGGTAAGTGGAATTGTATACTTAGTTATATAGGTACTTCAGTTGGTTTTGTATTTTGTGTTGGTGTAATTTTTTTCTTAGAGTGATCTTTACGAGACATAATTTTTGGAGTCGCATATATATTATTGAAAAGATGCACGTTGACTGTATAAATAGTTATGCGGAATTGTGTATTTAATGCAATGGAGTTGTATAATTAGATTGTATAGTTAATGCATCGGAGTTGTATAATTGGATCAGTTGAATTGTATTATTAGATGTATGAGTAGTTTAGCGAATCTGTTTTCTTAGTTACGTGGAGTTGTATATTTGGTTAATTGGTATTGTATACTTAGATAGGTTGTTCGATGTAATTTTATATGCAATATGTTTATGATAAGGAAAAACAATCTAAAAGATAAATTAACAGGTAACATAATGTTCTGACATAACTGATAAACTAACAGGTTACATACTGTTCACCCAACATTTATTTTTCATTGTACTAGGGTGTGGTATTGCGGTTTGGACACGTTATGCTATTATGTATTCCGATCTCACCATAGGTTGCACATCGTCTTTTGAGTTTTGTGCTTGCTTTAATTGTTTTGCCGTGCTCATTCTGATGTCAAATCCGCTAATTGCTCCATAGTCTTTGTAAAATTGTATACCGGTTTCCAACGTAGCAAAATACATGCCTACTCGCGGAATCTTTTCTTGTTCTACCTCTGGTATCCAATATTTAGTTGAGCCCGGCGAGATTTCGAGTAGTTGTCCTTCATTGATCTTGTTTGATGCTTCTGTAATTTTTGCCATAACAAAAGACAGTACATTATAATACCAAAAGGATATACTATATATACAGATATGTAATTATATTCATACACATTTTTATTCTTTGAAATTAGGTTCCTATATACTAGGAGTTGTATACAATATACAGAATAAATACAATCACTACAAGAAATCACACATTTCATGATGAAAAATATTGTCATATAAACCTATTTTTTCGTCACTAAATGTATTTGGTGACGAAAATTGAGCGTCATAAAGATCGTCATTGTAGCCCCGTCATAAAAGGTATACATGACGTTTTTGCAATTTGTCACTACAAAATTAACCTTTGGCCACGCTAATAACGATTGTCACGATTTATATCATTTTTTGTGACGCCTATATCGTCACATAAACGATAAATTTTTTGTCATTTATATTGTTTGTTTGTCACAAAAAAATATCTTTTTAATGACAAAAGCATGTTTTTGTCATCATAGCATTAACTTTTAGTGACGAAAATGATCGCATTGCCGAATTCATCAAATTGTAATGACGAATTTTGGTGTCACAATTGTATTTATAATTTCATCATATATTACGACTTGTCATGAAAGATGTGATTTAACGTTACGAAATATTGCGTGTCACTTAATGTATATTTATAATGACAAAATAATGTGTCACCAATAATTACAATTCAACGACGAGATATGTGTTGTCACCAAAAGAATATGTAACATGATGATTTTGTTTGTCATGGAAACAATCGCTATATATGACAAAGCTTATCGCGCTAATTGCTAAACCGAAATAATGATGAAATCATCCGTCATAAAAATTAATATGTGGTGACAAAATGTATCTTCACATAATAAATTTATACAGTGACAAGTTTAGAAAATATTTGTGACGATACAAGTCATCATTATAGTGTATTTTTAATGACAAACTGTACATCGTCAAAGAAAAGATTTTTTTGGTGACAACTAAGTTTATTGTAATAAATGAGTGTTTAAGTTACGAAATATTTCATTGTCGCCAATTGGTAGCTTTCTTACATGACAACATAATTGTCATGAAAATAAGTATTATAGGCAATGTAATTAGCATATTTTTTTAATTGTACATATATAATTATTTAAATATTAATTTGTAAAATATTCTATCAATACATTAATAATACTACAAAGTGCAAGTTCAAATGCAGTTAAGCATGAAAAATAAAATAAAAATAAAATCAATCATGTTTGATTAAGTAGAATACGATTATTTATCAATATAAGAGAAATGATACGATATCCATATTTCAAATGGACAATAAACTACTTGAACAATGTCAAGAAAAAAAACATTAAATATCCAAACCAAAACAAAAGAGTACTTAGATTAATTATATCGGCTTAAAGGTATTCCCACTCGCACCATGAATGCCATAAGCTTTTCAATACAAGCACCTTGTTGGATGAAATGGGTCTTTCAAATCACCCACCGTGACTTAAGCCCACTCACTTGAGATTCCGATTCTTGTAACTTCTCTTGTGTCTCTTGAAGTTTATTTTGCAGTTGTTGAGTACTTGAGTCATGCGATGTGGTGCGTCTACTTGGAGGTTTTGGACCATATCCAAGGCCCTTTCTATAACCAGATCCATGGCCAAGGACCTCAAGAACTATTTCGTCGACACTCTTCTCAATTCCTTCCTCCGTATATTGGGCTCGCTTTGATATCATCAACTCCTATTTGAATAATGGACATACGAATATACAATTAATATCATGACACGAGCTAAAATATACAATAAAAATGTGTATGTGAATGATTACCCAATTCTCTTGAGCCTCAACTCTTGACCAACCATCTTTCTCTTTATAGTGAGTACGTTTATATAATTCAATCATATCACATTCTTCTCCATTCAGCTCTTTCTGAGACTATAAAAAAAATGAGAAAATGAAAAAAAATCACAGTCCAAAAAGAAAAAGAAAATTAAAGAAACATTATTCACTCAAGGTTACCTAAAACACTTACGATTTCATGTTGAAGAACAGTAAAAGGTGTTCTGCCTGAAATATGTGGTGCTCGTACTTGTTTCCGATTTCCAGTATTGATTACACTTCGGTTCTGTAAAATAAGAATGGTGATATTGCAAGTTAAGGTACACATATAATAAAAACTAAGACACGTTATAAAATTTAAACATAAGTTTAATTTAAGTTAGGTGATATTACCTTGTATTCAGGTGTTGCGAAATACTCGCACAAGACTTCCCAATTCTGTTTATTAGAAATACAAGATGGCTTATTATTTTTAGCCTCTTCCAATGTTGCATACTTCTTGAAATGTTGATGAAGCTTGTGGCGCTTTTGTCGTGTACTAGATTTCAGCCTCTCTATCATGCATTTTCGCACTCCCGGATCATCAATATTAACATCCATGTGGATCTACAAGTGACACATCAATTGATTGCGGTGAATGATATTAACTGTTTTTACAATATAGAATGAGGAATGTGTACACATATAAGATTATTTTAGATTATACAAATAATAAAAGGAAAACTAAAAATATTTCATATGTACCTGTAGATGATCAAACCCAGAGTCCAAACCTTTTTCTTCATCCACTTCTTTCCATTTCTTGGGCACCGGAAGGACGTCTCGAGTTACTACACCAATTTGACTAGAAAGCTTTGAAGACTCCTCCCGAGTTTTTGGCCTTCCGAGCAGCGGTGGGTGTGATTACCTTCATTTTATGCCCGAAGCAACAAACGCCTTCATGATGGCTTTGCCCATTGTTTGACCACGCCCTCTTTTCTTTGAGGCATAGGCACATCTCGCACATCAAAAGATGATAGAATAAAAATTATATTTCTTTGACATTATCCGCTTGATGTAATATCTCCACAATTAAATGATAACTGTTTTAGTCATAAAGTTGGCATTGTTTGGTGTTAGAAGTTGATCAAGAAGCATAACACATAAGAACATAATTCTAATGGAATATGAACAAAATATGCAAAATGTACCAATATGATAGTGTCAACCAAGAGACATAGTCGGTTTAACCATCGTATCAAATTGAAATTTGTACTTTAAAACAATGAAAGAAAACCTTTGGATTCTTAAGCTACATGTCCTCCCGGTCTAGCCCATCCGGGGTGGGTTCTAGAAAAGTTTTTCCCTCGGAAGGAAAAGAAATTGCACATATGGACTTGTTGAACAACCATATCAGGTGTTTTGGATTATCTTTAACTTTGTATAAAATGAAGTCTATGATGCAAAAGAGAATTTATAAGACAAATTTTGGATTATCAGGTGTCAAAACAGTACATTGATTTCAATTTTGGAATTTGGACCAACAAAGGTAGATCATATCTACACTATGTATACAATAAAAATATAAGACAAATTTAAGTACTATGGATTTATCTAAATTTAATATTAATTCTTATGAAAAATAGGGTAAAATCTCTCAATTGGTGAAAATAAATGAAACAGAGTAAACAAAAGCAGAGTAAATAAAAGAGCTCGGAGAAAGGGAAAAAAATAATTTGTTTACCACCAAAATCACAAAACTCTTCAATTTTGCTTGGCATTTTAGTCAGACAAATTATACACGCATGATATACTTTACACGTTACAAATTTACAATCAATCAGTCCACGAATAAATGTCTCTCTATATTTCAATAATATACTGTTGCTACTTAATTATTATAAGCGAGGCAAAACAAGCCAAATATATGACACATACAATTTGAAATAACACGAAAAGATTGCCAGAAAATTAATGCAATAAATCTGCAACAGACAAGAAACTTTGACTTAATGGCAAAAAAATTAATATATGTGGTAAAATCCAAAAATTATTAATAGAAAATAGAAAACTGATCACCAGCAATTTTCTGACGAACGCCAAAGCAGAATATTAACATCCAAAGTCATGCTCAGTCACACGTGCTGAAACCAGATAACTGGTCCATGATAAATCAATTCAAATTAGTATGTTATTTCTACTTTTATTCCCATTTCATTGTCTCAAATGAATCCTCAATTGCACAATCGAAAAGATAATGCACAACCCTTTCAGATAAGGAAAAGATAATGCACAACCTAAAACAAGGTCAGGGAGAATTTGAACTACAAATCGAAAATCCAGTACCCACATTTGATCTGCATCGAAAATGTGCTAATATAAAGTCCTTGCAGAGAGTATGGACTAACCATAACCTAAACAAAGCCAAAGCTCATATCCTACAATAACCTATAGACAATGGAATTATGAGAGACAAAAGTAGCTCATGTAATAGACCAAGCACTTTGAAGTTCAAAGTGCGAGTGCAATTCATATATTCAATGCATGTTTCTGATGGCCTACAATGTGACACTCAAATTAATTCTTTTTTGTTTTTGTATTAGGTATACTCATATTGAAAGTGGACAAACTTGAAAGAAACGAAACATTAAATGTGATGTATACCTGATATATCATTCGCTTCATGAGCCGACTCTTGTGTGTTCTCTCGAATGTGACAAGTTCGAGGACTTTGACTTGGTGGAACTTGAGTTTTGTGGCATGTTCTCATTCTCATTGGTGTTGTTTGTTGTATTAGTTTTACCTCTATCGGAGGATCCATTATGCAGTCCAGATGTTAATTAATGTTGCTACTTAATTATTATAAGCGAGGCAAAACAAGCCAAATATATGACACATACAATTTGAAATAACACGAAAAGATTGCCAGAAAATTAATGCAATAAATCGCAATGAGACAAGAAACTTTGACTTAATGGCAAAAAAATTAATATATGTGGTAAAATCCAAAAATTATTAATAGAAAATAGAAAATCGATCACAAACAATTTTAACGCCAAAGCGAGAATATTAACATCCAAAGTCATGCTCAACACACGTCTTTGAAACCGGATAATCGGTCCATGATAAATCAATTCAAATTAGTATGTTATTTCTACTTTTATTCCCATTTCATTGTCTCAAATGAATCCTCAATTGCACAATCGAAAAGATAATGCACAACCCTTTCAGATAAGGAAAAGATAATGCACAACCTAAAACAAGGTCAGGGAGAATTTGAACTACAAATCGAAAATCCAATACCCACATTTGATCTGCATCGAAAATGTGCTAATATAAAGTCCTTGCAGAGAGTATGGACTAACCATAACCTAAACAAAGCCAAAGCTCATATCCTACAATAACCTATAGACAATGGAATTATGAGAGACAAAAGTAGCTCATGTAATAGACCAAGCACTTTGAAGTTCAAAGTGCGAGTGCAATTCATATATTCAATGCATGTTTCTGATGGCCTACAATGTGACACTCAAATTAATTCTTTTTTGTTTTTGTATTAGGTATACTCATATTGAAAGTGGACAAACTTGAAAGAAACGAAACATTAAATGTGATGTATACCTGATATATCATTCGCTTCATGAGCCGACTCTTGTGTGTTCTCTGAATGTGACTGAAGTTCAGGACTTTGACTTGGTGGAACTTCAGAGTTTTGTGGCATGTTCTCATTCTCATTGGTGTTGTTTGTTGTATTAGTTTTACCTCTATCGGAGGATCCATTATAGCAATTCTGATAATGAGAGTGATTATGATATTTAATTGGGAAACTTGGCGTTAACCTATTCAAAATGCTGGAAATTTGGTGTATTCTGGTACGTGAAACTAGAATCTATTTCTTAGAAATTCTAACTTCAGAAATTTCGTCTAATTTCACTATATCTATCTTTTAGATGGTACTGTATAAATCTAAGAATAATTCCTATGTTGTTTTTTTGTGAATTGAAGCTCTAATCGTGTACTTTGTCTAGGCATATGTGTTATTATGAATTATTTTTATTTTAATAACTGGGTTGGAATGGTGCACCTCTGCTTATCTGCTAGTTCATTTGGATGATTTTCGGGGAATTTTTATTTTTAAATTTGTTTTGTTGTTAAGGACTTTGTGTTTATTAATGTTTTCATCTCAATGTGGGTTTAATTAATGTGATTCTGTGTAGCTGAAATAAGATGCATGTAAAAATTGCTGGGAGTTTTTATGTTTTTCTCAGGTGTATACATGATATCCTTTTCTATAATTATGAAGTACTTGGCTCTGGCCTTTGTATCTTAGTGATTGGAATGTGAACACAAGTTTGGGACTTGAAGGATTTCATGTGAATATGGGGTGTTGAGAGTGGTGATAATACTGTCACAATAAATTTGTGAATGGATGATTCAAATATAAAAGAAGGAATAATTAAAAACAATAGTCCCTTTCTCAGTCTTTATTGAACTGGGTCTTTGGGGATTTCTTAAATTAACTAATTGAATCTCATTCTGATTTTTATTCCCTTTCCCTGTTTATTTGTTACTTTGTTGCAATTTCTGTTTATATAAATATATATCCCTTCTTATCAGAGTTGAAGTGCTTCCAGTTCCAGTTAGTAGTGAATTGAATTCATAGCAGCTCACTTATTTCTTGTCAATTTTCCAGGTACGACACATCATCTTCTACTTACACTTACTACGTACAGTTACCCGCGTTTTTTTGTATCTCAAACTGAATTGAATTGAAGCACCCTTTACCTATTTAGTTATTCATGCATATGCACAGTGGTATTGTATCAAGTCAATAAACTACTGTAACAGGTGAGACAAAATGGTTTGTTTTATAAGGGAATTGAGATTTTTTTTCTTTTTTTTTATTTATACAAAAATGGGTCCCTGAAAATGATTGGAAGATTGTAATTTTACAAAGTTCCCATTTTTATGTACTGGATTGTAGTTCGTTTGATTATCTTTTGTGAAAGTTTTGCAGCATGTGCTGGTTGGTTAATGGGATACATAGAGAACTTCATTGAATGTCTGCATCATCTTTTAATGTTTTTGTTGCAATGATTTTGTCTTCTTTTATTTTTGGTGATTTCACATCTCCTTATTGTTCATGTAAACTGCAAATAAATAACATGTTAATGTTAATTGTTTTATTCTTTGAGCAGATGCTAGCGGACATGCAGCGGACTGGGACTGCAGACTACCTCCTACACATCCACCGTCTAGACTTGATGACATACGATTAGATACTATTAGATATTTAACTATGATGTAAAAGTAAGAATTGATATTATTGTAATATGAGTACTTTAAATTTCAATTTGACGTGAATTTGATATTTTTGTGAATACTATTATGTTTTTCGGGTAATGTTATGGTTGTGCATTAGATGTATTTATTGCTTTGTTGATTACTTATCCATTTATTGTTTTCAATTGGTGTTGATCTCGATGTTGAAGTCCCATGTGTTTGTGTCCTAGAATGCTTATGCTTATTTTAACTCAAAGATTGAACATTGTAAGCGAGTGCGGTTGGCAAGCCAAATATTATGATAAATAGAGTGTCAAAATGGGTCGGGCCCGCTGGCCAGCCCGCCCGCCCTATCGAAGGTAAGGGGGTGGGTTGAGAGTTTAGTGGCCCGCCAGGAGACGGGCCTAAACGGGCCAGCCCGTTTTTCTTATATAAAAAAAATTAGAATATTATGTAGTTAAGAGAAACACGACCAATCAATTGTTAATGGCACACTATTGTTAATGGCACAATAGTTAAGAGATTCTAAAATCCCTTAGCCATGCTTTAAGTTTTTAACTTTGGATTTGTCATTAATATATTCTGAAGCTATTGTTGGTTATTTATGTAGATAAGCTTTAGGGCCATTATTCTATAATTACATCTTGGAGCACGGAGGGTTAGGTCCACTGTAAATACCATCAAACAAATGTTTCAACACAACAATGTGGTCTTTCAAATTATAATTTTCCATCACGATGAGCTTTTAGTTTTTTTCTCCGTTCGTTAAATATATTTGATATGTGCATTAAACATATAAATTTAATATCAAGTATTTGATTTAATGTTAAAATATTTGAGAAAAATAAATGTAAAAGAAATATAAAAATGTCAATTTTGAAAGAAAAAAATGAAAATTTGAATTTATGGCGGGCCGGCCCAGCCCGTGTGGCCCAAGGCGGTTTGGGTTGGGTTAAGGTTTTCCTTGCCCGCCACCTTGGCGGGCTATGGGCCAGCCCAGCCCGCCGGCCCGTTTTGACGGCTCTAATGATAAATGAAGCTTTTTGAAACACAAGCTCGTCCCTTTATAAAAAGATTGTTTGGTGAAATCAGGTATTTAAAGCTTCTTTCGATTAAGCCTCACCTAACCCCGCCGAGGCTCTGTCTAGGAGCTAGGCCTCACCGCCCGACTAGCGTCTAGTACTTATTAGAACAGTGATAATAACCAAGTAAAAAGGGAGAGGAAACTAAAGCAATCTCCAAATATAAAGTAAAAAATATTTTTTCACAATATAAAATGGTGACAATGCACATTCATTGTCACTAAATATGTGTTTCCGTGACGAAATAATGGCGTCACTACTTTTTGAAGAAATAAATGACAAAATGTGATATTGTCATGAAAGAAAATATTTTCATCACTGTTAATTGACAAATTATGACAAAATATTTTGCCACAATATCAAATGGCGACAAATGCACATTCATTGTCACTAAATATATTTTTTCGTGACGAAATAATGGCGTCACTACTTTTTTGAAGAAATAAATGACAAAATATGATATTGTCATGAAAGAAAATATTTTATGACACCAAATGGCGTCACGGATTATAATCTATTTGTCATTGAAAGATTTCCCTCCTAATTTTTGCTGCGAAATTCTGCCGTCTAAAATTACTATGACGGATTTCGGTTAATCGTCATGGAATAATAACAACAGTGACGAAATATAAGATCAATAGTGACGCACATAAACGTTGTCATCAAAAAGTAATTTTCATTGACAAAAATAAAACTCGTCACTATTAGTTAACAAATTATGACAAAAATTTATGCGTGGTAAAGAAATTCGTCATAAAATGTGTGATTTCCTGTAGTGAATATATATGCAACTTTTGAGTTATAAATATGCAAAAAATATTTAGTTAGCATTCAACTTTTTTCATTATATTGAAATTGATTAATATTCTTCACATACATTTATTGTATTTTTAATAAACAGCAAGACAAGTTTTCCATACAATAAAATAAGCACGAATTTATATTAAACTTAACAAACTACGAACAAACTGAAAATAGGAAAACTAATACAAATATACATGCAAGTTTTATATTATAAATATACAACCAATATTTTTATTATATACAAGTTGTATATGCTAAATAAACACGCAACCTAATTATGAACAAATATACAATCTTCAGACTAGTAGTAAATATGCAAACAAATAAAACTATATATACAAGACTTATATACTAAATATGCAAGCATTCTATTCTACACATATAAACTAATAACAAATATACAATCTACATACAAGTTGCTAATATGCAAGAATGTAAACTATGTATACAAGGCTTATACACTAAATATACAAGCTATGTATATTAAACATACAAATCATCAACACCAACCATGCAATTGGTTCGATTAGACGTCCCTGGTTGTTTAAGTTTTTTCTCCATAATTTTGTAGCAAGTTTCTCGTAAGGAATTACATTGGAAACATTCATCAGTCGCGTTGAAAGCAAGATCTTCTGCCATTGTAGAACTCCTTTGCGTTAAACGGATGACAACTCTTCGCCAATTATATGATATATATCGTCGTTTTTTTTTTCTGTCAAATCTTGTTCTGTTGAATTATTTGCAGGTCGAATGAAGTATTTAGGTTGTTAAGGGCGATCAGAGGCTTTTGTTGGGAAGAAAGGAGATAAATGCAGGGGAATCGCTTGATTATGGGGACGTGATCAATACAAGATCACGTCCCTAATTTTTAGGAAGCGGTTACTATATTTAATTTGTTGGATTCCTATTTTACTCCCTATAATGTATATTTTCATATGAAAAGCTGTATAAATTTATTTATATCTTGGCCATTGATTTATATTTTTGATGGTGTAGATTTGGTCCTATGTTCTTACCTAGGAGGGTGGTCTCACAGGATCCCCTCCCTATATATATTAATATATATATATATTAAAACTAGAAGTTACTTGGTGTTTCGTCCATAATAAGAAGGAAGCTCCAAAGCATGGTAGGATTTACCAAACTTACACTCTTTTATACACCAAGTTGAGCTCCACGTTCAATACACATTCAATGTGGGACAATACATTAAATGAGAGTGTCTTCCTAATTGTGATGCAATCAAAGGGAGACTCATTTAATACAACACAAAAACCAATGTGGGACACAAATATTATATGTGAATATATATATTATATATATACAACAATAGAAATACAAGATAAAATACCATAAGAAATACAAAATTCGGACTGCATGTTACTATTATTCACAATGTACCAACAAGAAAGAAAGAATTCACGAAAAGTAAGAAAGAAAGCACACGTGCAACTCGCAAGAGGGAATAAAGATAGGATTAATACACTTGATCACATTCTTATAATGTTTATTTTGAATCAATTATCCTCTATAGTAATTAGAGTTGGCAATGGCCCGGGCTGGGCCGAGCCCATCGGATTTTTGAAAAAATTCGGGCTGGGCCGGGCCGATTTTGGTCGGGCCTAAAAAACACTGGCCCAGTCCATACATACACTCTATGTAGAAAAAATCGGGCAGACCCAAAAAATTCGGGCTAGCTCGACCCGTCGGGCCGGGCCAAATAGGCCCCGACTTTTTTCGGACCTAAAAAATCACAGTCCGGCCCGACCCAAACCTCGGGCTGGCTGAGTCAACCCGTGGGCGGGGCTTGGTTTTGCCACCTCTAATAGTAATAATAAATAATCTCTAAACTAATAAAATTATATTGATGCATAAATGTATGTCTTTAAATAAAAGTTGAATTGACTTTATGACGAAATTCGCGTCGAGCTTCAAGAGAGAATTTTGAAAGAGAGTGAACCATTTATATGTTATGAGATCGAAGCGGGAAAATCAAAAGTACGCAACTGACGCATTGCTATTTATAGAGATCTCCAAAATCGAACTAATACCCGAATCGAAAAATATACGACCCGAAAATATCCGTTGACTTTTTGGCTTTCCCCAAACCCGACCGTCCCAAAAATATTTTTGGTACGGTTCTGGAGATTTTTCAAATACCTTGTTGATGTGCTTGTTGGATCAACAAGAAAAGTATTTGAAAATATCTGACTTGGAAATAAGAACTGAACATCTGGAAATGTATTAAGTGGCTTATTCTACCTTTTTTATTAATAATGCCGAGCAGAGCTTTTCTGGTTGGCTTTATACATTGAATTCGAATCTTACAAGTTATATAGTGGTTCTCTCTTGTCTCTTTCTTAATAAATGAGATCTATTTATACAAATACAATTAGTGGCCTAATAATCATTATATCTAAGATAATAGTGGGACACTTGTCCTTTCCCGGGTGTGAATGGGGCGTATGTTGGCCATGTTTTGAGAGGTGCTTGTTGACTTGTCCCGTTGACATGTTGACAGGTGCCATCTTGGTCTGCCACTGGTGTATTGGATCCACTTAGTGGGAGAATGTTGAGTGGATCATCCATTGGAATTATTTTTGTTATAGTGGGTTAGGCTCGACACGGTCACCTCAACTCGGCCACGTCATCTGGTCGGTCCACATCATCCTGGATGGCTTACGTCATCATCACCTGAATGGCCACGTGAATGTATTTTCTTCCAGCTTGGTTCGGGTATCATCAATGGCCCACAAGTTCAATGCCGAGGAGAAGATTCTTCGAAACGGTTTTGAACTTTAATTTGGAGAGAGAAAATAAAAGTCAAATGGTTTAAAATCTGCTAACAGCTGTCACCTGACCATTAATGTCTGGAACGGTGCATTAAATGAATCCAAAGATGACAGACACGTGGCCTCTTTCATTGGACCATTGTGGTGCGGGAAACGAGGAGATGTGACAATTACTTAGCTTTTTGAATTTTCAAAAGACGCGCCTCTCGTAAATGGCGCGTGACTTTTGAGAGAGGTTAACCTATAAATACTGCCTTCCTTCTTCATTTTATACTTTTGCTTTCATTCTGAACATACTCCATATTGCAGAGATGATATTTATAAAATATACGTGCATTTTGGGGCTTAAAATGATATATATTTGATGCATTTGCATGCATATTTAATGTGTTTTTACTTGGTTTCCTTAAAAGGGCATGATACTGCGTATTCTTATAACATTTTACAGGAAATGAAGCTTAAAACAAAAAAATATCAGTTGGAGTACCCGGATAGGATTGACGAATGCGAAGAGAAGATCAAAATGACGAAAAAAACAGACAAAAATACTTCACACGGCCAGACCGTGTGGTGTCACACGGCTGTGTGAAAATACCGGTGTGAAAGTGACACAACCGTGTGAAGAAGGGGAAGAAACAGAGGACGAAATCTTGTCGCACGGCCAAACCGTGTAGGCCCACACGGGCGTGTGGGAAAGAGCAGCGCAAGACACCACACGGCCAGGCCATGTGGGACTTTGCAGACGCATTTTTTTCGAAGTTCTTTTCGTGTTCCAATTCTACAAGTGATCTTTCCAAGCATCTATAAAAGGGACTCGAGGCTTGCACGAAAACTCATTCATTCATACAGAGAAAACACATCAAATTACGCAGGAACACATGAATCAAAGATCTTCTGAGAGAGGAAGGCTAGGTCGCGAAGCACACCACAAGACCTTTCGCATCTACGGGAGCACAAGACTTCGAAGGCTTAGAAGGGGAATTCATCCCGACAAGAAAGGGTTTTCTTTCTATGTCTAGATCTCTTGTCCGTGCTTAAACGATGTCATAATGTTGATTTCGAATTTGTCTATGAATTTGTTATCAATGTTTGGCTAATCTTTCGGATCTTAGGAGCATAATCGAAACTGTGTATGAATCATGTATTCATGTTAAATCTTGATTAATTGCTTTTCTTAATTGATTCATGCTTTCTATTTTATGAATTCAAGTTCTTATTTATAATTGCTTTTTATTTGGCCGGGAATAATTTGCATGTCATATTTGTTAGTGCAAAATTCGGAGAGCAGTTCTAACAAAGACGGAAATTGAATTCAGACATAAACGGGTGTATCAAGTCGGGAGACCTACAACTATTTGTTGGGAGTCATTCAATTCATAAATCTTTTGGGAGTTAATAATGGTTGTATCGAGTCGGGAGATCTACAATTGTTATTAATCTACTGTTTATGCGCCGCTCGGAGGGGGAGTAAACTATCTTAGGAATTGAACCCATAGAATTGCATGAATTGGTTTTGAAACTTTAATTGGATTTAATATTGAAGAAACATGTTGAGATTATGTGCCTAAGGTTGCTCTTGTAGTTGTTGAAAATACTTGTGGGGTTCTCAAATTTATTTCTTTTATTTCTTTATTTTCGATTTTCTTTATAAATTGGATATTCGGTCGCTTCAATAAAATTGAAATGCGATGTTATTATAGCCTAAGTGTTTCGTATTCAATCCCCAAGGAATACGACCTTGCTTGTCATTATTCTATAAACTACACTATACACTTGCAGTTGTAAGATCCAAATATTTTTGGTGAACAAGTTTTTGGCGCCCTTGCCGGGGATTGACAGATTCGACTTAGATATAGTAACAAGTAGTTCAATCTTAATTGAAGCATTATTTCTTATTTTTTCCTAAATTTTTCGAAAATTTTGAAATTATTGTTTATTTTTTTATTTCTTCAGTTCTAACAATGTTTTTGTTAAGTGCAGATAGTGCATGATCACGCGTTCCAGATCTACCTAGCCAATACTCATGGATTTGATAATCGAGAAGACATCGAAGTAACTAAGGAAAAGAGCCAAAGCAATGGCGGATGAGACTAATCCAAACACAGTCAACAACTTAAACAATGAGGAGCGCCCACTTGGAGCAGACGTCCAGGACCGAATTATGGAAAGACCCGCGAGAAGGGCAGTTAGGGACTACTTCTAGCTGAAGGTAAGTCAAACTTATAGGGGTGTGGCCCGTTTACCGATCAATGCAAACAACTTTGAACTAAAACCTGCATTGATCCAGATGGTGTCACAGAATCAGTTCGGAGGCAGAGCCGTTGAGGATCCAAACGCGCATCTGGCCACTTTTTATAAATTTGCGATACTATTAAAATAAAAGGTATTTCTGAGAATATTATTCGATGCCGCCTTTTCGCATTCTCTCTACGCGTTAAGGCTAAGGGATGGTTATGCTCTCTAATACCACCAGCAGCAAATTGAGCAGAGCTAAGTCAGCGGTTTCTAGCCAAATACTTTCCCTCCAGGAAGACGCTGCAACTGAAATCTGAGATCACCAGTTTAGGCAATTAGATGTTGAGCCACTATATGAAGCATGGGATAGATGGAATTGCTAAGGAAGTGCCCTCAACATCGATATCCCGACTACCAACGGGTCCAGTACTTCTATATTGGTTTGAGTGGCTACGTGAGAACGATTATAGATGTTGCATCTAGGGTGCACTGCTAGAGAAATATCCCAAGGAGGCACTAGAATTGTTAGAGGAGATGGCCAACAACAGCCACCAATGGCCATCCGAAAGGTTTACTGTCCGACGTGTGGAAGAAGTTCAGGATGAGAAGGTCGCCATGCTTACAGAACAGGTATCCGTGCTCAATATGAAACTGGACGCGATGCAGTAAGTGACTCCATGAGATCTTGTTGTTGTTGAAGAAGAAGCAAACTTTGTGGGCCAACAAAGGAACTTCAACAATAATTATAGAAATAATCAGACACCCAACTACTATCATCCGGGGTTGCAAAACAATGAGAATTTCTCTTATGCTAACAATAAAAATATTTTGCAGCCACCTCCGGGATACAATGTGGGTAATCAAGGCAGAGCGGAGTCAAACGAAAAAAAAGCATCTGTTGAAGAGATGTTATCCTCGTTTATTGGATAAACAAGGGCAAGACTTAACATAGATAAAGCAAAGATAGACAGGATAGAAGAACAGGTCGTCACTCAGCTGAACATGAACGTGAACGCAAGACTGAAATCTCTGAAAACACAAGTAGCCTAGATCGCAACTAATGTGGGATGCCAACATCAAAAGGGCAAATTCCCAAACGATACTGAACTGAATCCGCTAGAACAATGCAATGCCATTCGTCTGATGGATGACTTTGAGGGTTCACAGATTTCAAATGAAACGGTTTAGCGAAAGTGATTAGAAATCTGAAGTCTGGCTGAAGACGTAAAACTTAGCGCTTTATAGGAGGAAACCCATGTTATTTCTATTTTTGTTCATTTTTAATCATCTTCAATTTTAATTTCAATTTTATTTGTATTTCTATTAACTTAATTTTTAGTTTTGTTTAGTTTTGTGAGTTGTTGTGTAGGTCCCAAACGGGCGGGTGAGACCACACGACGAGACCGTGTGAAAAGGATGCAACACCCAGCACCACACGGCCAGGCCGTGTAGCCATCACACGGCCGTGTGGACATGGGCCACATAGCCAGCCCGTGTGGCATATCGCACAAAACCGGGCAGAACAGAAAACCCCCATATTTTTACCCCAAAACCTCTATTTTTCTCCCACTTTTTCCTACCCAAACCCTAATACACGAAAATTCTCTCCCTAAATTCCCAAACTCCTCTCCGAATCTCTCCAAATTCACCATAAATCTCAACTCAAAAACACAAATCCTTACTCCTCTCAAGAAATCCACCACCAAAGGTCTTCAAATTTCCAACTTCTCCAAGTTCTACACCAAGTTTGGGGGTCCTCCAAAACTCCAAAGTTCAATTTTATTTTTTTTACCTCAAAAGCTTGGAATTCATGGCTTCTAGAGATGAAAGAGGAACAAGAAGAAATACAAGAAGAAGAAGGGAGCCGATTCCAGAACCCCAAACCCGAGCCTCAACCAATATTCGACCCTAAAGAGCCCGAAGCTTCAAATGTCATCTTGCCAAACAACACACACCGGGCTAGATGGGCGATACTCTACTTTCGTCCATGGTTTATCACAAGGTATCCCGATGAACCTACTCTTACTAATTTAGGTTTATTAGAGGATTTTAGATCTATGTGTGGTAGAATTGATTGACATGAATTTTTGAATGGGCATTGGGCCACTTATTCGGTTATCACACTTGAATTTTTGAGAAGCTTTAAATTGGTGGTTCGAAAAAGAAACTTGATGGGAATTAGGTTTCGACTGGGGAATGAGCCGAGGGAACTAAGTATTGATGATTTAAATGAAATTTACAGAACTCCGGCTTATGGGGTTGAGGAGCACGAGGAGTGTGATAAAGATAGGTTTTGGAGGAAAATAACTGGGAAACGAATATACACGCCAGGTACCTCAAAGGCGTCTAGTATTCGAAACCCAGTATTCCGCTATGTTCAGCGAGTCTTAGTTGAAACAATTTTTGCGAGGGAGGAGAGTAGAGGGCCGTTGAGGGTAGATGAATTATTCGTCATATAGTGTATGGCGTCAGGGACTGGAATTGTGCCAAACGTCAGGGCTATGATAGCCCGACAATTTGATAAGATAAGAAAATTTGAGAGAGGTGGAATTTGCATTGGGGGGATGATTACCCCTATTGCTAAATATTTCAATATTAACTTGGAGGGGAATGAGGAGGCCGCGGGGCCTAATTGATTGATCTGACCATTATAACTGCTATGAAAATGATAAAATTCGATGGGCATGATTACTGGCTCAATCAAACAGATAGAACAAAGGTTAGGCTTTCTAACCCCGAAGCGACATCCATTAGAAATAAGGGTAATTGGTTCCTTAGAGAGGAACATGAGGTTGCTGCTTAAGAAGAGCATGATGAGCCGATGAGGGAGATGCCGGAATCCTCTAGACAAGGGGATAACCGGCCATTGACTATGAGTGAGAGGCTCGAAAGGGTGGAAGCTGACGTGGGCAGATTGATAGATGACACGTATCAGTTAACGACTACAACTAATGAGTATCACCAGGAATACTCACAACGATTCGATACCATCACCCAACAGCAGCAACATATGTACGAGATAATGTCTCGTATATATGGACCAGTGGCATATCTCACAGGCCACTACCCTCCACCTAGGAACACTTAGGTAATTTATGAAATTTTGCTTTCTTTCTTCTTTTCGCACTTTCCTTGGAGGATATGTCCGGTTTTGCTGACGATAGCCAGAACCGAGATTATAATGCGGAGGTTAAAATCGAAGATCCCCATCCGAA
Organism: Rehmannia glutinosa; assembly: GCA_016081115.2. Classification (NCBI taxonomy): domain Eukaryota; kingdom Viridiplantae; phylum Streptophyta; class Magnoliopsida; order Lamiales; family Orobanchaceae; genus Rehmannia; species Rehmannia glutinosa. The sequence continues at coordinate 192,470 of JABTTQ020000720.1, forward strand.
AGGGAGGTTACACCAGATCCAGGAGGCCCCAGCATTATCATCGGTTGACATACAGGCATTAAGTTAATTGAAATTATTGATTAATAATTCACCGAATACAATGAATATTTATGTGATGACAAACAGTAGTTGACTTCAGGCTTATGCTAGGCTTTGGTATACAGAAACCAAATATATAAAACAGTTGTCCATATATATATATATATATATATATATATATATATATATATAGGATTAGGATCAAATGTGGCGGGGGCTTACCGTATGGCAGTGTGGATTAATCCAATCCATCCATACCTTTTGATGGCTCAAAAGCTACTCTAGAAAACCATAGGCAAGTGCACCTATCGTTTTGTAGTATAGATTATTGAGTACCGAGTGTCATTCCCACGAGGATTGTAAGTACTAATAATTACCGTCTTTTTGTTATTTAATCTAGCAATTTTTGAGTTTTGTTTGTTTAATGAAAATGAAAAATAGAGAATTTTAAAATAATTGCAACTTACAAAAGATCAAATAAAAATAGATTGTAGAATTAAGAAATCAAGAGCTAGAAATGTGTTTGAATGTAAATCCCTCTAAAATGTTTTTGTGATTTAACAAGATAAAAATACAACCATAATCCCTTAAGCAAAACCAACCTCTTTTAGTAAAATCTCATGTTTCATGGATAGTAGAAATTCCCGATTTAAGTTAAACCTCTATCGAGCGCGAATAACTTCTAATCTCAAGTTGATTAACTGAAATATCTTTCTAGTTAAAACCCCAAGACAAAGATTATAACGATTTGTGAATTCCCATATTAGGTTTGACCCTAATCCGGAAGATTTATGTCGTCCTATATCTGGATTGCATGCAACTCTTTTCACTTATATATGTTCTATTTCACCATGAATCTCTCGATTTCCGGATGAAAAATAAACTTCAAATCAATATTGCGCATATACCAATTTGAATGAATAAAGCATAATATAAGTGAATCACACAAAACATGAAGATTTTATTAAAAACATACAAACCTTAATCACAAATTCATTCTAGAGTTCATTACATTCAAACACTAGAAATTTAGCTACACATGGCTTTGACAAAAGAGTATACTACACAAGAAGATATGAATAAAATGAACATAGTGTACTTAGCTCTTATTCAAGACCAATACAAGACTTCCTCCTTGGTTGATTGCAATGATGTTGAACTCAAGCCTTCTCCTCTATTGCTCTTCAACTTCCAACTCTACCTCTCTTTTATCCTCTCAATGTATTTTGCTTTGAAACTTAGAATATACAATGAATATACAATGAATCTCTCTATCAATGAATACTACATGAAATTATCTCCTTTCCAACTCAAACTCTTGGCTTTTATAGGCACCATCTTTGTGAAAGAACACATCAATAATGCTAACAAATGCTCCACTTCCATGGTTGTTGGTTGAATCATGTGTGCACATTCATTGTTGAGTTGGTTGAATCATTGTGTCCACATGACAATTGAGGGAATAATAGAGCTTGGTGCATCAAAATGAGGTGTAAAAGTTGCTCAAAGGTTGTCAAAAAGCACAAAGGGAAAGTCTCCATAATTTCCGCCAAAGAAAAACCGGTCACGGGACGAAAAAGCACGCCGTGCTTTCAAAGCACGGCCAGCCGTGTTCGCGGATTTTCCCAACACGGCCGTGCTTGAAAAGCACGGCCTGGCCGTGTTTGGTACGCGTCGGGTCGAAAAATTGCTCGTTTTTGACTTTTAAAAAGCACGGCCGTGCTTAAAAAAACACACCGCCCGTGTTTGACTGAAAAGGCCCGAAATGACGCGTTTAGCTTGGGATTTTGAGTGTTTTTGCATCCAGAAACCCCCGGGTATGTTTTGACATGAAACCATGGACCAAAATTCACCAAAAACAGCTCCAAATCATCAATCTACACCAATAAAAGCACCTCAGAGTAATGTGAACCATGTACAATCAAAAATTTATGAAACTAACAATAAAATAACTCAAATCATACTTAAATATACACATAAAACATGCATAAAAAGACCATTATCACCTTTTATTCAATGGTCCAGATTGCTATTAAAAATAACTGATTTATCAATTAATTAATAGATGGAAAAGGCATAATAGTAACTAGCAAAATACCATAAATCACGCCCCTACAATCAATGGATTGATTATTCTATAACTAAATTGTGCACCATTTTAATTGCTTAACTGTACACCATTTAATAACTGACTGTACACTATTTTATATCTAACAGTGCATCATTGTATAACTAATTGTACACCATTCAATCCCAGCGATTTTTATGGGATTTGATTTTACGATTGTTCCCGCTTTTCATTCAATTGTGGTTTACTCACAATGATGTACAATTAGTTATACAATGATGCACTGTTAGATATAAAATGGTGTACAATTAGTTATTAAATGGTGCACAGTTCAACTATTAAAATGGTGCATAATTCAGTTATGGAAACATGATCTTTATCACATCCATGATTGTAGGGCGTCATTATGGGAAGGTGGTTAAACCATTTTGTCTTTATAGGGTTTTTAGATGATGTACAATTAGTTATACAATGATTCACTGTTAAATATAAAATGGTGCACAATTAAGTTATTAAATGGGAAGATGGTTACATCATTTTGTCTTTATAGTTCCTTCAGATGATGTACAATTAGTTATACAATGATGCACTGTTAGATATAAAATAGTGCACGCGATCGATTATTAAATGGTGCAACTCGAGGTAAAATGGAAAACGGAACAATCGTAAAATCAAATCCCATAAAAATCTATGGGATTGAATGATGTACAATTAGTTATACAATGATGATCGTTAGATATAAAATGGTGTATAATCGATTATTAAATGGTGTACAGTTCAACTATTAAAATGGTGCACAATTTCAGTTATGTAAACGTGATATTAATCAATCCCTTGATTGTAGGGGCGTGATTTATGGCATTTTGTTAGTTATTATTATGCTATTTCCACCTATTAATTAATTGATAAATCAGTTATTTTCAATAGCAACCGGACCATTGAATAAAAGGTGTGGATGGATGGGATCAATCCACACTGCCACACGGTAAGAGGCTACCACACGAGATCTCATCCATATATATATATATATATATATGGAAAGGGGAAAGAAAATTGAACATGATTAAGATGTCATAAAATCTTAATAACTGATTCTATATTGTAAAATGACACTCTACCTTTCTTAGTTGTTGAAACAAAAAAATAAATATAAAATCCCCCTAAAAATTTGGACCACCCAAAAATATAAATCTATATGTTTAGAATTGGTTCCTATGGACTCACTGGGAGGACTCATTGGATCCAAAACACACACACACACACACACATATATATATATATATATTAGTTGACAGTGTAACCCATGTTGTAATATATAAAATTAGTTAGTGCACTAAGTAATTTAGTGATTCGAATTAAGTAACAGGAAGTAATAAAATTAACTGACGATTTGTAGTGAAAGTGATTAAATCATTCGGTACCAAATTTGATCAGGTCCAAATAATGGGTATCAAAAGCAAAAAAATTTAATAATGTTTGGGTAAAAGTAGAATTATCCCTTTTTTCATATTCCAATCAGATTATCTCAAAGCTATTTGAACTGTTGATATAAAACCAACTAAACACTTGTCAGTTTATTGGGATATAGGGTTGAGAAGTACTTTGATGAATGTTTATAGAGCAATGAGAATTGAAAAAACTCCTTAGAGTCATAGGCGAAGCTACTTTAGGACGAGCGCGGTCGACGGACCGCACTCAATCTCGGAGTGACCATGTTAAATTTGATTTGGACCACACTGGAAATTCAACCGAATGTTTAATTCATATAAAAAAAATTGAGTTAAATTTAAAAAACCAATAAACCTTAATATATTGGCTCCAAATATTAAGAATTATCTAGTTGAGTTAAGGTCTATTAGTGGATAGATGATTGTCTTGTTGTTATGTACATAGATATATGTTCCAAACTTGATAATGAACAGTTTTTGGAAGTATTTTTCGAATGAATTTTTGTATATAAGTCTATTTCATAATAATAATAGTTGTTTGGGGGTTAATTTAGAATATGTTTTTGAATAAGTCACTTATCAAAAAAGTTCATTCTGGAGAAACCATAATTGAAGATTATGAAAATCCGCAAAGAATTATTGTAAGGTACCACCTTCATATTTGCCTCTTTTTTCTATTTTTTTTTCAAATATCGGTTCAACATTTATTCTGTCAAAATAAAAAAATTTCTGACCGCACTGGTCGTAAATCCTGGCTACGCCCATGCTTAGAGTGCAAACAAATATGCACTGTTGTTGTTGGCAGGGTCCATCATATCAATTTTTTGGCCTGAGTCGAATTTTGAAATTAGGCCACCTTTTTTCCCATACAAACTTTTTTTTTTTGAGAATTTTTTTCTATACAAACATAAAAGCAACATAATACATAAAAATAAAGATTAATGTGCATTGTACAATGCAATTCTTTTATAGTTAAAATAATATGTCCGGCATCCATGTTCAAAAACCAAAATAATAATTTAAATACAACTCGTCTTACAGTTTGGCGGCAAAAATATTAACAAACTCAGTATAATCAACTTGTTCAATAATATCCTACGAATTATGACTCTGACAACCGTATAATGATTTTTTACTTTATTGCCTTATATATTTGGGTTATTTTAAATTTAGGGCCTTAAGAAAATTAGAAGTAATAATTTTTAAAAAATATATTGTTGCAACAAGATTACATGTCGGAAACGTTTGCAAACCACTCTTTCTAGCTTCCACTGAATCTGACGGGGGTTCTAGACCCCCGAACCTAGTTATCTTTCAAAGTTTCAAGATTGACAAAGATTCAAACACTATAATAGATTTACTCTTGGTGTCAAAATTTATTTATGTTATATATAAAAAATATAAAAATAAAAATTGGCCCCTAAATTTCGAAAAAAAATGCGGGCCAGAGTCGACCGACTCCTTGGGCTTAAGGAAGGAGCAGCCATGGTTGTTTGTATGAAGTGTGACATAAGTGGTTTAATGCTCAATTTTACAGGTTTAATTTCCATGTGACATAAGTGGTACAAACTCTTAAGGTACAAGCTATTATTCAAAAAATGACGTGAAAATTTTCAATCACGCCCGAGATTTTGGACCTGATCATTGCTGGCAGTCAGTGTTGGAGATAGAATAGCTGACAACATTTTCCCAATCTCTTTGACAATCTATGAATTGTTGATTAAGTAATGCTTCAAGTTCAATTTGTGGTCTTTCAATTTTTTCCACTATTCAGTAATAAGAAAATTGGTGACGATCTACACTTTATGAAGAGACAAATTTCCGATCAAGACTTAGTAAAATCACAAAAAACACTCATTTCATATGATGTCAAAAAAGAGAAAATACGTGTAGGTAGTCACGACCCCACGACCAGCGGGGTTGGCGGCCGCCACGATCATCCCTCGACTTCATATTTTTTTTAAATGATACAAATTATGTATATATAATTATAATTTAAATATTTGTTATATACTACTTTTAAGAAACAATAGATTTCGTCCCTCGACCTTCATATTCTGGCCCTATCCCTACTGCTCCAAACTTATTATTGTTGGATACGTTGAACGAACTATATCACTTTAATGGCATCATTGGCTCCATCTATACTATTATTTTTATTTTTATTTAAAATTTCATGAATCGATCAAATAAAAATTGAACAAGGAGTAAAAATATTTAGTTAATCTTAAACTGTGATCAAGTCCTATATCACATTCAGACCATGACTAAAATAAATTTAAAAGATAGTGCAAATAGAATCTTGATTTTGGATTATTTTATCTCTTAATTATTTTTATTTTTAAATTCAAAAATATATAGTCTGAACTAATCGAATATTTTTCAATAAAAATATCTTCGGATATATTTGATCTTTTTCAAAATAATTATGAACAAATCCTTTATTTTTGGGATTATATCTTATTTTTGGGATTAAATTTGTTATATTTTAATTTTATATACATAATTGCCACATAGATAAATGTGAATCCGCCATGTAGAATTGAGAAAATGAGAAGTTGACAAATGTCTAAAATTAATAAGATGGTGACATGTATCAACTTATTTTTTCTTTTAGTATATAGAGTAGATCTTTTGGTGGAACATCCTTTCATTCTCATATCCTAAGTCGCTCGATCGCTTCAATATTCTCCTCGAAAATCGTCGCCGGCCATTCTCTCGAACCACCGGAACCTCCAATCTCGCTCGAGAGAACGATCGGTTGCTCTCTTGCTCGAACCACAACCTCCACTAATCTCGCTGGATCGGAACCGCTGTTCTCTCAAGTTTGTTCGAACTATTGGAATCAACAATCTCGCTCGAACCGTTTGTCTCTCATGGTTGATTGAACCACAAGAACCAACAATCTTGCTCGAAACATCTATCTCTCACTCGATTAATCTATTTAGGTAAAACCTAAGTTCAATTTGTCATGTTCATTTATTTCTATTTCAGTGATTTATTTCCATTAGGTTGTTAGACGACGTTGGTTTTTAGAATATTTGTTGTTTGTGCAATTTGGAATATTTGAACAAAGACGACCTTATCATTGTTTTATTTGATGGCTATTTGAAAAAGTATTTTTTTTTATCTTTTTATTTGTTAGTTATTAGTTAATTTTGATTATCTGGAAGAGGCTGTTGAAGTGATTTGGGTATCTGGAATCAACTGTTACAGTTGCACTTTTTAGAGTGGGGTTTCCATCTTTCCTTATGTGAACAACATCCTATAATAATAATTTTCAATTGCTACAGTAACAGTGTTAGTAAGTTTTCTGTGCTCATAGCATACTAACTTCTTGAGGAATATACATCTTCTTACTACTTGTACAAAAAGAACTTGGCAATTTTTTTGTTGTAGTAATTGGCAATATCCTTTCTTAACCTGATGTTTGGCTCAAGAGATGGACAATTCATTATATGACATTATGCAATCTTGGAGGTTGATAGTTAATCACAGCAAATGCGTGGAATTAACTATAGTTTTCTTCATTAATAGCCTTATTTCATTTCGTGATATAAGAATCGCATAATTTGCACATTTTGATGTTGACATTTTGTCGATTGAATCCATGCAGAAGACTGAACACGTTTTAAAATGCAGTATAATTTCCTCCTCAACATGATTTTTTCATTAGTGATTGGCAAACTTATGTTATTGCAGAGCCCCTGTGAGCTTGCCTTCTGTTTGGACTGTGCTAGAAGTGATTCTCTTTGTTACGGCATAATATATTCTGTTAGTTCCTTGGCATGCCTGCTGCTTGGATCTGTGTTACATTGTGATGGGAGTCTTGACTTAAATTATTTGTGGCATAATGACTTCTGCCCTTTTATAACTTATATAAAAGAGACAAGTAGGTTTTTGCCCCTTAACAGATTTGTACTTTGCCTCTTACAGGACTGCTGCACTTCTGAGTATAACTACTTAGGTTTGTCTAAGATAAAGAATATTTAGTATAAAAGGAAGCACAATTTACTTGTTTCAATTTTTTAATACTTGATCTATACATTTTCATAGCTATGCAATTTGTCCTTTGCACCTTTAAACTGCCGAATAATGACCATACTTCCTGGGGAGTCCTTGTGATTCAGTCATTGGGCTAATAAGATCCTCGACATGTCGACAGGTTCTTTGAGGTTAGATGATTATATATTCTTGGTCGACTATAGAAGGGATGTGGGTGTATTTCTCAACGTGCTATGTTTTGTTGACACAGGCAATAGACATAAAGGTTCAAAATGGATACGGTTTAACAGAATCATCTCCTGTTGTTGCTGCTTGACGGTTGAACTGCAATGTGAGAAACATAGTTCATGCATTTATTGTATTTGGGGTTAATTTTGATTCGATTCGATGTAGCTATGCTATCTTGTTTGGAAAATTCAATCATTCATTGACAATAACACCATTCTGAAAAGACTACATTATGCAGTGTTAAAAGGGGAATCATTAATTTATTTATTCCAATCTACAAAGGCAGTATAAGGAGAAGTTCCACCGATTGAAGCAGGAGCTACCATCGAGTGTGAATGAAAGCTTCTTGAAATCAATCAGGATAGAGTGAGCTATCACTTTCTTGTAAATCTAGTTCTTTTAAACAAAATATGTTCTTTCACTCTGCGATGTTTGGTAGTATGATTGCAAAATCAATTTCTAATGCATTTGTACAAAATCTGCTTTTCCATATGACATATTTCTTGACAATATCACATATTTAATATTTGAAGGTTCTTGGTTCAATTGGACATCCTTTACAGCACACATGATCAGAAGTAAGGGGGCCACAAGTGATCAAGAAGAAAAGTATTTACTGACTAGTGTTTTATCAGCTTAATTTTTCTTTTAATGTTTTCTTGGGCAGATCAACTTCCAATTTTGGATGCGAAGGTCCGTGAGAAGCTCTTTTGCTTGCTTTTCCATGAATGCTTTGTTGAGGACCTGAGGACGTTTTATATTGATCTTGCTTTCTTATGGTCAGCATTTTTTCCCTATCTCTCTCTTGGAAGAAAGGCTTAAAATCTTTTCCAATGCAAGTCTTATAGAGTTACATGATAATTAACATATTGTGATCATCACATATTGTCTTGCCTTATCATTTCTCATGTTCTTTCATTGTAAAGAAAGACGCCATGGAAGGGAAAAAGCCAATTAGTAGACCAACAACGACTGCATAATCTGGTAAACTAGTAAATATCTATATTAAATATTTTTTTATGTGATTTATGCTTGGTTTGCCATCTGTAGTGATTAGTAAATTTATTTAAGAAGTGATTTAACTGTTCAATAGTTATTATAGGGGTAATCATTCTTCTTGTGGTTGCTAATTTATGAGAATATAATCAACAAGTGTCTCCATTTGCATCTATATATGTTACTTATATACATGGTTTTGAGACTGATATATCAAGATTAGATACCAGAAATTTGACTCCAATTTATTGCAAATTTTACCAAATATCTAATTCTCTCTCTTCTTTTTTTCCAGACCTTATGTATTGAGGATCAAGTTGCTTCATGTGTTTCATTTTGAAATTTCTATATTAGTTACGAATTCCAGATTTTTTATCATTTTTTCTTTTTGTTGATTAGTTTAATGGTTAGTCTCTTACTAATAATCTAATTTTAGTGTAATCAAGCCCCACCAGGAAATTGGAAACGATAATCGTCCTTCAGCCATGATGGAAAGGGCATTCTCCTTCATCTTGTTGTAATTATGTGGTATGAATTTGTTTATATGTTGTATTATCTTTCTTATACAGAAACATGTAGCTTTTAATTAGGAGAATTTTATTTGTTGCAATGTTATGTTTGACTTTTATATTTTTGAATATTATTAATGTGCAAGTATGATTTATAATTAATTTTCAAAGATTGAAAGTGCATACAAGGTGTTGATCTAGTACCGTTTAAAAACCATATAAAGTTGCAATGTATAAAACGCTGAAAAAATACAAAAATTTAATTCGTTTTTATAGATACTAATAATGGTTCATAGATGCCAATGCTAATAAATGATTTTTTTTAAAAAAAAATAATTTTAGCGGCGGTTCTTCAAACCGCCGCTACTAGTGAATATATATATTTTTATAAAATATTTAGTGGCGGTTTCTAAACCGCCAATATTAACAAGTATATGCATTTAGAAAAAAACAATTGTGGCGGTTGTTAAAAAACCGCTGCTAAATTATTATTTGAAGATGATTGTAGTTTAGCGACACAATTTCCAGCATTTGCAAAAAACCGCCGCGAAATCTCTCTCGACACACTTATAGACATCGGTTATGTAAGCGTTGGAAAATGTCTTGGCGGCGGTTAGAAACTGCCACGAAACAAAAAAAAAAAACGCCGCAAAACATTATTTTTCCTGTAGTGTTTTTTAGGAGAAAGACTAATACTTTACGAATCGATTACTAATACTTTTTTTGGGAAATATTAATCCTTGTCAAGGAAACTACTAAATATCTTTTAGTGGAAAAACTAACATATTTTAGGAGAATAACTAATACATTTTAGAGAGACTACTAATACATTTCAGGAGGAAAACTAATATTTTTTAAGGGGCTACTAAATATCTTTTAAGGGCTACTAAATACTTTTCATAAGAAAACTAATACTTTTTAGGGTGGCGACTAGTACTTTTAGGAGAAAAACTAATATTTTTCAACAAAATTAATTACTAAATATTTTCTGGGAAATTATTAAATACATTTCAAGAGGACTACTAAATTATTTTTCAAGAAAACTACTAATATTTTTCAATGAAACAAGTGATACTTTTAATGGCCCTAGTGATAATATGTCACTGTCTACTATTACAAAAATGCAACTACCGTCAGAATATTACAAAATTGTCACCGCACATGCCATTAAATTTGGTTATAGGATCCGTCTAACGGATTTCGATCGACTCGTTAGACCATCTGACAGAAGTTTTTGCCAAAACAATAATGGCGGTCTCCTCACGAAATTTCCTCCCAACGGATGCTCTGATCACTATAAATAAATTCGTATTCTCCTTTGAAACTTGCCCAGTATCACCAACCATATATATTAATCAATAAATATACTTGGATTATTGTTGCTTATAACCCACAAAAATGGCTGCTGCAACCGTTGTTGATGCACCTTCAAGTTGGCCAAAGGATGTCCGCCCGCCCATTGTGAGTTATACCCCAAGCATGTGGGGTGATACTTCCACTTCTTTTACTTTGGACCATCAGGTGCGTATATATCCAAAAGCACTTGTACCCAGCTTTCTTAATTAATTTTTCTTCCTTATAGTACTTTGATTTGAAGACGCTCGGTACATTATAAACATGAGCATGTTAGCATATACACTATACTAATTACCTCTATATATATATATATATATATATAGAGAGAGAGAGAGAGAGAGAGAGAGAGAGAGAGAGAGATTGGAGTACGTAACATGATGCGCATGTACAGGTGCAGGAAAAGTATGCAGAAACAATTGAAGCATTGAAACAAGAAGCAAGGATGATGCTAATGGCCGAAAGAAATACAATAAGTGAAAAGTTAGTAATAATTGACACATTTGAGCGTTTGGGTGTGGCATATCATTTTGAGCAAGAGATTGAAGAGCTACTCGAAGAAATCCTCAAGTTTGATTCTGAAGAAGATAATTCTTTGTTCACTGTTGCACTTCGATTTCGTCTGTTGAGACAACATCGCCATCATGCCTCTTGTAAATGCGTTCTCTTTAATTTTTCTCTCCGCTTTTAGTCAAAGTGCATGCTCGATATTATTTTGTATTGCAGAACTGAGCTATATTGTTTTTAGTCATAAGTAGACCTACTTGGAGATTTGATCTCTTTTATTTCGGCTTTCGACTCAGTATTTCAAGTGTGAAAAATTCAGATTTTTAGTCCAATGCCATACGCGAGGGACAAAGTGGTTGAGGCCTATGTTTGGGCGACGACAATCCATTTCAAACCTCAATACTCTTATGTTCGAGCGGCAGTTGCTAAATCCATTCAGATACTTACAAATTTAGATGATACATATGATAATTATGCTACACTTGATGAAGGTGATCTTTTCACTGAGATTATGCAAAGGTGCGTCACCGTACGTACCCTATTAATTAAATTAATAGTTGTGATTGGAATGACATCTATCTTATTGTGGTATATAGCTAGTTTAATTTAATTTGTGGGCTCATCTAATAGCTAGTATAATAATGATGTTAAAAAAAAATTGTTGTTTCTTTTTTCTGAAGTTAAACATTGTTTTTCCTTTGCTACCTGATGGGCTTGTGATCATCACTTTTTACTTTCTTTTTATATATTTCCATTTATTTAAAAAAAATGATGTTAATATCTCAGGTGGAATATTGACGAAACCCATCAACTCCCAGACTATATGAAAATCATATACAGGGTTATTTTGACAGTATATGAGGACTACGAACGTGATGCAGCCAAATAAAGAAAATTGTTTGGAGCTCCTTATGCCAAACAAACGGTAATTACAAATATTCCATAATATCTGATATATCTATTTATATATATTGCTCACTGAGATAAGTACAAATTCGAATCACTTTACATATATATATATATATATATGTTGGTTATGCGAAGGTGAAAGAACTTTGTAAGGCTTACAACAAAGAGCTCAAGTGGTTTATGGGAGAGAAAATGCCTTCATTTGAAGACTACATTGCAAATACGATGATCACGAGTTGCCTTTATGTTATATGCTCGAGTACGATCCCAGGCATGAAATCTGTCACGAAAGAAACCATTGATTGGATGATGAGTGAGCCTAAAATTTTTAAAGCTTCGGCTAAGGTGTGTCGATATTTGGACGACTTGGGCAGCTTTGAAGTAAGCACTAATTATATCCATTAATCCCTTTTACAAAAGAACTAGCTACGTACTGCAAATTAACAAGGGTGACATCTCGGTGAAAATTTGATAATATTCCTCCCCTTCTCTCTCTATACGTATATCTATTATATATGTTTCTGTTTCATATATAATTTCTCTGATTTTTGCATTTGATACATTAAAAGCGCGAAGGCAAGCAGGGAAAAACCCTGACAGGGGTGGATTTCTACATGAAACAACATGGTCTATCGATGCAAGAGACTACAAATAAGTTTGTTGAACTAACTGAGGATGCATGGAAGGATTTGAATACAGAGTGGATGACTAAAACTTCCACCCCCACGGATATGGTGGAGCAGGTTCTGGGATACGCTCGCGCGTCAGAGATATTTTACAGGAGTTGCCAAGATGGATTTACAAACACTGAAGTTGTGGCACCCTATGTTGTTGCCTTCCTCGTGGATCCCATAATCATGTGATCATCATCAAGTCAATTAGTGTTTCCTATTATGTTGTTAATAAAGGGTTAATAAATTAAGCTGTTGTATTTCCTACCCAACCATGCTTATGTGTTGCTTGTCTTTCAAAATAATTTTGTCTCAGGTCTGTTGGCAGCTTTGTTGTTGATGTGTGGCAGTTATAATTTTCTTGTAACCAGTTGAATGTTCAAAATAAAGCATGTGATCATTTAGTATATTGTGTGGAATTTTTATGTATCACACGGGATCTCTTGTTCACAATTTTGTTTCATCGATTTAGTGACGTGATCAAATTCACCAGTTAAATATTATATATATAAGATGATGTCATAATATTGTAGATATGACGATCACCTAACTTATAGAAATACAAGATAAAATACCATAAAAAATATTAAAAAATCTGGACTGCCTGTATATGTAATAGGAAGCATAATCAGGGACTATCTAACTTTGATTTTGTAGAAAATATGACTATCTAACTTTTGTAGAAAATATGACTATCTAACTTTGATTTTGAAATACACCACAATGACTCAAAGTAGCTCAAATAATACATTGTACTATGATATTATCTCAGTCTAAATTTGAAACTAAGGATTTTAAATTCATAATAATAAATCCGTTGATTTTTTTTTGGATAATCTAACAATGGATTTCAAAATTTTCAGCTCATATTTTAAGCTATTTTTTGAATCATTTTAGTGAATATCCAAACCCCCCATCCAAATCAAATTTCTTCCATCCAAATGTGACATATTATAAATGTGAATCTTAGCTAAATTTATTAATCCAAATAAAGTCCTCGGGATGCCTGCATGTGGAAGTCTGAATAAGTGCAAAACTAATATTCTTTTTTTTTTTTTTTTAAAATATCTATCTACTACCTATATAAAACGGGGAATATTTATGTAAAAAAATAGTAAGACTAAAAATACCTTCTACCAAGTGTCTTTGATGTAGTGGTAAAATTGTAATTTATTTGATTCAAAATAATTTTTCGTCTGTGTAGGATCTCAACTTAGATTTTGACTCTAATCTTTCTTTATATGTTACTTTTCATTATAATTAAAAAATATAAAATAATAAATTTAACAAAAACTAGTTCCAAATGTTACTGACTAGAAAAATATAAAAATATTGTCACAATTTTCTTTAGTTCAGTGGTAACTTGAAAAACTGTCATTAGTTTATGTAACAACAATGACGATTATTATTCCATCGAAATTTATGTGATAAAATTTAGTGGCAATAAAAATGTGGTCACTAATACTCAACACTTTTAACCATTAGTGACATTGGAAGATAGTATCACAAATTTCCTTTTCAATTAGTAATGACTTCAAAATATTGTCATTATTCTGAATTTAATAGTGACAACGTTCATTTTCATGCCAAAACCGATCATGCCACCAATTGTTTTGTGACAAAATTTAGTGACAACAAATATATCATCACTAATGACGAATATTTCAGTAATTAGTGACATCCGAAATACTTTGTCACAATGTCCTTCTTCATTTTAGTGATGATGTAAAATGTTGTCACTATTTTGGATAGCAATTGTGACAAAACAAATTTCTCCGACACGAAAAGTGACACCAAATATTCAGTGACAAAATTTTGTGACGACCAAAAAAATTGTCACTAATTCTAATTACTTCTAACAATTAGTGAAGAATTTAGATATTGTCACTGTTTTATGTAGTATTAGTGACAACTATTATTTCCCGCCAACACCAAAAGTGGCGCCAACTGTATAGTGACAAAATATAGTGACGATAAAAAAATTTGTCACTGATATTCAATAGTTCCAACCATTAGTGACATCGAAAAAATATCGTCACAATAAACATACATTTAGTGATGACATTTGCATTATCACTGAAATTTTTGTCACTACATACGTTTTTTTCTTGTAGTGAGGATCAATAATGAGGTACCGATACCAGAAGCTCATGCAGTCCAAAAAAAAGCGATTCATGATTACTTTCTCCCTCAGACAAATTGCAACTATGGTGGAATTACCCATATCCCGATTAATGTTAATAACTTTGAGTTGAAGCCGGTGTTAATTTCAATGATTCAACAGAACCAGTTTGGGGGATTTGCAACTGAGGATCCCAACTCTCATCTTGCACACTTCATGCAAATCTGTAACACGATCAAGATGAATACAATGTCGGATGATGCTATACGTCTGTGCCTATTCCCTTTCTCTTTAAGGGATAATTTAGAAACTAGTTAAGCACATTGACTCGGGCGTGTTAATACTTGGGGCCGAGTTGAAGTTCATATTCAAATTCTTTCCACCATGTAAGACACTACAGCTTAAGAGCGATATCACTCAATCACGACAGTTCGACTCTGAGCCACTGTACGAGGCCTGAGAGAGATTCAAAGATTTGTTGAGGAGGTGTCCACAACATGGGTTTCCAGAGGATCAAAGCAACTTTGTTTCTTCTACAATGGGTTGTTGGGACATATAAGATCATTTGTGGATGTCGCAGCAGGAGGAGCTTTACTAGCAAAATTCCCACAAGATGCATTCAATTTGCTTGAAGAGATGGCAATGAATAGCTATCAGTGGCCCTCCGAGAGGACAAATGTGAAAAGGGTAGCCAAAGTTTCTGATTCGGATCCAATCAAAGCATTAATGGCTCAAATGACTGCGTTGACGAATCAGATAAGTGCTTTAACTCAAAGGGCTGAGGCAAACACATGTACAAATAATAGGGGAGTTTCGAAAGATCCTATGGAGTAGGCTCATTATGTCAATAACCGGAATTTCGACCATTACCGAAATAATTTGACTCCCACCCATTATCATTCGAGTTTGAGGAATCACGAAAACTTCTCTTATGCAAATACAAAAAATATGATGCAACCACCACTGGATTTCAGTGTGACTAATAGCGTCGTTAATGCAGAGACTAAGCCATCTTTGGAAGACGTTCTTACTCGTTTATGAGTCAGATGAGTTCATTTATGAATGAAACGAGAAACCGATTGAATAAAAATGAGGCTCAGATAGACAAGATCAAGGCATATGTCACGCAATTAGCTAACATTGTGGGCTCACAAATGAAAAATTTAGAAACTCAGATTGGCCAGTTAGCTACGATCATCGATGGACAGCATTAGAAGGGCCAGTTTTCGAGCAATACTAAAGTCAACCCGAAGGAACAGTTTAATGCCACTCATATGAGGAGTGGTACATAGTATGAGGGGCCGAAAATTCTGGAAAATAATGAAAAAATAGAACCACGCATGGCCCGTGCGACGATGCACGAGCTGCCCGTGCGTGGTGTCGAACAGTTGATTTCGACCCCTGGAGACAAAGACACTGCAGCAAATGGCGACGTTGAAGTCGAGGATGGAAACAAGGAACACAATGATAAACAAAAAAGGGCTGAGAAGCTTAAATCTTCTTCTAACTCGGATTTTTCAAAACCTACTACTCATCTCTCTTTTCCTCAACGCTTTCAAAAGAAAAAGTTAGATGCCCAATTTGCTAAATTTCTGGACATCTTTAAGAAACTGCATATTAACATACCTTTTGCAGACGCATTGGAGCAGATGCCGAACTATGCAAAGTTTTTAAAGGATATGATGTCCAAGAAGAAAAAGTTGGCAGAGTTCAAGACTGTTAACCTGACTGAGGAATGCAGCGCCATCATTCAGAGAAAACTACCTCAAAAGCTCAAAGATCCAGGGAGTTTCACTATCCCTAGTAAAATAAGGGGTGTTTTCTTTGATAAAGCATTGTGTGATTTAGGATCAAGTATTAATTTAATGCCCTTGTCCATTTTTAGGAAACCTGGATTGGGAGAGGTGAAGCCATCCACGGTCACCTTGCAACTTGCGGATAGATCACTCATATATCCTAAGGGAATCGTATAAGATGTGCTCGTGAAAGTCGACAAATTTATATTTCCCATGGATTTCCTAGGTCTTGACATGGAGAAAGATCGAGACATCCCTCTGATACTTGGGTGTCCATTCCTAGCCACCACAAAAGCCTTGATAAACATGCAAAAGGGAGAACTCACATTACGTGTTAATGATGAGCATATGTTATTTTCTATCTATAAGGCTGTGAAAACTCGTGATAATATAGAGAGCTACAAATCCTTATCAGCCCTTAATTCATGTACTAATGCTCAAAACTTGAGTGATGATGTTTGTGCTTTAGATCATGTGCATGAATTACCTAAAAGTGAGAAAGGCGAGGACGTGAGAAGAAAAGAAAAGAACTGTATTTCAGAATCACACACGGACCGTGTGTGTACGCATGGGCTGCCAAAAAACTGAAGCAGAATGAAACAAGCCCGGACAGTGCGTACGCGCACGGACAACCCTTGCGTGACTCGAATAAGTATAATTGGACCCCAAAACTCAAATCCTTGCCTGAAAACGTCAAGTATGCATTCGTAGGTGAAAACGATGCAAATATGGCACATGACTTATGCGCGCATCAGTCAATAGATGCATTTAAAGGGGATACTAGTTTATGCAAGTCGAAATGGCGGGGAGAAGTACATGAAGAGGCTACAGAGATCTCTCATTAGTGGACCACAACATTGGTTTGACGTCGGGGTCACTACCCACCATCGCCTCCTCAGTGAGCCAGGTTGAATCCACACTTTTTTGTTATTGAAATTCTATCTTTCCTTGTATGCGACATAATTTCATTCAAGCTTAGGGTGAGAGAGAGTTAATTTTGATATGAAGAGTGTGGAGAGAAAAAAATTTGCATTTCATATAGTTGCATGTCGAGCATTTATGTTGCATTGCATTAGACGCACGTTTACAGTTTTAGCACGTTTACTGCTTTAGTAGATTTTAGGGAGCGAGTAAAATGGTTTTTTTGTGGTGTGTGATGCGACTTTGGGGATATTTTGAAAATTTTTGTGCTGGTTTGATTGGGTGTTGAGTGAAAAGTGATCAAACTGAGAATGGATGATATAGAGCATGTGAGTATTGAAAACATGGATTTTATGCTTTGATTTACGGATTTTCAAGCCTATGAGCTTTTGAGCCTTTACTGCTTTCACTATATGCAGACTTGTTTGTTGTTTTGAGTGTATCATTCATGATGTTAGAATTCTAGAACTCGCTCTGGTATCTCTGTCAAAGCCACATGTTGTATGCGATTTGTGAAAATGATTTAAGGTCATTTTCGTTAAGCCTTTCAAGCCTTTTGCCTACCAAATGATATTGAATTCTCTAGTTAGCCAATTTGAGCCTATTGCCTTATTTTTGATAGCCACATCTCCAGCCTTAACTTGATATATATGTTGCCCTAAACTTGAGCTTATAGCATTGAGTAAGTGGGTTGAATAAGGTTAAGCAGGATGAGATCAATAATATAGAGAATTGGGTGAGAGTTGGTTTACGGGAATGAAAGAAAAGAAAGGAGGAAAAGAATGATGAATACTCATGAAAGAGTCGGGAAAAAAATCAACTTTAAGATTGGGTTTGATACGAATAAACTTGTAGACTGGTGTTCTAATATGATGTGAAAAAGTTGAGTTTTATCAAAGAAAAGGAAAAGGGGATATGAAGAGTTGATAAATACAAAGGGTGATTTGAGTAGCATAGTGGGTTTATATGAGGATTGTTAATTCGAAAGAAAGATATGCTTACCAAACTATATGCTCGAGTTGAGTCACTTTATCTATATTTTTCTACCCTAACCAAAGAGTCTTCATTACAACCAATCTTTTTTGATTCATGAATTGCATATACTTTAGTGGCGGAGATTTGAGACGATTTGCAAGCTTATGGTAGTTCTTCATCGTTGATATGATTTGAACGTAAAAACGTCCCTTATACATTTGAGAGGAGAGCATACACTTGATCAGTGAGAGTCGTGATTCAAAGCATTTGCCATGGTTTATTGAAACGTGTTCTATGTTATATATTTGAGGCTTGGTTGATTCATTGCTTGATACATATGGATAAGCAGCATGAGTTATGTTGTGTTCTTGATTATTGCTTTTCATTCCTCCCACTTGTGTTTTGTTTGGTTTATAAAGTGTTGAACGGGACTATCAATAGTATAAGTTTGGGGGTTTGTTTAGTGTGAGTTTTGCATGTATTTTGGACATAATTTTGGATATAATAGGTTGATAAACATGCATTAACTCAGTAAAATGGGTCATGTTCTCATATTGTGGAAAAGATATTACGCTTTGCTCGTTTTGCAGGAATTAACAATATTTGGAGTACTTTTGAGGCAATTTGGAGCATTGAAAGTTAGGACTGGCAATAGTCGAGCGAATACGCGAAGTATGGAGCTGAACTGAGCGAAAAAGGCACAGGCACGCCCTGCCCGTGGGCCTGTGCGTGATTTATACATCAAGACTATACGTTCGACTTGACGCACGGGCTGGTCGTGCCTATACGCACGGCCCGTGCGTCTACCCAAAGAAAAATCGAGGCTTTGACTTGACGTATAGGCTGGTCGTGCACATAAGCACAACCCGTGCGTCTGTGCGGGATTTTCAGAGTCTCGCTGCATTTTGACTTATGTTTGGCCCAGGATGTTATAAATAAAAAGGAGACGGACCCAGAAGAGAACACACTTACTTTTACCCTAGAAAGCAGAGAAAAAAGCACCCTTCTACCGGAAGGAATCGAGAGAAAGATTGAGGTCGCATCCACGTTTGAGGATTGAAGATTGATTGAGAGATCATCGATATCCAGGAGTTTTATTACTCCGTTGTATTTTTATTTTCTTCTAGTTGATATGGTTATGAATAATTTGTCTATGAATTCTTCGTTTCCCATATTCGGCTAAACACCTTGTGATTCCGGGATTTGGGATTAGGTTAATTGACTCTTGTTTGATGTTTAATTTGAATTGAAGTTATTATTTCGAACCCTATTCGAGTACTTTGCTTTATTACTTGTTTAATCATATGGCCAATGGTTTAACATGCTTGATGTGTTGATTCATAATTCGAGAGATGAGTTTCAATACTAGATCTTGAGTACTTGACATGAATATTTTGCATGATTGAGAAGTTTGTGAGTATTTGTGAGGATAACTGATCTTTTATACTTTTTGGAGTTATTTATCTTATGTTGAGTAGAGATGCTAGTATAGATAATTCAGTCAACATATTTATTGTGTCTCGAGAGAGAGAGGATAAATTACTTTTGTGAACGTCTTATTGGGAATATAGATAATAACTTTGGTTTTGATTAATCGGATAACAAGAGGGAGATTAACTGAAACCATAACCCTGGAATACATCCATCTACTTGATCTTTCCAATCATAACTCTTTGCTTTGTTCTTTTTATGATAAATATTGTCTTAGCTTTACAAAACAACCATCACAATTCGATTGTCTAAATAAAAATAGTGCTATTATAATCTCAATACTTAGTACATTAATTTATTAGTCTCTGTGGGATCGACCTTGCTTACCCTATCTATTAACTACGCCATTCACTTACGGTGAAGCTAAAAATAAGGCGAACAGTTGTACAATCAATTTAATCATTAATTCAAAAAGTTCTCTGCAAGATTTTCAGTATTCTGAATATGGCCGATTTTTTTTATTGTTTCATGGTATCAGAGCAGGCTAGCCCTGTCTCTGATATCCTCCATCCCTTTTAATTTTTCTTCGCTGCAACAATGTCTAACTCTACTGAATCTACTGCTACCACTACTACTACAGTTGTTTCCAACCATATATCCATTATTCAACCACAAAACTAGCTAGTGTCTACCAAGCTTGATGAATCGAACTTCCTCAATTGGATAAAACAAGTCTATAATGCTATTAGGGGCTATGGCTCGGAAGATTTCATCACCAAAGCCAACAACAAGCCCACTGAGTTCATTACTGATGGTGAAAATCAACAAGAGGTATCTAATCCCAGCTTTATTGCATGGCAAAGGCAAGATCAACTACTCGTTTCCTGAATTTTATATCCCCTTTTTGATAGCATTTTAACTCTAATGGTTGGTTTAGACTCACAAACGAGATATGGCACACTTTAGAAACAAATTTCACTAGCCAAAACACTGCCAAACAAATGCAGCCGAAACTTCTACTCCAAACTTTGAGGAAAAATAACATGTCTGTTAGGGACTATTTGAACAAAATGAAAGGTTTATTTGATGCTCTAGTTGATGCAGGTAAGAAAATAGATGAATCTGATCAGGTGATGCATATTGTTGAAGGCTTAGGCGGTGAATATAATTATGTTGTTGTTAGTGTGTCCTCTAGACTTGAGCCTTACACAACCCACAGATTCAAGAACTTTTGCTAAGTTTTGATTCTAGACTGGAAGCCATTACCACTGGTACTAAGAACATCAATACTGATGGCTCTATTCCCACAGCCAATACCATCTCCCAAGCTCAGCAACCATACAGGCGAAACAACCAACAACCTTCTCCAAATTTCAGGGGTAGATTTTAGTACCCCAGAGGTTGTAGAGGTGGTAGAGGTGGAACTAGAGGTGGTTTGTTTAGAGGAATGGGAGGTCGAAATGGAGGAAATAGAATGATTTGTCAAGTTTACCAAGGTTTTGGGCACACAGTAAATAGGTGCTAGTATATGTATGAATCTAACTATTCAGGAGGTAGTGGTCCACCAATTTCAATTCAGAATCAAATTCTCCACAGAAACCCCGACTTGAATATGGCTTCAGTTCCATCCTCAAACTTCCAGCTACACACCATCATCTAATGCTGCTTCTTTTGATAGCAATTGGTACCCTGATTCAGGAGTAACCAATCATGTGTCAAATGACCTGAGCAACCTTAATATTGTAGCTGAATATCATGGCAACAATAGAGTGAAAATGGGAAATGGAACATGTGAGGGTATTACTTATATTGGCACTGGTTATTTTCTAAATTCTTCTCATTCAAAAGCTTTCATTCTTAAAATTTGTTACATGTTCCTGGTATTTCTAAAAATTTGTTGAGTGTTTCTCATTTTGCCAAAGATAATGATGTCTTTTTTGAATTTCACCCTTCCTTTTGTCTCGTAAAGGATCGAGCAACTCAGCACATCCTTCTCACAGGGAGTGTTAAGGGAAGACTTTACAACTTAAATCTCCATTGTCTCAAGTCCAACAAAAATTCAAGAAGTGTTTCTACCAGCCCTCACAAATCCAGCCATCACCAATGAAGTCCTATTGTTAACTCTATTTCTCTAGGTCCTAGTTAGGTTTAGAATTATGGCATCAAAGATTAGGTCATGCCAACTATGAGACAGTTGAAAGAGCTCTAAGTCCTGTAATCTGTCTTTTCATTTAAATAAAAGTTTGGCTTTATGTTCTTCTTGTGTTGTTGCTAAAAATCATAAATTGCCATTTTCCAACTCTACTACTACCTATAACACACCTCTTGAACTCATACACACAGATCTATGGAGCCCTGTTCCCATCAAGTCCACCAATGGTTACACTTATTATGTGACCTTTATTGATGCATGCACTAACTTTTCTTGGATATATTTTCTCAAACAAAAATCTGATGTATATAAGTATTTATTCATTTCATAAACCTTGCTGAAAACTAATTAAACACCAAAATCAAACAATTACAAAGTGATGGAGGAGGTGAATTTATAGCCTTAACCAAACTCCCCAAAGACTGTGGGATTTTACATAGAAATTCTTGCCCTTACACACCCCAACAAAATGGGGTTGCTGAAAGAAAGCACAAACATATTGTTGAAATGGGCTTATCTCTTATTGCTCAGTCCCATTTACCTTTCAAATACTGAGATGATTCCTTCTCCACTGCAGTGTACATCATTAGTAGGATCCCCAGTCAACACACCAAGCATAAAACACCCCTTGAACTCCTATATAACCATAAACCTAACTATTTAAAACTCAGAGTCTTTGGTTGCCTTTGCTACCCTTACCTCAGAACTTATAACAAACACAAACTCCACTTTAGATCCTCTCTTGGCACATTTATTGGCTATAGCAGTCAGCACAAAGGCTATAAAGTCTAACTTTCAAATGGAAAGGTTATTGTCTCTAGGCATGTTATTTTGATGAAAGTTATTTCCCTTTTCCTTCACATCACTCCAACAACACTTGTTCACCTCACAATACTAATATTTCTGCCTTTTCTCTTCTTATCAGTCCTCATCTTGCTTCTTCACCTTCTCCTCCCTTATCTCCTAGTACACCAGTCTCCAACGCTTCTTTTCCTGCCTCTCAAGTTTCTCATCCTCAGTCTCCTCCTTCTTCACATATTTATCCAATTGAGCCATCTTCTCCTAGTACTATTGTATCTAGTCACTCCATTGTTCCTTTGGTAGTCCAGTTGCCACCATTGAGTAGTACTTTATCTGTCTCTTTACCTACTAACACTATTAATGTTGTTGTGAGTTCTCATCCTATGCTTACGAGGTCTAAAGCAGGTATTCACAAGCCTAAAGTTTGGTTGGTTACATCTCCAACTGATACCGAACTAACAAGTGTTCATTAGGCCTTGGAGGATCCTAATTGGAAGGCTGCCATGATCTATGAATATGAAGCTCTTCTAAAAAAAAAAAACCTTGGAGTTAACTGATGCTCTTTCTGGTAAGAATATTGTTGGTTGTTGATGGATTTTTTAAACTCAAAAGGCATGTTGATGGTTCCATCTCTAGATACAAAGCTCGTTTGGTGGCTTAGGGTTATTCACTACAAGAAAACAATTAAATTCCAACGAAATAATTCCAAGAGAAGAAAAAATTGTTGGAATTTTAAAATTCCAACGGATATTCCAACACCACAATATAACATTGGAAAATTCCAATAAAAATTCCAACAGTAGACAAAACTGTTCAAACAAACCATTGGAATTTCCGTTAGAATTTTAAATTCCAACAAAAATTTCAACACCACAACAAACAATAGAAAATTTTCAACATTAATTCCAACAGTAAGAAAAATCATTGGAATTAATTGTTGGAAAGACTATTGGAATTTTTAAAATTACAACATAAATTTCAACACAAAACAAACTATGTGAAAATCCAACAGTAATTATATGTTATAGAAAATGACAATATAAAATTTATATTATATATTTTATTTCATTTGCTGTAAAATAGGTCACGCAATTTGAAAGTAAATGGGCTGGATTACATGTGAATGTAAATGGTTCACGCAAGCTTTGTGGTGCTGCATCTCTTTCTTCCAAATATGCTGAAAACAAACAATTTCATTTGCGTAATCTGCCTTCAAAATCTCAAAATCCCCATCGCTACATGTTATTCCGATGGTCGCCGTCCGAGATTCTATTCGCCTGTGACCATATTCCGTCTATCTATGTCTTCTCTCTCCCTCTGTTATAATCAGTTCATTTTTTCTATTTTCATTTTTAGTTTTATATTTACTACTTTGAGCTGCTGTACGAGTTCTCTCCCCTTCCGTTGTCATCTGCCATATCGTTGAATATATATTTTCATCTATGTCTTCTCTCTCTCTCTCTCACTCTTTGGGTTTAGGAACGGCGGGGTGGTATATGCTAACATATTTTTAGCGTTTGATTTTTGACCTTCAGTATCTTACCTTGTCTATTGTATTGGCTGAAGCTAATTTATATTCAATTTTGACGAAATTATAAGTGAAATTCGAGAAACTAAGTGTTAATTTGTTCCTAATTTATATTTATGTTCCTAAATAGGCTTTTGTTTTTACCAATTCA
The DNA here is from genome assembly GCA_016081115.2 of Rehmannia glutinosa. Lineage (NCBI taxonomy): Eukaryota > Viridiplantae > Streptophyta > Magnoliopsida > Lamiales > Orobanchaceae > Rehmannia > Rehmannia glutinosa. The sequence goes on from JABTTQ020000720.1 coordinate 217,080, forward strand.
TGTACTCGAGATGCTGTAGTTCATTCGCGCGTGGACATATGCAATGATTGCGAAATATTATGTTTTTTTCAAGGAACCTATTTGTGCACTGTTGGTGTAGTGTACTTGTATAAGTTTAAGAACTAACAAGAGGGTTTAATGTTTTATTTCTCTATACAACTCATTTACCAAATTCTGCAGGTTGTGTATTTGTTATCAGTGATATATTTATACCATGAATGTTCTTAGGAATTGCATCATATCTCTCTTAATGTAACTATTGGTACTTGCATTATATGACTCGGTATTTGAACTGGCTAGTGTTTTTCTTTGTTGATTTTAACTTTGCTTCTAGAATTTTGGAACCCGGATTCTTTATCCGTTTTTCAGTCTGTAAGATCTCGATGGACACAGACCTTTTATTGTTCTTCATATTCATGATAAACTGGTCACCATGAGTTAATTCCAAATTCCACCGGCTTTCTACATAAATTTTCCCTGTGATCCAGTCCATGATTTCTGTGAACAAGTGCCTTAAAGCTGTATTAGAACAATTGTTTTTTGGTTTGTACTTTTCAGGAAATTAGTTCTCTTATCTCTTACCTGGAGGCCGGCGTTGATGAACATCTCAAAGACTTGGTCTTGTAATTCAACAGGTATTTTCTTGAAGCCTTCTTTAGCTAATGAATATGTATATAATTCATTATTATAATTAAACTAAGAAAATTTCCCATGTTTGGTTGTACTATGTAGGAACTTAACACTTGATTTTGTAATTTTTTGAAAGTACAAATATCCTGTCACATCCGTTTTGTAAAACTCCTTTTTTATTTACAAATTGCACTTATTGAGGGATATTTGTAAAATAAACACAAATCTGTAGGGGATGTTTTGGGTTGTTTGTAGTACCTTAAATATAGTTTCTATATATATATATATATATATATATATATATATATAGAGGAGGTTAAAATGAGACCACATATTATAGTGAGACAGTGTAGACTCATCTCAACCCTCCATTATCTACATCAATGGCTAAGATAAATAGGGGTTAAAATTACATTAAATATTTAATTAATGCAGAATAAGGGTATAATTGTCAAATTAACCAAGTGGGGGACCATCCAAATATGGAATCAGTTATTAGGAGAGAGAAAATCACGTGGGGAGAGAGAAAATCCCGAGAAAATCGCGCATGTGCTCTGCCATGCAGTATGTTGTACACTTATCATATATTTGTTGTATACTTAACACTATTTTACTGTATGTTTAGCATAATTTTACTGCATATTAAAATGGTCAAACAAAAATATGTGGGGACCGTGAATCAAGGAATCAGTTATATATAGAGAGAGAGAATCACGCTCATTAACATGTGGGGACCGTGGATTAAGTAAATCAATTATAGAGAGAGAAAAATCACGCTCATTATTGTGCTGCATATTTAGCATATATTTGATGTACACTTAACACTATTTTGCTGTATGTTTAACATTATTTTATTGCATATTAAAATGGTCAGCACAAAAATATGTGAGGACCGTGGATTAAGTAAATCAATTATATAGAGAGAGAAAATCACGCTCATTAGTGATGTATATTTAGCATATATTTGATGTATACTTAACACTATTTTGCGTTGTATGTTTAACATAATTTCACTGCATATTACAATTGTCAAACAAAAATATAAGTATACAACAAAACACATATAAATATACAACAAAAAAACATAAGTATACAGCAACATAAATATATACATCAAAATTTAACTATTTATACAACAAAACATGTCTAAGTATACATCGAAAAATATCTAAGTATACAACGAAATCTCCTAAATAAGCATCAAAATACATATAGAAGTGAGAATAGTGACTGCGAGAAGAGAAAATGGGAAAACGAAGGCGAATAATGGATAATGTAATTATAAACAAAAGTAGATGGATAATAAATAAAACAACGGTGCATTATTATTAAGGCATAAAACACATATATATGCTTGAATTAATTAAAGCTTCATTTTCAAGTCCGAGCTCCAGCTCCACCGCCTTCCTGCGCTTTGGTCTTAATCGTATCACCAGTTTGCTTCGTCTTCTCACCCACCATTTCACCTACTTGCTTAGTCTTCTCACCCACCTGAATAATCCCCTCCTACACGCGCCACCGGGCGTACTCCACCGCTCCCGCCCGTCGCACTTTGAGCAATTGAAGACCCAAGAGAACGATAGCTGACCAAGTCCGAACGCCCCGAAGTCGGAATCCGAGTTACCACGCCGAAGCGATAGGATCGCCGGAACCAGAACAAATCAAAAGGCATGTAATTGTGTAATTACAATTGTGTCCTTTTCAGGTTTAAAACAAATCAAAAATAATTATTAATTTAGATAAATTCCAACCATCTAAATTTTGAGATGTGTGGTCAGGATTAATCCACACTGTCTCATTTTAATTATGTGGTCTCATTTGATCCTATCCCTATATATATATATATATATATATATATATATATATATATATATATATATATGGAGAGGATCAAGTGAGACCATGTCTTTAGGTGAGACACAATGGACTAATCTCAACCATCCCCCACTATTAATCAATGGGTATGATTTAAGGGATAAAAAAAATATATTAAAATATTAATTTAATCAACATAAGGGTAGTAGGGTAAAATAACATAACAAGGTAGTTACAAATATGGAATCAAACCTCTTTCTCTCTCATACATCTCCCCCCCCCCAATCTCACGTATTGTCTCTTCCCCCACCCCATTCTCACGTTCTCTCACGTCTCTCTCTCTCTCTCTCTCTCTCTCTCTCTCTCTCTCTCTCTCTCTCTCTCTCTCTCTCTAATTCCTCCATTAACGCAAATAAGAAAAACTGTGAAGAACTCGAAAATTACAGTTCATGAAAATTACAAAGAAAAGGCAAGAAAAATCGGTGCAATATTACAGAGAAATAACGAACAGTGAGTTCGAAACATGATGATGAATCATCAGTCGTGGAAAAAACTCTATCCAACAGCATCAATGGTGTAGTCATCGATAGAGAACTCGAAACTGACCATTAACATAAACTCTTAAAAAACTGTAATTTTCACGAATAAGACGATGCATAGATACTTATGAAATGATGTATAGATACTTATAAAACGATGCATAGATCTGTAGGATATTACATATTTGAAAATATGCAACAAAAAATAATTAAATATGCATTATAGGCAAACTATCTATGCAGCGTAAAAAAACTAATATGTAGTACAGTATATCCAACTATGCAAGACGTCATAAACTATGCAACAAAATCAACTAACTATGCATTCTCTAGAAACTATATATGCAGTGTGGAATAACTGAATATGCAGTACATTATGTAACATCCCATTTTTATAATTTCCAAAAGCAACATCTCATTTTCATAACTAAATATACATTACATTGAACCTATTTATGCAGTGTAGAATAACGAAATATGCAAGACATTATATTCAATTATGTCTTGTTTTTAAACAAATGCTGCCAACAAAACAACTAAATATGCATTATTTTATGTCTAATTATGCAGTAGAAGAACCCTAACTATACTGTAAAATAAAAATATTTGGAAAAAAAAATGCTTCCTTAAATTTCGCTCACCAAATCCGACAGTTTCAATCTCAGTCCCTAAAACCCGCTCGGACCACTAACTTGAATTACAATATTATAACATTACCCTTAAAATCAGCAAAAAATATGATATAATTAAAAAAAACTGAATTAATCACATCCCTTCATTTTTTAAGATCAATGGGTAAGATGAGTCCACACTGTCTCACGGTCTCACCTAGGGAGGGTGGTCTCATTTGAACCAAATCCTATATATATATATATATATATATATATATATATATATGGGGAGGTTAAAATGATACCACATATTATAGTGAGACAATGTAGACTCATCTCAACCCTCCCTTATCTATATTAATGGCTAGGATAAATAGGAGTTAAAATTACATTAAACATTTAATTAATGCAAAATAAGGGTATAATTGTCAAAACAAACATGTGGGGGACCATCCAAATATGGAATCAGTTACTAGGAGAGATAAAATCACGTGGGGAGAGAGAAAATCGCGCATGTGCTCTGCCATGCAGTATGTTGTACACTTATCATATATTTGTTGTATACTTAACACTATTTTACTGTATGTTTAACATAATTTTACTGCATATTAAAATGGTCAAACAAAAGCATGTGGGGACCGTGAATCAAGGAATCAGTTATATATAGAGAGAGAATCACGTTCATTAACATGTGGGGACCGTGGATTAAGTAAATCAATTGTAGAGAGAAAGAAAATCACGCACATTATTGTACTGCATATTTAGCATATATTTAATGTATATTTAACACTATTATGCTGTATATTTAACATATTTGTACTGCATATTACAATTGTCAAACAAAAAAATAAGTATACAACAAAACACATATAAGTGTACAACAAAACATATATAAGTATACAACAAATAAAATAAGTATACATCAACATAAATACATACATAAAAAATTAACTACTTATACATCAAAACACATCTAAGTATACATCGAAAAACATAGAAGTGTATAGTACTCCATCCATGTCAGCATCGTCTTCTTCACCAATCCTCCATCTACAACAACAGCTACACCACTCCATCAATCAGAAACAGAAGTCAACCTCAATTCTCCACAAATTGCTCAACAAAAAGCCCCACGGAACACATAAAAATCCATAATAACAGAGATGGCAAAAACATAGAAATTGAATCGAAACTGTTCCAGAAAATCTCCAGCGGAAACTTAGATCGGAGAATCGCCTTCGATCTCGTCGACCACCCCTAGCCGGTACGAGTCTCAGAAGCCTTAGATTGGAAATGGTTTGGAGATTAAGAGACGACAGTGAGAGGGCGGCGGACAAGAAGGCGAAGGGGAAGAGGGTGTCGGTGATGACTAGAAGAATTGGGGCTGAGAATAATAGCAAATTTGGGAGACCACATAATTAGGGGTGAAAACTAACATGACTAATATGCCCTTTTCAGCTTAAAAATAAAAGGAAAATAAATATTAAATTGGAAAGATCACAGCCATCTAAAATTTGAGATGTGTGGCCAGGATTTGTCCACACTGTCTCATTTTAATGATGTGGTCTCATTTGATCATATTCCTATATATATATATATATATATATATATAATTAGACTAAACTTTAGGGGTAACTTTTGTAATATATCGAAAATTAATTTGCACATGTTCATTCGTATGGGGTTTTCTGTTCTTATAGTCATAATTCAAGCACACACACCCTAGAGTGTTCAATGCTAGAAAAGTCTAAAATTCCCATTACTACTGCACACATGATAAAAGAATAAAAGAGGTAATAAAAATCTAACTAAAAACTTATTAAAACAGACAAGGAAATTCAGGTGAGTTTATTTGTGAATTTATTTCAATTATTTGTTTAGATTGTAATTGATAATCCTATACGTCTGCCACACTTTTATATCTCAGATTCTCATGCAGTTTCTTGATGTAGGACACATTTCTATTGTATTCAATTTAGAGTTGCATATTATATCATATTAAAACTTGTGGTGAAGTTTTGTGTTTGGTTAGATGGATATGCCAGAGCATCGTCGTTGGATGTACACTAGAAAACATCTTCAGCAAAATAAGTTGTCGCAAGAGTTCATATGGGGGGTAGATGAATTTATTTCTGCTGCAACAGAAACTGCCAACTTATTTTGTAATGACTTTTAAGTCTATTGTCAACTTTGACCCTCTTGGTGACCCCTTATTTATTTTCTGAACACGTCGATATGTGTATTTTAGATTATAAAGAGTTGCAATTGGCATCATGGTTTCATAAGGAATGCAATTCATTATTCTTATACTATTTTCAAGGACTATAAGTAAGAAATTATATATTTTCTATATAGGTTTGGAACCATCCTGGAATTTTGCAACTTAGGAAAGAAAAAAACGACTCTGGTAAATGTGAAGATGTACAAGCAAATGACAGCTCAAGCGATGAAATTATTGACTACAATGTGATCTCTGGAGGTACTTTTAGATGCGCCTTAATACTTTTTCGCCGGGTTGAGTATGGTTGTGGAAATAGTTTATTTGTCTCTTTAGCATATCCTAGAGGCTAGAAGTTATCAACATTTACCTTTTCTCTTTTATCATCTATGCAAAACTAGAAAGTGGTCTGGATTTTCTTCAGAAAATGTCAAGTGTCTAAGCAGTTCCGGAAAGTTTTCTGCAGTCAGAATGACATGGCTAATTAGTGTTTAAAATATTTATTCATGTATATTCTTGTACCTTTTGTTCAAAGTTCCTATATTCTGCCTTATTCAATTGTCCTCCACCCATGTTGCTTGCAGAAAAGCTGCGCAATCCAAACAGAAAAAATGATAATGGATTTCTTCGTGAGGTGCGTGAACTTCCTTCTCTATACATTATCATTTAGCTACTTGATATCCTCACAATGTTCTTGAGTATGGGTGATAAGGCACTGGTGTTCAGCCAAAGCATATCAACTTTGGACCTGATGGAATTTTACCTTTCGAAAGGAAGAATGGGAAATGTTGGAAAAAGGGGCACTTTGGCATTTTGGAGCTGTCATATTAACATAAATAGCTATATTTGATTTTGTTTTTTGACTTACCTAGCATTAGTGTAAAATCTCTTGTCATCAGTCTTTAAGTCACTCACTGAGATATGATAATTACATATAATCCATTTATTTTCAATTTTTCGTACTGGGTTATCTTCTTTTTTTTTTAAAGTATAATACCAGATTTTATACAATTTAGATTCTGCTCCTGTGCAAAATAATGCGACTCTACTGCTTTTCACATCCAACAAGTGAGGTAAAATTGCTTGTTTCTGCATCTACAACAGGTTAGATAAAAGAATGGAAAGCTCTGGGAGACAGAAAATAGTAGAGAGGTTCAACGATCTTTTAAATAGAAGAGTCAAATACATTGGATCTCTGGGGATTAATCTTCATGCAGCTAACCGAGTAATTATAGTTGATGGATCTTGGAACCCAACATATGATCTTTGCGCTATATATTAATACTGACAGTTAATTTCAAAGTTTTTTAAAATTTGGATAATCATGATGTGTAGGTATGGCCAAACGAAGCCTGTTTTTGCATAGCCATTGTTTGCACATGCTACAATGATAGTTTTCTATTGTTTTTTCGGTTCGAAGTATAAAGTCACTCAATCTATTGATACTCAAAAGCTATGCAACCGTATGAGTACTATTGAGCAACATTTAGAGAGTGAATTGACTTACATCCGTAATCTTTTGGAGAAGCTCACGGGCGTAGCACACCCTTCCTCTAGCCGTGATCCTCTTCTTCAGAGGTGCAACACGTCGTTCATGATAAAAGTTTTGGGAATGATATACTTAATGATGCTAATGCGGATTTTGTGGTTGATGAAGATGTGGGGAAAAATGATGATTATAGAGACTGTTGATTTGCTTGTGTTGACTTTACTTTTTGTTGAAGGATTTGGGGGTCGTTGATGAAATTATTACTTTTGGGATTATTGGTTTATTTGTTTTGTGTTGGACAAATTATATCGTACATTTGGAAATATTCGATATTGATTTTTTACGATATTATATTTGCACATTGTCGTTATTAGATTAACGGGTAAAAAATATTTATAGAAACATTCCAATGGAAAAATCCATTATAATTGTTGTTGGAATATTTTCCAACAAAAAATAATGTTGGAATTTTTTCTTAAATTCCAATAAAATATATTGTTGGAATTATTCTTGAAATTAATTACAATGATATAATGTCGTTGGACATAACATTGGGATAATCGTTGGAGTTTATTCCAACGGATTAGTACCATTGGAATTATCGTTGGACTAAATTCCAACGATATAACTATATTGGAATTACCGTTGGAATTACCGTTGGATTTTTTACCAACAATGGGATATTCCAACAGATAAATATCGTTGGAACTACCGTTGAAATATTTTTTCATTGGAATTTATGTTGGAATTTTGGCATTCCAATGGCCATTTTACCAACGACTCATTTTTTGTTGAAATTTCTGTAGGAATCGACAATTCCAACGGGAATTGGTCAAATTCCAATGGATTTTTTCTGTTGGAATTTTAATAGTTTCTTGTATTGATTCTCAAATAGCTGGATTTGATTTTACTGAAACATGCAGCTCTGTTGTTAAGCCCACAACTATTAGAGTCATTTTTTCTTTGGTTGTTAACTTCTTTTGGAATATCAGGCATCTGACATTAACGATGCCTTTCTACGTGGAGACTTACAAGAAAATATAAACATGAAGCAACCACCAGGATTTGAGATTGTTGGGACTAAAAATTTAGTCTGCAAGCTGTCTAATGCTATATATGGTCTTAAACAAGCCTCTCGAGCTTGGTTTCTTAAAATTAAAAGTGTACTACTTACTCTTGGATTTTCTCATGCTAAAGCTGATCATTCTCTCTTCCACTGGATTCAAGCTAATTCATTCTTGTATCTTCTTATTTATGTTGATGACATATTGATCACAAATAGTGACAGGTTGGGCAGCAATTTTCTCAAAAAGATCTTGCAGAGGTTCATCATTTTCTTGCCATTGAAGTTCGTCACACAGCTTATGGTATTCATCTTAGTCGGGTGCAAGTACATTAGAGAATTATTGTCCAAAATGAAGATGTTATAAGAGGCCAATAGCAGCAACACTCTTATGGTCTCTTCTTCCTAGCTTTCTAAGTCTCAAGGCACTCCTATTTTGAATGGTACAGAATATAGAAAAATTATAGGTGCACTTCAGTACCTCACTATAACTCGACCTGAGATCTCCTACTCTGTTAACAAGGTCTGTCAATTCGTAGCCTCTCCTCTTGACACTCACTGGAAGGCAGTTAAAAGAATCATGTGATATCTTGTTGGCACTTTGTCCTATGGCTTACACATGATAGTCTCCTCTCATCTCAATCTCACATCATTTTCTGATTTCGGTTGGGCCTCTGATTTGGATGGTAGACGCTCAACATCAGGATTTTTTGTTTATCTGGGTAACAATCTTGTCTCTTGGAGTGCTAAGAAGCAGTCCCCTGTTTCTAGAAGCAGCACAGAGGCTGAATATATATCATAGCCTTGCTCATGCATCAGCTGAAGTTTCTTAGATTACCTTTTTACTTCATGAACTACAGGTTCCTCAAACTTGGACTCCAAATGTGGGTAGACAATTTAAGTACCATCTCATTGGCATCCAATCCTATTCTTCATGCTTGTACCAAACACATTGAATTGGATTATCATTTTGTATGGGAAAAAGTCTCAACTGGAAAATTACAAGTTTTGCATGTTCCATCAGTTGATTAGCTAGGTTGCTGATATATTTACTAAACCTCTTGGACTCCAATTTTTCACTGGGCAATTCGGAACAAACTTAATGTTGTTTCTCTAGCCCATCTCAAATTGAGGGGGGGTGTTAACATTACTCTTCATCATCAAACATCAAATGATAAGCAGAGTACTGATAAACAGAAGACATGATACGAGCATCTTTGATGCAATGGCAGATTTATCATGAGAGATTATCAAGCTATATGATTGTGACAAGTGTCGTCATCTTTGATTAGGATAGTACAAGTTTGTTACAGAAAATATTCCTTTTAGATATGATTTGCTGAGCTTATCCCTATTGTAATCTAGTTATAAATATAGTGATTGTACAATCAATTTATTCATCAATTCAAAAAGTTTTCTGCAAGCTTTTTAGTATTCTGAATATGTCCGATTTCCTTTTACTGTTTCATTGGTTTTATTTTCACTAACTAACTAACAGAAGAAACGTGCTTTTGTGGATCAAGAGGTTTTGGATCAGGGACAGCTAGGGTCTAGCGCAGCCAAAGGAGGGAAAAAATCCATCTTGTCTTCTTAATTTATATTGTATGTTTTCATGTTCCACTTATATTATTAAGTCAAAGCTATATGAATTATTGATTTAAAACCAGTTCAACATTTATCATTTTAGGCAAAAACTCATATAGGACCATTTTACGGGTCTCAATCCGTAAGACGGATCCTATTTTGATTCGCGGATCTTGTTGACTAGGTCCGCAGGTCAACAACAGCTCCTGCCTTTTTTTTCTGTTTTTCTTCATCAGTTAAAGTAACAGTTTTATGAGAAAAAGTATCGGTTATTTTGGATAAAGTATCATATTTTTTAATATAGCCACAAATTATGATTACATTAAATTTAAGGACAAACAAATATATCGGAGTTAAAGTAACACCTTTACGAGTAAAAATATATATTTTTTGAGACAAAATATCATGTTTTAAGAGTAAAAATATCTGTTTTTTAAATAAAGTATTACATTTTTTAATAATAAATATAAAGAAAGATGAATAATAAATATAATATAGTTAAAGTAATACTTTTATAAGTAAAAGTATTTATTTTTTGAGATAAAGTAACATATTTTTTAATATAGCCATAAATTATGAATATATTATAATAAATATATATATATATATATATTTTACGTTAAAGTATCTATTTTTTGAGATAAAGTATCATGTTCTTTAATATAGTCACAAATTAGAAATGAAGGAAAGAAGCAAAAATAAAAAATAAATTTGATATAGTTAAAGTAACACTTTTATAAGTAACAATATTCGTTAGTTGAGATAAAATATCAGATTTCTTAATACAGTTAAAAAGTATGAACAAGGAAAGAGGAAAAATAAAAAATAAATATGATGTAGTTAAAGTAATACTTTTATAAAGTATCCATTTATTGAGATAATGTATCATGTTTGTTAATAGACTTGGGTTCGATTCTTAGCCTCTTTATTTAGAGGCGTTTTTAATTTTTATTCATTTACCAGACGTATTTATGAATGACTTTATATACACACTACAAGAAAACAATCAAATTCCAACGAAATAATTCCAACAGAATAAAAAACTGTTGGAATTTTCAAAATTCCAATGGAAATTCCAATGCTACAGCATACCTTGTGAAAATTCCAAAGAAAGTCCAACGATAAGCAAAATCATTTGGTACTGTTGGAATATTTTTTCCATAGGAATTTTCGTTGGAATTTTGTCATTCCAACGGCCATTATACCAATGGTGCTTTTCCATTGGAATTTTTGTTGGAATCGATAATTCCAATGGGAATTGGCCAAATACCAACGGATTTTCTTCGTTAGAATTCCTTTGTTTTCTTGTAGTGACATGGTTACACTAAAATTGAACAACAAGTACTAGTCGTGTAGTGGTAGAACACCACCTTGACCATGCATAGGTCGCGGGTTCGATTCCAATCTAAGCGTTGGAGCAGTTTTTTTTTCTTTCTAAATAACAAGTCCGCGGGCCCGTCTTACGGCATAGGATCCATAAGACGGTCCTACAAGAGACCTACTCGTCAGTTTATTGGGATATACGCCACGTTGAGAAGTACTTTTGATGAATGAAATAAACATAAATTATTTCAATGAGATTGAAACAAATAAATATTAGGGATAATTACAAAAAAAAAGTGTATGATGTTTGGGCTAGTTACAAAAAAATTTTGAAATATTTCAAAATTATAAAGGCTAAATAAAGGGTTTGCAATATTATTTCATAATTAGACACACATTTATTGACTTCAGGCTAATTATGTCACTGACAATAGAATAGATCTCGAGGATATAATGCTTTAAGAAAAAGACCTCGAGGATATAACAAACTAAGTGTCATGCTTTGTGTATGGTTGTTTATTATTTATTAATCAGTTAGTTGAAAATAAAATACAATCAACCCAATATTGAAGAAACTAAACAATAGTTTAATAATTAGCATTGTCAACTGTTGTTTCCTATCTTTTGGTTTCATTAAGCATCCTACTGCTACATCAATTTTGTTTTTTCTTTTTATAGCATCACTTGCAAGTGTCGAAATACAAGACGAAGAAGATGAAGAGGTAGTCTCCTGTTAGATGATCTTAATGGTTAGACGGATCCAGCTTAATAGATCTATCCATGTAACCCGTGAATCCACGACCCAGCGGAATGTGTAATACTTTTCAGTGGATCTACTAATACTTTTCAGTGGGACTACTAATACTTTTTATTGGGAAAATTAATACATTTCAGGGGAATTACTAAAAAAAATCAGGAGAAAAACTAATATTTTTCAGGGAAACTATTATTTAACAGAGACGATTAATATTTTTGACGGGAAAACCTACTACTTTTTGCGGGAACCAGAGTTGTTCCTATGTTTTAAGAGACTTGTTGCAAGAAAATGAAATTCCAACAGAAGGAATCATTTGAAAATTTTAATTCTAATAGAAAAGTGGGATATTTACACAAGGAACTTCTTATATATTAATTACTTCCTATTATTTAACTCTAATTACTGAATTAGTTACAACATGGGTTACGCTGTTAATTAATATTTTTTATATCATAAAAACTCCTGTCAGATCGTCTAATGGGTCTGACATGTTAGACGGATCTGACCCACGGATCCGGTGACATTTCCGTAATATTAACAATGGTATTTTAGTAGTTTTCAGGTAATTATGCTGTCAATTAATATATATATACAACTGTTTTATATATTTGATTAATTGTGTAATACCAAATCCTAGCATAAGCCTGAAGTCAGCTACTGTTTGCCATCACATAAATATTGATTGGGGAAAATTAATTTTAGACCATTAACTTTTAATTTTTTTGATATTTAGTCCGATTTTCGCCGGAAATATTAAATCTCGCCGGAAATTGCTAAGGTGGACTAGATTATGCTGACATGGAAAAAAAATTGGGAATTTTTCAATTTTGGAGGAAAAATTGCACATGTGTCATCCATGTAGGCAATTAATAAAGAAAAATAAATAAAATTAATCGAAAATAGAAATATTCAAAAAAATAAAATTATGAATAACAAAAAACCAAATTAAAAATTAGTGAAAAATACGAATTACAAAATTTATGAATTTGATAAAAAAATATAATTAGAAATTTAAGGAAAAGTATCAAATGAATATATTTACAAAAATATAAAAAAAATTACGGCTGTTTTAGGGTTACGTTCGAAGCGACGCCGTTTTCGTTGAGAACACAGAGTCTGATATTCCGTCTCCGGCAAAATCGGGCCATCGATTCGATTAAATCGATGCCGGTGGGAAGCTCGAGGATGTACGGGCTCATCGACGGCTGGGATGAGTCCCTGGTGACGACAACCAGAGGTTTGGGTTTGTTTTTGGATCCGGATGGCCGCCCTTTAGGGGCGGACTCAGGTGGCGCGCTGGCCGGTTTTGCGGCGGGCAGGGAAATCAAGAAAGGATCGTTTCTTTTGGTTGGTTGGTGGGTAGTGGGGTTATGGCTGTCGGCTTCTTCGGAGGTGGGGGAGCAATCGTGGGCGGTGGTTGGGTGGCAGAGATGCGGCGGCGATGGCTGAGAATGGATGTGGAATTTGTGGTGTAGGATGCAGTTAGGGTGGTGGTGGTGGTGGTGGTCTTGTTCTGGATATTCTCTTTTCATTTTTTTTTTTTGATTTAAATGTTTATAATTTTTTTTGTGGGGTGGAATTATATATGTTTGTTTATGAAATTGGAGAAATGGAGATATAGTAATATTATATTATAAGTAATATAATAATCCCTGTGTTGCTTAATTAATAAAAAAAATATAATTAATATTTTTGTAAATTTATTCATTTGATATTTTTCCTTAAATTTTCTACATTTGATGAATTATATATTTTTTTATCAAATTCATAAATTTTATAATTTATATTTTTCCACTAATTTTTAATTTGGTTTTTTGTTATTCATAATTTTATTTTTTTGAATATTGCTATTTTCGGTTATTTTTATTTATTTTTCTTTATTAATTGCCTACATGGATGATACATGTGCAATTTTCCCTCCAAAATTGAAAAATCCCCAATTTTTTTGTCCATGTCAGCATAATCTAGTCCACCTCAGCAATTTCCGGTGAAATTTAATATTTCCGACGAAAATCGGACTAAATGTCAAATTAACAAATTAAAAGTTAATGATCTAAAATTAAATTTGACTACCTAGAGGACTAAAAGTCTAAATGGCTAAAGTTAGCGGACTAATTTTCTAATTTTCCCCAATCAATATTTATTGATGGCAAACAGTAGCTGACTTCAGGCTTATGCTTGGATTTGGTATACACAATTAATCAGATATATAAAACAGTTGTATATATAATTAATTGACAGCGTAACCCGCGTTGTAACTAGTTTAGTTATTAGAATTCAATACTAGGAAGCATTATTAAGATTAACTTCCTTGCATAATAAATATCCCAATGTTCTGTGAAAACATTAATACAAAGTACTGATCGATCCTGAGTAATTCTCAGCATACATACATTTGTTGAAAAATGGCTAGTAGTAATAGTTGTGTAGTGGAAGTAATCTCTCGAGAGATGATCAAACCCACATCTCCAACTCCCCAACACCTCCAAAAATTGAAGCTTTCATACCTTGATCAATTAGCAAACTCATTCTATGTTCCCCGCCTTCTTCTACCAAGCCGATGAAGTCAAAGGCTTGACCACATCTAACCATGTCCAAATATCTCAACGCCTCAAACACTCCCTCTCACAAACTCTAACTTCATTCTACCCATTAGCGGGGACGAAAAACTCAAGATAATTTTGTCGTTGATTGCAATGATCTTTGGTGTCGAATTCATCGTTGCTCGAGTTAGGTGCAACACTCAAAGATGGCACCACTGCGGAAGAGTTTATGAACAAGTACATTCCTAGTAGTAGTACTCCAGGCATCACCATACAAGAACGCGTTGCCGCTTCTCCTCTTGCAAATCACTTTATTCGATTGTGGAGGATTTCTGCGGGAATGTGCTTTTCACATATAATAGCCGATCGCGCTTACCGCAACGGGCGTTTGTCAATGCCTGGCGGCTACTTGCCGAGGGGATGATAATGATCAAATTCCTCGATTCGATTTCAATTTGGCAAACTATTTTCCAAGCAGAGACTTTCCGACCGACTCTGCTGAGGATTACTTCAAGTCCAATAACGAAAAACTTATGATGAAAAGGTTTGTGTTCGATAAGGTTAAACTTGAAGCTCTTAGGGCAACGACTAGCTAATAAATATGTCGTCAGGATCCCGGTCAGTCGAACTCGTGTCGGCTTTTATCGTAAACATTTCATGATTAATGTTAGGATGGCCAAATCGGGAAAAAGACCAATTTTTGCGCTCCATGGAGTGAATCGAGGGCAAGAAAGAGTCCACCTCGGCTTGAGAATGTTTTCAGAATCGTGTCATGTTAGCAATCGCAATCACCGAGAGTACTACGGATGATGATGATCAAGAATTTCATGGGCTGGTGAGAAAATTAAGGAACTCAATATGGATGATTGATGACGATTACATAACGGAATCACAAAGTGGATATAGTTATTTGAATGATGTCAACAAGTTTCATTCTCTAATTACAAAGGGGCATGAAGTGGAGTGGTGTAGCTTCAGCAGTTGGTGTAGGTTTCCGTGTACGAGGTGGATTACGGGTGGGAAACCCCTGTTTGGGTGGGTACTACAACTTTGCCATTAAAGAATGTTACGGTTTTGATGGACACCAGATGCGGAGAGGGCATAGAGGCTTGGGTCAATATGAGTCAACACAATCTTGAAGCGCTCCAAACCCAATTCAAACTCATTTCCACTGATATTATAAAGAATGTGGAATCCTGATGGTGCGAGTGATTGGTTAGACTTTCGTTCCGTTCTTTTCTTTTTAGAAAGGCTAATGTAAAAGAGTTAGTTGTATGGGGAAAATGAGAAGAAATGTTGAGGGCATGATTGGAAATGAGATAAAAGTTTGACGATGAAATTAAGTGGATGCAATATTATTTTCTTTTTTCTATTTTCTTTTGTGAAAATAATATGATTGGATGCTATTATCAATGGATTAATATGTGTGATTTATTCAATTTTTCACAAACAACTGAATGTTGCGGCTAAATATGTAATCCCTAGACATTTTTTCTAAAATGGAAAATCGTCGGTCTGAACACTAATTCGTGTGAGCTCCGCCAGCCGTGAGCACCACCGCCTCTCACCGCCACTTGTGTGTGTGCGCGCGCATGCGGAAAAAGAGTGGGAAACGAAGGGATTTCAAAAAAAAATAAAAAAATTGAAGAGGTGGGGTTCTGGATTGACAAAAAAGAAAACAAGAAAGGAAAAGGAGAAAAAAAAAAGGTTTAAATAACAGAGAAGTTGGGGGGGAGCGGGGGTTGGTTATGGGAAAGACAAAAAGTAAGAAAAGAAAAAAAGTAAGAAAAAAAAAAGAGGAGAAGAAGAAAGAGGAAAGGGAAAGAAAAGAAAAAAATAATTATAAAGAAAGAGAGAGGAGTTCACGGGAAAGATGATTGGGAAAGTGGATGGGATCTTTTATTCCATCTTTGTGGTTCATCTTATATTCCACCATGCCGATCGTTACCACGTGTCATTCTAGAGAATAAAACTGACGGAGGGTTAATCGACTGGTTAGACAAGTAATTTCAGCACTTTACATAATGAATCCCAAGATTCACGGATAGAATAATAGAAGATATGGAAATTAAGGAATTTTCCATTCGGTCTAAAGATGGGAACCAAGAGAAAAAAAATACGAAGTTGCAGGGATAGTTCGCTCTGGCGTGGAAAAACTTTGTTCTCTTCTTCGACAGAACAACGACGCTTATTCATCTTCTCTGGAATAATTCGTTCTCTCGTTTCTTCTACTGCGGACACCACGCCGATGTTCTTAGAGAATCTCTCTCAACGGGGTTCTTCTTCATTAGAAACGAGGTTATCCCTACAGTTCTTGTTCAAGTTTGATGAAGCACGTCTCAATATTATAAGCCTCTTTTGTGAGTAATTGTTAGTTTTGTAAGTCCAAGCGGCTACGTAATCTAGAGGGGGGTGAATAGATTATCTCAATTTTCTCGATTTAGCCCTCCTTTTCAAATCAAACAAGCCAAGACAATAGTAAAGGTGTAGGAAGTAAACAACATGCGTCGATTTATAGAGGCTCAACCCACCAAGGGCCTAATCCTCTACCACCCCAGTATATCCGGGATGGATTTCAAAAAGAAAAAAGATTTTATTAATTACCAAAATTAATACAACACCTTACAACATCACCTTGAATAGCATCACACTCTTCTTTAACACCGCCTTTGAGATTACCACAATCTCTCTTGAAGATTACCACAATCTCCAACGGCACCTTGTGAAGATTACCACAATCTTCAACCTTGAAGAATACCAAATTCTTCAATACCTCAATAAGAATATCACCACAATCTTCTTGCAACTATCACCTAGATCATCCAAGTGTGTTCTTACCACAAGAACACTCACAAGGATATCTTGTGTTGGATGATAAACCAAATTCAAGATTACAAGTCGATAATGAATAATACAATTTGAGTGCAAGTGTAATCAAAAAATAAGCCTAAACCTCAAGATGTGAAAGTGAAAGACCTTAGGCTATTACAACAAGAATAAGAACAATGACGAACAAATATGTTTGCATGAGTGTATCTTATTGTGTTGTAGTTTTCTCTCTTTTTGTGTTGCTTCAATTCTTCATCAATTTATAGAAGATGTCTTGGACATGATAGGCTCCTCCTAGGAGATTGAAATTTGTAAAAAATTGCAAGACAAATGAAGAATATAGCTGTTAGAAATCAATCCAACAAATTAAGGAAAAGTTGTCTGCTGCAGAACGGTAAGAATTTTGCTGTCAAACATTAGGGCGACCGGTCGCGCACAAATAGACGTTAGAAAATAAGAACATAACTTTACACAGGGCGACCGGTCAACGGGGGGTCCGACCGGTTGACCCTATGCCCAGCTGGTCGACCATCCTCAATAAACAAGTCAGGCTTTCTGTTTCAAACAAGCAATCCCAGGTACCGGTCGACAAGGGTGTCGACCGGTCGACGCCACCGGTCGACGCCCTGGTCGACCTATGCTATT
This sequence comes from Rehmannia glutinosa, assembly GCA_016081115.2. Classification (NCBI taxonomy): domain Eukaryota; kingdom Viridiplantae; phylum Streptophyta; class Magnoliopsida; order Lamiales; family Orobanchaceae; genus Rehmannia; species Rehmannia glutinosa. Next base: position 235,126 of record JABTTQ020000720.1, read on the forward strand.
TTACTCCCGTCGCATTTTCTGTATCAAAACACATCTCGGGGCACGGGTGTTTGATACATGTTTTTATCTTAATTTTGATGATTTTATTTTGTCACCAAAACAATGCTTTTAAAGGTTGTCCAAATACTCCTAAATGATTTAAAATGGTTTTTAATATTTTCCGGAGTATTTCCTCAAGTTTATTTTTGATAATAATGGATAACACTTTTAATGATTTTATTTCAATGGATTTTTCTCTCCTTAACAAGGTTCCTAAATGTTGTCTAAATACTCTCGATTGGTTTAAAATGTTTTTACTAAATTTTCGGAGTATTTCTTGGGTTTTATTTTTGACAAAAATTGGACAACATTTTTGTCTCGTGGTCGACCGGTCGCCCTATAGGGCAACCCGTACCTGAAGATGTTTTTAGAAACAGAAAATGAGACGGAAGGAAAAACAAGCAGGTCGACCGGTCGCCCAGCGGTCGACCGGTACCTGCAAGTTTCGTTTTGAAACAGAACTAAAACCTTGCATTTTTGAAACGAGAGGGACCGGTTGATCAACCGGTCGAAGCCTACGTCGACCGGTCGCCCTGTTGTAATTTTCAAAGTGTTCTCTTTTTCTCTTATCTCTGTGCGACCGGTCGCCCTATGTATTGACAGCAAAAATATGACCGTTTGACAGCAGACACATTTCCTAAAATTGTGGGATTGATTTCTAACAGCTATATTCTTGATTTTAATTGTATTTTTCTGTAGATTTTCAATCCCCAAGAGGAGCCTATGCTTGATCAATCATTTCCTATAAATAGAGGAAGTTTTGGAGCAACCAACACAACAATTGAGATACAACACAACAAGATACACTTCAAGCAAACACTTGGTCTTTCATTGTTATTATTCTTGTTGTAAAATTGCCTAGCTTATCACTTTCACATCTTTGAGGTCTAGGCTATTCTTGATTACACTTTGCACTCAAATTGTATTATTCATTATTGAGTTGTAATCTTGATTTTTGGTTATCATTCAAACACAAGATATCCTTGTGAGTGTTCTTGTGGTAAGAGCACACTTGGATGATCTAGGTGATAGGTACAAGAAGATTGTGGTAATCTTCTTATTGAGGTGTTGAAGAATTTGGTATTCTTCAAGGTTGAAGATTGTGGTAATCTTCACAAGGTGCCGTTGAAGGAAGATTGTGGTAATCTTCAAAGGGAGATTGTGGTAATCTCCAAAGGTGGTGTTGAAGAAGAGTGTGGTGCTCTTCAAGGTGTTGTAAGTTTAATTTGTATTAATTTTGGTAATTAATAAAATTCTTTTTCTTTTCGAAATCCATCCAGGATATCTTTGGGGTGGTAGAGGATTAGGCCCTAGGTGGGTTGAACCTCTTTAAATCGACGTGTGTTGTTTATATTCCGCACCTTTATTATTGTATTTGAGCATTCGGTTTTAAAAAAGAGGCGAAATCGAAAAGATGGAGATAATCTATTCACCCCCTCTAGATTATCGTAGCGCTTGGACTTACAAGTGGTATCGAGCCAAACTCTTTTGGCAAGCTCGTTTCACATCGCGAGTGAAGAGAAACGATCGACTCTGAACGAAGCTCATCTATCCAAGCACCTCCACCACCAAGCCACCTCGGTTTAATTCCAAAAATTTTATATTTTGGAAAGAAAGAATGGAATGCTATTTACAAAGTTGCGGGTTCGATATTTGGAACACCGTCATCAATGGAGAATCCATTCCGACGAAGAATACACCACACACCTCTAAAGGCTTCAAAGAGCTCAATGATGAAGAGAAGAGAATCATCTCCTTAAATGGTAAAGCTCTTAATATTTTACATTGTTTACTTACCACTTTGGAATTTGATCATGTTGTAGGTATTCGATCGGCACATGAAGTATGGCAAAAACTAGAAGCCATCTATGAAGTATATGCAAATAAAAGGAGCAACTCAAAAGCATCTACTTCTCAAATGGATACAACATCAAATCCAACAATATGGGATGAGCCTCTTACAAATTCCGATGATGAAGTCGAAAAATGTCTTATGGGCATCGAAGAAGAAAACGAGGTAAGTTCTAAACCCTCTACTTCTTATGACAATGAATTGCAAAATGAATATAGTGATTTGCAAAATGATTATGATGAACTTCAAAATGAATTCCAAAGCCTACTTGTTAAATACAAAAATTTGAAAAAGGAATTCAATGTTTTGAAAAATGATAAGGATAGTTTATTTACTTCCTATGAATCACTATCTTGTGCTCACACCACCACACTTGATAAGGTGAGAAACCTTGAGAAATAAAATAGTACTCTTGTTGAGAATATTGATTGCATGAAAAAGGATTTATTAAAATCAACTTGAGTACCAATAAAATGTCCAATATTGTTGATATTCATAATTGTGATAAGGAATTTGATCATAAGCCTAATGTTGTTAATCATATGAAAAAGGATCAAGTCACTATGCATATTGGTCATTATGCTCCTAGAATTATTACTTGTTTTTATTGTGGCAAAAAGGGTCATACGGCTAATTCTTGTCGGGCTAGAAATAGCTCTAAATATTGTTGGAGACCTAAAAGTCTCAAAGCTAATCTTAAAGGACCCAAACACATGAGGGTACCACAAAACAATGTGCTATTAGGTACCCGCAAAGCAAAAATCGGAGAAAATTCATGCCACCAAGAAAACATCAAATGAACGTTTCATTTGATCAAAGAAGGAGAAACTACTCTCAACAAAGCCAATTTCCAAGAAGAGCGTATAATCAAAAATGGGAAGAACACAATCCTTGGAAATGGCAAAGACATCATCAACAAGATGATTTTCAAAGAAGAAGAAACCATCAACCATGGGAAGGTAATCAAACTTGGAAATGGAGAAGTCATCATCAACAAAGTGACTTCTCAATGGGAAGATATCATCAACAATGGGAAAGACACAACCCATGGAAACGGCGTAATTGGTAAACCGTATCTCCCCATTTGTATATGCATTTTTTTTATCTATGCATACTTTTAATTGTGTCTTAATTGCAAAATGAATTTTCAAGTATTTATTTTTAAAATAGGTCTCTTATATATTTATGAGTTTCAAATTTTTTTTAAAAAGGAGACCTTGCATGTTTTTCTAAAAACTCTTGAGCTTTTTATTAGACTTATGTGGCTTATTATCTCTTATGAAATCTTATAGCATAAGCTCTTTTTGTTATCTCATATTATTTGCCTACACTTGAATTTTCTATGAAAATGTTGTCTAAGAATTGTGTAGGATACATATTTCATACTCATTGGCTATTACGTCATCAAGTTTCTTAAACCATCAAGGTATGTCTACTCGTATTTTTCTTTAAACTCGATATTATGCACATATCTTTCAAGATATTTCATTTTGACCCCTTAAGTGCCCCAAATTGATCTTGCAAATATTTTCTTTTTAAAAAGGCACTACGTGTTTAGTCTCGATTTTATCGTTTATATGTTTTCTCATAACCCATATTTGTTGGATATAGTCCAAACTTATATTTTTGCAAAGTTTTAAAACTTTTGGGGTGAAAAATCGAATTTTGGAAAACTGGGAGAAAGAAAAATCACTGGGGCGGTCAAAGCGGGCGGCGGCCGCCTCGCACCTCGACCGGTCGCCCACCACCTCGACCGGTCGCCCAGGCTATTTTTCCTTGGTTAAAATCTTCTGTCTTCGTTTCAAAACAGAACACAGAATCATCCCCAAACCCTATAGCAGCGATTTTTTTCCCCTCTTCTTCAAAATCTTCAATTCTTCATCATTTTTCACGATTCTTGTTGCTAATCTTCTTATTTTCACAAGAATCTTACATATATGGCTCCTCCAAGAAATTCCACCGATCAAAATCCCACTTCTAAGAGAAGAAAGGGCGGAGAGAATCTTCGAGAAATCGGCGAGACGGCCGAACAAAGGGATATTCGAGCCGCTCAAAGAAACGTGGCTCGAAGGTGATGATGTTCAAAATTCCATTCTCTCTCGGGCCCAAATTACCGAAGCTTCGCGGAACAATTTCGCTCGAAAATTGCCGTTGGGCGAAAGGTAAAAAACCTCTTGTTACTCAAGCTCTAATTCATGCAATGCTATTAATTTCATCAATAAGTATGCGGAATGGTACTATGAGGATTCGGGGATGGGAGGTAAATCTATTGCTCGGACTAAAATGTGTCGTTTTAGTTCATTTACAAATGAGTATCCTACTATAAGAGGATTTTTTTGAGGAGCAAGGTTGGATGTATTTATGGGAGCATGCTTATGTGTTGTATGATGATGATATTATCCAACTCTTTTATGCCGATATGTGGGTCGAATATGATAATGATAGAAAGCCGATTGCCGTTAATTCGCTTATAAAGGGTCGTCATTTTAGATGGACTCCCAATGATATTTGCCGGCTTTTACATGTTAGAGAAGGTGGTTGGGATTATTTCTCTTGTGGGACTTGGAATGATGAAATGTTGGGGGTGTCAATGAAAGAAAGTCGAGACGTATTTGGGAGTATGGCCTAAGTATTCTTTGTTGGCAATGACACTTGAGCATCGCATTTTATCGGTCATTGTCGCATATTGCATTTGTGGTAAGTCGGAAAGATGCCTAGCAATATGGATTATTTTTGACTTATAAGATTCTAGGAGGAACCACTTAACTTTGGTGCCATACTTATTCAATGTCTTATCGAGTCCATTACTCAAGGTAATAAGAAGTTGGTTATGGGAAATTGGATTTGTAAACTTCTTATTCAATCGGGACTACCTTCGCCGAGTGTAACTCGGAGGTATTTCAAAACGACTTCGACATTGATAACATCACCCAAATGGTCACTATGCGCAAGAACATGGAAATCCGACCAACCAAAATGGCGAGAGGAAGAGGTCAAGAGTCTCCGATCCTAATGCGTCTTTGATGACGCCGGGGCCGCAAGATTGGTGGAAGAGGGCGAACCGAGCAATCCGGAGGGTAATACGGTGCTCAACCGCCTAGGAGGTATACTCAAGCCGAATTTGATGAGATGAGGGCTTTTCATGAGACGAGGTATGAGGCTTTGGAGCAAAAGACCTCCAAAATGCAAAAGTCTATCGGCAAGTTAAAGAAATTCATCAAGGACTTAATTCCGGATCTTGCTTCTCCTCGGATGAGGAATGATGTTACCCACCCCTTTACTTTCTAGCATTTTCATTTAAGTTGCTTTGTACTTTTATGAACTTTTGTAAAACTCATTTGTACTAATGATATTTGCTTGTTTTTCTTAAAAGGGTTAATATTGCAAGTTGATAATGACTTGTGGATGATCATGATTTTGATGGAGTATTTGATGGTAAAAATACTCTAATTCAAGCATTGTTTGATATTTGGTGTGAAGTACTTGATGGTAAAAGTGCTTCTCTTAATGCTTTGTTCATTTTGCTTAGTTGGGACATTTGATACATGTATTGTTGAAAGCATGACTTATTACTTTATGGATGCTCTAATTTTTGGCATTTGTAATGCCTTGATCATTCTTAGCTTATCTCAATTGGGTTGAACCCTTGAGAATCTACTTTGAGCTTCTCAATTGATGAACTAATTATTGCATATGGTGCATATGATTTTTTTTGAGCTTTGTAATGAGGTTGATTGATGATATGAATTTTTTTTTTTTTTTTTGGCTTGAACCATTTACAAAGGTTATATACAACCTCTTCTATTTTTTCACGCACACAAGGTGTTTGTTAAAATGTCGCAATGAAACCTTCAACTTCTACATGATTCTCTTGCTTCAAAATGTCTTAAAATCTTTTTGAAATCATGTTTTTAGCATACTAATGAGCTTATGGATCTTTTATGTTTCAATTCTCTCACTTTCCTTGGATGATTATGCTTTAAATTGCTCAAACGGTTTTTACCGTCCTTTTGGCATGCCTTGATATTATTGTATGGTGTTTTCACCATCCTAACATTCTTTTTGATGATTCCAAAGGGGGAGAATGGTACCAAATAACAGGATATTGGCTCATTAGCTCAAAGAAGCTAATAAAAGCTTGTCATAAAAGCTATAAGCTATGGCTCATTAAAGCCATTAGTTGTGATTTGTTCTTAGTCCAATTGTTGCTTGATGGACTTATATTATTGTTTAATGTTGTTTTGTGTGAGGGGAGCTTATAAGCTCTTGAGCAAATTGTAAAAGCTAAAGCTTTTAGCTTATGGATAATTGCTTTTACATTATTCTTGATATCTTGTTGATAGGGGAGCTTGTGCTTATTATTGAAAAATATTTACTCCTACTTGGTTGCTTTAATATTCTTTGGAAATTTTGGTTGCTTCCAAGCGGTTAAATATTTTTCGGAAAATCATTTGAAAATTGCTCTCTTAGTTTGTGTAAAAATTGTTTTGGTTTGTAATCATCAAAAGGGGAGATTGTTTGATACATGTTTTTATCTTAATTTTGATGATTTTATTTTGTCACCAAAACAATGCTTTTAAAGGTTGTCCAAATACTCCTAAATGATTTAAAATGGTTTTTAATATTTTAGGAGTATTTCCTCAAGTTTATTTTTGATAATAATGGACAACACTTTTAATGATTTTATTTCAATGAATTTTCTCTCCTTAACAAGGTTCCTAAATGTTGTCTAAATACTCTCGATTGGTTTAAAATATTTTTACTAAATTTTGGAGTATTTCTTGGGTTTTATTTTTGACAAAAATTGGACAACATTTCTCCGTGTGTCGGCCGTCGCCCTATAGGGCAACCGTACCTGAAGATGTTTTTAGAAGCAGAAAATGAGACGGAAGGAAAAACAAAGTCGGCCGGCCGCCCTCTGGCGTCGGCCGTCCGGTCGGCCGTGTTCAAAGATCAGCCGGTACACACTGCAAGTTTCGTTTTGAAAGCGAACTAAAACCTTGCATTTTTGAAACGAGAGGGACCGGTTGAACAGGGGTCGGCCGGTCGAAGCCTACGTCGGCCCGCTGTTGTAATTTTCAAAGTGTTCTCTTTTTCTCTTATCTCGTGCGGCCGGTATCTATGTATTAATGACAAAAAAATATGACCGTTTTGCGAGACACATTTCCTAAAATTGTGGGATTGATTTCTAACAGCTATATTCTTGATTTTAATTGTATTTTTCTGTAGATTTTCAATCCCCAAGAGGAGCCTATGCTTGATCAATCATTTCCTATAAATAGAGGAAGTTTTGGAGCAACCAACACAACAATTGAGATACAACACAACAAGATACACTTCAAGCAAACACTTGGTCTTTCATTGTTATTATTCTTGTTGTAAAATTGCCTAGCTTATCACTTTCACATCTTTGAGGTCTAGGCTATTCTTGATTACACTTTGCACTCAAATTGTATTATTCATTATTGAGTTGTAATCTTGATTTTTGGTTATCATTCAAACACAAGATATCCTTGTGAGTGTTCTTGTGGTAAGAGCACACTTGGATGATCTAGGTGATAGGTACAAGAAGATTGTGGTAATCTTCTTATTGAGGTGTTGAAGAATTTGGTATTCTTCAAGGTTGAAGATTGTGGTAATCTTCACAAGGTGCCGTTGAAGGAAGATTGTGGTAATCTTCAAAGGGAGATTGTGGTAATCTCCAAAGGTGGTGTTGAAGAAGAGTGTGGTGCTCTTCAAGGTGTTGTAAGTTGAATTTGTATTAATTTTGGTAATTAATAAAATTCTTTTTCTTTCGAAATCCATCCCGGATATCTTTGGGGTGGTAGAGGATTAGGCCCTAGGTGGGTTGAACCTCTTTAAATCGACGTGTGTTGTTTATATTCCGCACCTTTATTATTGTATTTGAGCATTCGGTTTTAAAAAGAGGGCGAAATCGAAAAGATGGAGATAATCTATTCACCCCCCCTCTAGATTATCGTAGCCGCTTGGACTTACAACGGGTTGCCCTATAAGGCAACCAGTCCAACGCGAAACGGAAGTGTTGTCCAATTTTTATCGAAAATAAACTACAAGAAATACTCCGAAAAACTAGTGAAAATATTTTAAAACAATCGAGAGTATTTGGACAACATTTTTAAACATTGTTTTGGTATAAAAATAAAATCATCAAAATCATGATAAAACTATTTATCAAACAATCTCCCTCTTTTTGATGATTACAAACCAAAACAATTTTTAGAAATATTGAGAGGTCGAACTTTAAAATCAAAAACGATTTTTAAAAAACATCTAACTATTTAGAAGCGACCAAATTTCCAAATTAAAATAGCAATCAAATAAGGGAGTAAATTATTCCAAATATTAGCACAAGCTCCCCCTATCAACAAGCATAATAAAGAGGCAATCAACCAAAAGCTAAAAGCTTAGCTTCTACAATAAGAGCTTAAGAATCAAAAGCTTATAAGCTCTCCTTGTCACAAATACTCATTATTCATGCAAACAAGTCCATAACACAACCAATGGACTAAGTTTTCTTCACAACTTATGGCTTTAAAAGGCCATAGCTTATAGTTTCTTTCGCGAGCTTTTATTAGCTTTTATGAGATAATGAGCTTATAACATATTTCTCCCCCTTTGGAATCATCAAAAAGAATGTTAGCACGATAGAAATAGCATATATTTATATCAAAGTGCGCAACTAAACCGATGTATCGAGCTATATGAACATTGAAGCTTATAAACCAAATAAGAGGGAAAAGTCAATCATATGACTTGTAGAAGCTTATGAAAACTCATTTGATTTGCAAAATATGATCTCTATAAATATATAAGACATATTGGTCATGATCATAATGGTCATGATCTAGTTAGTCCAGCTAAGACTCATTTCTTCAGATCCCATATATAGATCTATAACAGTTGTACAAGCCTCATTCAGAGATGGTATTGATTACTCAGGAATAACACCAAGAGCAGGTTACACCTTATTGACAAAACAAATAGGTGGACGTGAGAATGTTGGTTTTGTTTTTGAAGATTTCAAAAACTATTTGCGTTCAAAGAGAACTAGGGAAATGAAGTTTGGCGACACTGGTGGAGTACTAGAATACTTGCAGCAAAGACAATTAAATGATCCCAATTTCTTTTACGCAATTTAGGTTGATGAGAATGATTTGATAGCTAATATAATATGGATTGATTCACAAATGATGGTCGATTATGCTCATTTTGGTGACGTAGTTTGCTTTGATACAACTTATAGATAAAATAAAGAGGGTCGACCATTTGGCTCAGGACAACCATTGGTTTCGCCCCGCCTAGGGCTCATCAGGAATGTAACTCCAACATCTGACCAGTTTGAGTAGGGGATGACCAATTTCCTTCTTCACCGTTGTCCGCCAAATCCAAGACTAGCGACAAGTTGCACAAACCAGCCGACTGAAACCACATATAAAGTTATTCTCAACACAATCTACCAGTAATTCCAACGAAAGACACCCGAATATCGTGGGGCGTGACACCAAGTACCACCTCTCATAGTGATATATTATTGAAAATGAACGTGGCCTTGGTCGGGTTACGTGAATATGGTCTTGTTGGTTTATATGAATGTGACCTTGTTGACTTAAAAAATAGAAAGTAATATATAGTTATAAGAGTTTTTCAGAAAATGGTATTACACGGGGCCTTTTTGCTACCACCCTATAATTAAAGGACTAATTTTGCAATTTCACCATCAGCTCTATTTCATTCATTGTAGCCTTGTGTACATCACGTAATACGTTGATTTACCTTTCGATTGTTTGACAACCTCAAATGGGATATTTTGAGCATTGATAAGCTGGTGTACATGTAAAAAGGTTTATCAGTGCCAACATAAAAATCGATACTTGTCCATTGATCACAAGAGAAATTTTTGTGTTTTTATAGTTCGTGATTTAAAGACATTAGCCAAAGAATGATGATATTGATTTATAAAGAATTACTTGAACTTAAAACGAAAGCATGATCATTAAATCAATTGGGTTTCAACTTATAATTTATGTCCAAGATTTAATTGGGATATTTGTTATCGAAAGAATCGTTCATGTATGTCATCTTGAATCTCACTCAACAAAAAATTATTCAATGTCATTGTTGTTGATCAGCTTCCTCTTTGGAAAAGTGGATCATAAATAACTATTGAGTCGGCTTTGATAAATTCCTCATAGATTAATCATAAATGTATTGTATATTAAGGAACTATTAATTTATATATTGCATGGGGCCTATATGAATTATCATTAATGTATTATCTTATAAATTTAGCGAATTATAATTAATTTAGCACGTTGTCCCCGAGTCGGGACCGAACAAAAATATTATTTAAGAGAGGTTATTAATTAATCGAATATTAAATTATCGAGATTCTATTATACTAAACACTATAATCAAGTTTTGAATAAGTGATTAAGAATTGAACGAAGAATTTAAAATAGTTATATAAAGCAACATTGCACTGGAAAATTATGATAAAATTTTGCAAAAATGTCTAAGCCCTAAAATAATTCAAACATATCTAAACCACAAAATAAATCAACATTAGTGATATCTGAACCCCCCTAAATCCTAATTAAAATGTACTCCCTAAAATAATATCTTTGACAATACATGTATAACACATATTGTTTTTGTAATTTTTCAAATACATGTATTTGCGCATAATTTTTATGTGTTTCTAAAAGTTGATATGACAAATTAAGTAAAATTGCGCCAAGTTCATTCCATACTAGAAATAATCGCAGGAAATCCTTTGATAACGTGGGTTCTTATTTCTCAATGATATTCCACAATCAAGACAACAACTTATCTAAATAACAGATATCCGTGTAACAATTTATGTCTGGGGTTTACATATACTCACATGAACAAAAATGAAATTGAGAAGGATTCGTTCACATGACATTGAAAAGTTTAACAAAGTTCAAATAGTAAAAGTGTAACAACTTCTGTTTGGATTTTAGGTAAAAATGGTTTTGCCTTCACTTGGAAGGTAGGTGCTGGAATATTCGGAGATTATTCACCACGATGTCCATTATATGGCAAAGTGTAAACTTATGTAGTGTGTTGTACGGTAAAATGTACAAGAATCTAATTCATATGGTAAAATATAAAAATACGCGTAGTGTAGAAGATTGAGTGTTTTTTCCTCAATAGAAAATTATGTCTCTCATATTACTCCAATAATAATCATTTTTTGTTACCAATAATAATCATTTTTTGAACAAAAATCAAGTGAACATATCTCACATTTATCAATACCCTCTCGTGCGCTCACATGGAAAAAAAAATAAAGATACTGGAAAAACAAACAAAAATGAGCTAAATATATTTAAAATGTACACTACATTGAAACATTACTACATAAGCACATAACAAATACTAAATATGCATTGTTTATATTCTAAATATACACATAAAAACTTACTCTGAACGAATAACATAATTTGTTTGTTTTTTCTGCTACTTTTCGGTTCCAATTATTGTGTCTTATCAATAAAGACTCATTTTACAATTTTTTCCTTTTTTCTTAGTAATTTAGGCAACTAATACTTATTTTTTAGGATTAATCTTGATTGTTAATTCATAATCAACAAATGCTCACTTAGTCACTACTAGAGCTGGCAATGGGCCGGGCCGGGCTAGCCCGTCCTGAGCCCATCGGGCTTTTGCAAAATTCCGGGTTGGGCTGGCCCTAAAAATCACTAGCCCAACCCATCCTAAAAATCGGGCGAGCCCGACCCGTCGGGCTAGATGGGTCCGACTTTTTCGGGCCTAAAAATCACAGCCCAACCTGACCCAAACCTCGGGCTGGCTGGGCCGTCCCACAGACCGGGTTTGATTTTGTCACCTCTAGTCTCTACGAAAACTCACCCTAGTCCCTAGGAATCAACCCGATCCAAACCTCGGGCTGGCTGGGCAGGCCGGGCTTGATTTTGCCACCTCTAGTCTCTACGAAAACTCACCCTAGTCCCTAGGAATTGCTCTCTTAGGACTACTCACATATAATAATAATAATAATAATAATAATAATAATAATAATAATAATAATAATAATAATAATAATAATATATTGAGAGCGTGATTTCATGTAAACAAACAAAATAAAGGCAGGGAATGAGAAATTGGGTGTATAGGGATTGTTGGTTGAAAACTTACGTCAAACCTTTAGCAATGGGAATATTCATTCCCATGGGAATCTCTATTCTTAAAAGTAAGGGAATGACCATTTCTCCTTTCCCCCATGGGTTTAGCTATTCTCAATCATCAAGAATGACTCAAATTTTATTTTTAATAAAATTATTTTTTTATAAATGACTAAAAATGTTGGATATAATCTATATTTCCGAAAAGTAGTGTTATAAATAAAAAAATATTTATAATTTAAATATATATTATTTTAAATATTTTAATAAATCATAGTCAATTTATATCAATATTCAATAGTTAAATCAAAATTTTGATATAGAATTCTTTTGTTAATTTTCTATATTTTTTATAAAAAATAGAGATAATTTCAAAAATACCCCTGAGGTTTCGGATAATTACATAAAAATCCAGAAATGTTTTAAAATTACAAAAAAATCCCTTGAGGTTTGATTCTGTCTTACATTTTCCCCATTCATAAGCAAAAAAAAATATCAAAAAACCCCTGATATTTATAAACATACTATAGTTACCCCCTTAAATTTAACACATAATCAAACTTGATGGGTTTTTTTTGTAATTAGCCCAAATCTCAGGGGTGTTTTTGTAATTATCCCTAAAAAATATTATATAAAATATTTTTGATATCATAGAAATGAATGACGATTTTTTACTTGATTTAAATATCTTGATTGGTAATTATAAATTAATGATAGTAATTGAGAAAAATAATTTTAAGGTATCAAATTCTCTTAAATAAGATTTTTTAAATAAATTTTATTAAATATCTTATTCATAAATAGATATAAGATTATTTTAATGTGTGCTAAATAATATATTTCTCCATTCCTTGTGCAGACCAATCATAAGAATAGTAATACTACATCATTCCATTCCAACCTAACTCCATTCATTCATACCAATTATGCCGTTAATGTTATTACAATATTCAAGTCAAATTTATTCTGAGTTTTATGCACACAAAATAAAAATATATAGTTTTCAAATCACACGATTCAAACTGCAAGGCAGCAAGGCACACAACACAAACAACTGAATCAGTTAAGAAAGGCGATAAAGAAACAAAAAATAATACAAATAAAAATAAAAATCACCCATATACTTTGCTTATCAAGCCATAAAAGGTGTAATCAATTCCTTTCCAGTAAATGATGTACCTGTAAATCAACAATAATAGAAAAAAACAGGATTGTCAACACAAACATTGCACGGTCAAATGTAGAAAATGACATTATTAGTATTTAGATCGTTGTATTAATCTTATTGAATTTGAACTAACATATAAATTAAACACCATAACAAAAAGACAATCCGAATTGTAATGTTTCCTACATAGTAGAGAGATAAATCAAATGATTTACATTAGTAAAAAAACCAAGAAGTAAAGCAAATAAATAGGCAATAGAGGCAAAAAAAAAATAAAATTGATCAAGAACAATATATAATAATCTTTCAAAAATAGCAAATAAACATACGTGTATATATATATATATATATATATGTGTGTGTGTGTGTAATTTTAATTTGCCCCACAAAACATGTGTATATATATGAAACTATCATGAGTGCATGTTAATGTTATGAGCATGTCTCTTGTAAGACGGTCGCACGGTGCGATGGATTGCACTTTTAGTGTAAAAAAATGATATTTTTAATGTAAAAAATGATACATAGTCTAAATACACTAAAATAAGGTATCATTTTTTACACTAAAAGTATCACCCACCGTACCGTGCGACCGTCTTACACAAATTTTTGCCTAATGGTATTTACCTGGAGCTGGTTGGCATTCATCACGGATGACGATAACGGAACTCACATGGCGGACTTTGTCGAAATCCTGACCGCCTCCATTGTCGTCCAAAACACGTTTTCCCAATTCAGGCATTCGTGAAATCACCAATTTTCCTAGGGTACGGATGAATCTGAGTCCATCTGGAAGCATCTTCAAAAGCAAACAATTATCGATTTCTAGTGCACGAATCACTGGCATGGCTCCTTTCTCTATTTTCCACTCCTTTAGGTTCGGTAAACCTTCCATCGTAAGATACACGAGACGAGGAAACCCTAATTCATGGCATTTCATCTCTTCCCCCAAAAACGACCCCTTAATACGCAATTCTTCAATACAAGGAAGCTTTCCCAGTATTGCCATTGGATCACCCTCAATTTTACAGTCAAACAAAAACAATGTCACAAGTTTTGAGATGATTACTTGGTTTTCACACTCCTGTAGCAGCTTCCCTATTTTCACATTTAGCCTCAAGTCATAAAGATGGGGATATGCAAACACTCTTTGTAGAATCATTAGCCCTTCCTCGGTCGATGTAAACTGGCAACCGTTTGCGACTAGGAGTGCACACGACCGTAGATTTTTCCAGTTTGTGCTAATGGCATCAATGATTGTCCACAGGCTTTGCTTGTCATGTATTGTTGCTCTAATACGACGAAGATTCTTCATTCTGGTGACGGATTTCAAATCGTGCACCAAACTGTTGAACCCAGATAGCGTCTCCAACTCATCCAGACCCTCCAATCTCAACCTGTAATTTCCTACTAGACGTGTATCGTACGAAGGGAGAAGCAATTGCTTTAGTCGAACCATCTTCGTTACAATATTTGGCACTCGGATATTCCAACAACCACGTAAATTAAGGGTATGCAAGTACCTAAAATTGCCAATGGATGAAGGCAGCTCATCAAGGGCACATTTTTGCAATTGTAAATATCTAAGGTGAATTAGATTACCGAACCCTCTCGGTAACTTTCTACCTTCAAAATTGAAATTCTGAAAAACTAGAACTCTGAGCATTTTCGATTCACGAAAATCAACTATGGTCTCTGGAAATTCAATCGTCTCCCCACGTAAATTGTTGAGGAATTGAAGAGATCGAAGGTGTTTGCTAGTATCTTCATGAGTGATTCTTAGCTCCTCACGTCTTATTTTCGTTTCGCTTCCGAAATGGATAGCCAAATGACGTGATGTTTTGTTTCCTAACAAAAACGACGTCATAGGGTTTCGATCTGGATTCATAACGTGGCAACAAAAGCCCTCTTTTGTGCCTTTCGACAAGCACAACTCTCGCACTACATCATGAAGCTTGAAAGATCTATATTTTGTTTCTCGTATCACATTCTCAACTTCAACTTGAACAATACACCTTGAGGCCAGTTCACTTAAATAGAGCTCTGCAACGTCCATCAAAGTCTGGTCGTCATTTCCTTGATGCTCATGTGAAATCATCCCTTGTGCTATCCACAACCGATATAGATTATTCACAAGTATGGTTTCGTCCTCTCTAAATTGACCCATGTATAGAAAGCATGGCTTCAAGTAATAAGGTAGATCTTCATAACTTAAATTTATGACTGCATGTATCTCATTCTCCTTTTCAATTTCATCACCCTTATATAGATATGCATTGATATTTTGGTTTACTAACTCCCACTCCTCCAGAGATTTCCTTTTACTCAATATCCCTCCAAGTAAAGTAATTACTATTGGCAAATATCCACACTTGCGCACCATTTCTTTGCCAATTTTTTGGAGCCAGGTTTCTTCCAAGGGGAAATCTGTGAACAGAGAAAACCAAATCATACGAATCAAAAATCGTTATTGAAATTAGATTGAGACTAGACGAGTTCTTTATTTACGAAACTCACATTTTTACATTAGATATTAACAGTTTGCATGATACTCTGTTTTATGTATTGTCTATTTGGACAGGTTATATTCAAAACAGAATAAGGCACAATAAATAAAAGCAAAAATAAAGATAAGGTTTAGCGGTGACATATGATGCTGTTTTTTAGGGCATATCACTCCAACTCCAAGTCAAGGTTTCTAATAAAGTACAAGTCTTCTCCTTCCCAAGCGGGAAGTCTTCCAAGTCTTGTCTTCCTCTCTGGGAGCTGGAAATCTTCTATTGGGAACTCTATTGGGAATCTGCACACATGCAAAAATTAGATGGGCCCCCAAATTGTCCTATGGAGACTCCTCCGATGCTCAAGTCAGCAGAGTGGCATATGAGTCCTAAGACAATAATTGAATACTGAATAATGATTAAGTGCGATTATGAGAGAATTATCAGGAATTAACTTACAAATGAATATGACGACCTTTATATACTTGGGTGATGGGTCTTGTAGGAGAAAGTGGCATATGGCATTCAGGTTTGGATTATTCCATATGTAGCCCTTTGAGAAATTAATATTATTCCAAAATATAAACCAAATTATATATTAAACATAAAATTATATTCTTGCCCCCAACATAAGCCCCCCAGCTCTGGTGTTGCGGAGGAATTGAGCAGTGCAGGAGCTAAACAACTATTTTGTTTGGCTTGTCTTGTGACTCCTTGAAAATTTACGAGAACCCCCATGTAAGGTAGTCGCTCCTCTCCGGAAGCTCCAAAAGAGGTTTATTTATGAGGACCCTCCCCTTGAGGGAGGCTAGCTTCGATAATATTTTCCAATTCCCGTGCTTAGCAGAACACTTAGTGAAATTTCCTTCAGAAATTGAGGAGAGTGGGGAATGGAGTGCATCAAGTAGTGAGGAGAGCGATGAGTGCCCGAGAGCCGGGAGAGATTGCTCTGGGGCGCCTCCCTAAAATGGGCAAGGGCATCTCCCTGGAGCAAACCGGGCGCGCCCTTCGGCGCGGGGGAGGGCGCACTCCTTGGGGACGGCCCGAGCCCCAGGTCCGTCTTTCCTTCTGTGTTTCTCTAGAATTTTCTCATGTGTCAGGCCGAATTTTAGATTTCGGCTTTCTTTATTTTCACTCGGGGGCCAGGGCATCACCGGTCATTTGGTCTCTGGTTCTGTTATTTTGTTTCCACTTTTGCCCATGGACTTTGATATTCCCTCTCTAGCTTCGGAGTTATATTATGATGGTGAGTGGAAATAGAGATTGAGTCAGCCTCGTGCCCGAGTGATGAGGCTCTCGAGGAGGAGTCCAATGGAGATAGTTCGGACGAGGTCCCTCAGCCTAAATATCGGCCCAAGCCTCCGCCATAGTGTCAAGTAGTTTGCGTAGAAGTTGGGGCGTCCTGCGAATATGTAATTTGTGTAGTAGTTGATCTCTTGAAAAAGCTGATGTATCCTTAAGAAGAGCGGTTCCCTGAACGGAGAGAGGTTCTCAGAGAGCGGGAGCCTATGACTGGAGTTTCTTGCATGTGACTGGAGTTCAGGCCTTGTAGGATCTTCCCGAGGGAGCCGATGGTGCGGTCAACAATGATGGAGAGAATCCCGACGATGCCGATGTTGCGGAGGAGGACAAAACCCCCCATGTCTGAGTAGTGACAATTTATTCCGGTATAGATGACCTTTGCCTTCAGCCTACCTTTGTAGGGCTTGCTTTATATACTTGAATATTTTCTTTTGATTATTATCTTGAGATGTTTGTTTTTGCCCCGAGGCGCCGGATGATGCTCCATTACTTTGATGTTACACTTACACTTGTGTTTTTCCATATGTGTATTTGCTTCTTCATACTTGACTTGTAGTATTTGCATACGATCTCTTATGGTGGAGACTTGTGCATACTTTCTATGTAGATGGATTCTTCCCTTCGGGAGGAAGCTTAGTTCTTCTGGAATGGGCGGAAATGTTAATACGGAAGTTAGGGAGAGCCTTTACGCAGTGCAATAGGGGTGTCCTTTCGTCCTTCGGAGCTTAAAGGGTGCCTTTTCGGAGCTGGGAGAGGGCACCCTTAAGGATCTCTCTAGAGCTCTCATTTCTTTCATTACTTCGATTGTGTATTGGCCCCTTTCGCGCATGTGTTAGTATTTTTGCCTTCTTTTCATTATACATCCATGAGTTGTATGTTGGTCAGAAATGGAAATTTACAAGGACTCCTATGAGGGAGCCCCTCCCATCCGGGAGCGCCGGAGGAGGTTTATTCACGAGGACTCCCGAGAGAGAGCCCCTACCCTCCGAGAGAGCTGGTGGAGGTTTATTTACGAGGACCCCCGTGAGGGAGCCTCCTCCATCAGGCAGAGCCGGAGAAGATTTATTTACGAGGACCCATGTGAGGGAGCCCCTCTCCTCCGGTAGTACCCAAGGAAGTTTTAAGTTTCCGATTGCATTGTAAGGGTCCCCGCGGGAGACCCCTCATCTGCGGGAGCGCCGATAGGGTTTAACTTTTTGATTAAATTGTGAGGATTCTCGTGAGGAGAGCCCTCATCTCAGGGAGTACCGAAGATGGTTTAAATTTCATAATAAATCATGAGGATCTCTTTGAGGAGGCCCCTCCCCTCTGAGAGCTCCGAAAAAGGTTTATATTTCCAAATAAATCGTGAGAATCCCAGTGAGGAGACCCCTCCCTTCTGGGAGAATTGGAGAGGTTTTATACTTCCGAATAAATCGTGAGAATCCCAGTAAGGAGACCCCTCCCTTTTGGGAGAACTGTAGAGGGTTTATTTTTCCGAATAAATTGTGAGGATCCCAGTAAGGAGGCCCCTCTCCTCCAGGAGCGCCAGACATGGTTTATGTTTCCGAGTAAATCGTAAGGATCCCCGTAGGGAGACCTCTCCCCTCGGGAGCATTAGAGATGGTTTATGTTTCCGAACAAATCGTACGTGAAAGATCCCCGTGAGGAGACCTCTCCTTAATTTAGGTCGTGTTATTCAATATATAGCTCATTATATTGGACAATTAATATTATTCCAATTTATAAACTAAATTATATATTAAATATTAAATAACATTTTTGCCCCCAACAACATAAAAAATTAAAACGAAAAAGCTATTTGCGATGATGTACATCATCGCCAACAAAGCAATCTAATACCAATGACATGTTATCGTTACTAATTGTTGTCAGGTCAGACCAAACCAAAAAGTTGATCACATGTGTGCTAGCGACGAAATAGGCTTAATAGCAAAATATGCCCTATAACTTATGTCTTTTTGCATTTTTGCCCTTTAACTCTTAAAGTTGCAATTTTTGGCCTGGACAATTTTGCCCTTATAGCTGAATAGCAGTTTTGGTCCTTTATCTTTCCAAAGGTAGCAATTATAGCCTATAACTTTCGAGAATTAGCAATTTCTATCATTTCATACCATAGCTATTTTCAATAAACCCCAATTTCATAGATTATGAAAATTTACATTAGCTGACACCGATTTTGTTCGTGGCATTGTTACACCTTCTTAGATCCAGTCTCTATTCAGAGGTTTTAAATAGATCATGTCAGGTTTCCAATCTATAAATTCAATAAGATATACTTCTGTAAAAGTCATAATCTACATAATTTGTTTTTAGACTAGAGTTTTGATAAAACGGATATAGTCCATCACGACCATGCCATACATGCTTCCGCAAAATTAATATATCCCTTAAAATTCATACATTCTTTGACCGAATCAACACCGGGTGAAATGACTCGCAACACCACTAGTCGGAAAATTATTGCCCCCAGATCGTTTGACAAACAACTACTCACTGTTCAACCTCACCCTTAGGGAAGATGATCTGCAAGTTATCCGACTCCTTCAGCAACTGTTCAGCATAACCTTGATTCATTTCCTACTTCAGGCGTATAAGTAATCTTTAAACGGGATAAATTAATAGAACACTATGAAGACATGTTGAAGCAGAAAGCCCCTTTTTATTAAGAACTTATTGAAATATTTATTACATTAGTAATCCCCTGTTGGGAGGAGAATACTAGTTTAGCCTCTCATATACGAGGCTTGCACTCGAAATACATAATACTTAAAACTAAAGCACTCAAACGATTACAAATTTTTCACTCAGATTTTATTGTAAGAAAACTAAGGAAAATGTTCGATGTCCCCAGCTTCCTTCAAATCCTGCATTTTATAGAGGTAAGTCCAGAATTCAAAGGCGGACTTCAAATCTTGTTGACATCTATGACGTCACTGCTTACATTATATCCTACATTATTGCCTCCGCCAGCTGTTTTTCTTTTTCTTCCGCGTGACTCAGTCCATGTGATGTTTGTCGGGGAATCTTTTAAAAATTTGGTTTATGTGGTCCCCGAGGGTAACGCGTCTTGTGAGTTGGGCCCTTGTCCTTTCCAGCTACATGGTTTTGTCGGTCGGGTTTGGGTCGGAAACCTTTCCCAAACTCGGGTTCCTTCTGTTCGGGGCATGCTTGACAGATCCGGTCGATCCAACGGGCAACAAGCGCCATGTTACAGAATTTCCGGTAAGTTTCTTTGCTTGCCGGAATCTTGTTCTCCCAGAGAATTATTCTCTTTATCTCAAAAAGCTCCTCTGTGAATCCTGTTGTTGATCCAGTCATTGAATTCAGTAGGAAAGATCCATTTGCTAAATTCTGGAAAAACTTAAACGGATATTTGACTTTGTCCATTTCTGTTAGACAAACCCAAAGACCCCATGCTTCACCAAATTTCCTTCGATCCTCCATTTTTGGATTGTGAAGTTTGGCTTCATCACCACGCTTGCTGCGAAAATTAATAGGCATTTTTCTGTAAAATGCTTGCCACAGTCTTTGGACAATAATCTTATGATCACATAATGTTGTGAAAATAAGTTTTCTTGTCTCATTATCTTGTGTAAATCGCTTGAATGTTTGTAGGAAATTGTTTCCTAGAAAAACATCTGCTCTTGTATCATGTAAATAGATTAGTGTCGTCTTCACTTTGTACCATGGGGTACCGCCTGTGCCTCCGATCATGATTTCTGCTTGTTTAATTCCTCTGTTAAGAATAAGGCTTCTTTTAGAGAAACCTCTTCCTGCAATGGCGGGCGAATTCTCTCCAATTTCGTTGGGAAAAACATCCGGCTTTGCAGTACATATTCCGGCACCTGAATCAATATAGACGGCGAAATATTCGGCCTTGTATTCAGCATATAACATCCCGATAGAAATGTATATTGAGAATGGACTAGTGGTCATCTGATTTTGTATCTTTTGTCAGCCACTGTGAACTCCATTCCTTCTTGTAATCTTTCCCAATGTCTATGATCCTCAAGAAAGTCAATCCCCAATATTAACTGCTCTGGGATTTTTCCTGCTATCCCTGAGATAGTCAGCTCAATTTCCCCTATCTTCAGGCTTCCTTGATACCTTCCCACTATTGGTTGTTGGAGATAATATAGAACATCACAAGGAAAAATATTATCCTTTTGAGTGATGTCGAGTATTACTTCAACCTCTCTCCATCCTTCTGCGCATTTTAGTTCTCCTTGTGTTTTGAAAACTTCTGGGATCCGTTGAACTAAACTTGGTCTCTTTTCTTCCCAACGGCTACTACTTATCATTCTGTCTTGTTGGAAAGACACCATTCGTGGCTCAACTCTAAGACTTTGACTTTTGTTGAAGACTGGTTGATCTTGAATTATCATACAAATCTCCTTTATAGTTGGAGACTCAATGATTTCTGGTAGAACCACCCTGGCAAAGTCCTCAAAGATTCTTGGGACTTCAATAAATTCCTTTCACAAGAATACTTCGGAATGATGTATATTCGAGAGAGCATAGAAAATCTTGTATGTGATCGAGTAAGGCCTGTTTCCTTCTTTCATCAAATCGACTCTTTTGAAATCTTGATGAAGGGTTAGAACTCTGTTGAAAGCTCGATCTCCCAAATTGTATGCAATTCTTGGATAGACATTAAATGCTAATTTCCTGCATACAAATTTCCTGTAACCGCTCCAAGGCATGAATCCTTGAGATGTGAGATTCGCTTATCAAAAATAGCAAGATTGAGTGGCGAATCTATTCTTTCCTTGAATGTTGCCTTAATAATGACTCTTATGGCTCCGATGTGAATCCATGAGAGTGTATTTGTAACTTCTCTTTTGACTCTGCTTTTGATCTATTGGGTTTCTTTGTAAGGGACCAAATACATCTCGATCAGGTTACCGGTAAACTCCATCGGACTGGCAAATTATCCGGTTGTTACCTTGTGAATAATTTGGTATTTTCTTTTACGAAACTCAATCTTATCCAACGTCTTCTCCATAGCTCCAATAGTAAAACCGTCGTATACCTGAAGCTTTCGATCTTCCTTCATAATTCTCATAAGAGTCTTACGAGAAACCGTAGTGTGAGAGATGAATCCTGACATATCCTCCCTAACCGTCTGTTGAAAAATTTCTTCTTCACTCTGATTCTGAACTGGATTTACTTCCATCTTCAGTATAGATCTCCTCTTCATATATGTTTTCATCTGAGGGAATATCCTCAAATTGATACACCTGTATTAAATCCTGATACTAGACAGCTTCTTCGAATTCGGATGTTGCTTCGAACTGTCTGATTCCTCGTCTTTGATTGTCTAGGCAATCTGTTGAGATATGCCCCCTTGCTCTGCATGTCCAGCAATTACAGACTTTGAAACTTTCATTAGCCCTGGTGTGAGCTCGCCTGAAAGTTTTTCTTCCTGGAGTTTTACTTGTACTTGCTTGATTAGAACATGATGAAGAGGCTCTACTCCTGCTCGGTGATGGTCTTTGCCCTGATTTGTAACTTCGGGCATTTTGTTTCGACAAAACCTTCTAGGTCTCCATGAAGACCTACTTCTTTTGTTGTTGCTTTCCCGACGGTATGGATGGCTTCTCTCCTTATTCTTCTTATGCTGCCGTGGTTGACCTCCCACAACTGTTGGGATGTCCTCGTCAACACAACATAGAGGAACTGCTTTGTTAATTCCTCGTAATCTCTTGTAATTCCTGTATAGTGCTGCTTGATAACACCATTCAGATAGCTTGGCCTTCAGGAATGACATTCTTCTGGCCACCGTATCCAAATTAGATGCATCCTTGTATTCCCTGATAAGTATTTCACTCCAGGGACTTGGGATTTTTGCAAAGAATAACTGTGAAACTTCTTTGTCTCCAATTTTTGACTTCCACCGGTACTCGGTGAACATCTTGATGTATTCGTCAATATAACAAATATCATGTAACTCGAGGCTGTAGAGGGCTTGTTTATATCTTTTTCTTTTTTCTTCTTCTAAACCCTCAAAGTAACATGTGCCGATAAAATGGATTTTGAATAATTTAGCCATATCATCGACAATTCCTTTTAGTGATTCTCCTGCTGTGACCGCGCTTTTCATACTTGCTTCGGTCATATCCCATGCAATCCTTACGAATCCCTCAAGACTCGTTTTAAGGAGTAAAATGAAGGAATCTTTCATAAGATCAAGGGTACCTACTGTAATCCTCATAGCTGATACTCATTCATCAATGAGAACTTCTTGAGTTTTGAAATATGGTATATCCAGATTTAACATCAACCCATATGGATGTATTGGGTCGAGATGTGATCTTCCATAAGGCGTTTGATAAACATTTGGCCTTCTAGAAGTTTGTCGAGTTCCCGCAAGAGGGGGTCGAGCTCCTGTTCCTGAAAGTGTTTCATTCCCTATGGTAAAATCTCCAACGTGATGCATTCTTTTATCCTGGATTCCATGATGTGAACCCGAACTTTCTGCGACATTGGCATTTACTGGTGGCGATGGTGGAATTGGTCTACCTTGAGGGTCATAGGTAACCAAAGATGATCCATCTCCTGCGTTCATCTTTAAATCTACAAATCCTAATCATGCGAAGGATTCTGCAAGGTCATGTAGATTTTTGAGATTCATTTTCTCCATATCCATCACTTATAATTTTGTGATGGATTTTCCTTTGACGATAGCTATAAGCTTTTCATCATCTGTCATTTCTTTCCTCCGGATGAACTTGGTCAGTCCTCCAGGTTCTTGACTCATTTTTGAATATCCTGAAGGACTTCAAGAGTTTCCTTCTGATATTTCACCATCTCCATTTGGTTCTAGATCTGATGAACTTGTGCTGGTAGATGATTATGGCGGTTGCCATAATTCTGCACCGTCTTCTGGATCTCTCTAAGATCTATTGAGATCTTAGATGCATCTGGAAGTATCTCGCTCCATTCCGGTACTCCATCAGGAATCATTGTTCTGATGGGCATTCTCGTGAACCGCTTCTTGGAGATTCATCAATTCGACATATAAGGTCTAGTTCACTGTCCAGAAACTCATATGATATGCCGCTCACATTTCGCATTGCCTCAAGGCTTCTCTATCGGCTCCTGCACGTTCTTGTATCTCATATTGGTGATTTCAATAGGCGATTTTATCCTGGTGTTCTTGTGCATACATCGTCAAAATTTGACGATATGTCCTGTAAGGTGTACATCTCGGACAATTTTCCGGATCCATATTCTCGGAAATAATTCTCCTTACCAATTGTTAATTACATAATATAATAAATATAACCAAAAAGTTCTTAATAAACCTGGGCTCTGATACTATCTTGGGCAAACACTTAGTCAAATTAGCCATATGTATGAATAAGGGTATAATTGATATTATGAAAATATGCAATTATTCTGCTGGACCAATTTTGCAACAACTCGAGACTTATAGGACTAAAATTGCTTAGGTATAAAACTTATAGGACCAATTTTGCAAAACATTATAAACTTACACGGCATATTTTGCAAGCTCAATAATAAAAGCCCTAAAATGCAATCCACCCAGAGTTACAGGGTATTTTTTGCAATTAAGCCCGACGAAATACCATTAGTAATAATTGATGACACATCTAACATGTCAGCCCAAAACCAAAAGGTTGACGAAATTCCATTGACCAAGTATTAGTAAAGAATGTAGTCAAAAACGATTCAATTGCGGCCATTTTCTAAGGGGACTCTTTGACGATTTGCAATAATGCCATTAATGACAACTCTTGATAAATATCATGGCTAGAGGGAATTAGATTCTTTGTTCCACTTTATTGTGGAGGCTTAACACATGCATATACATCTAAAAATTCAACAGTACATAGTTAACCTATGAATACGTGTCTATCTTTCAATATAGTTAAACAAAAAGTGGAATCCTGCTAAATAGCCTTTTTATGTAGCGTCCCAAGTAACTAACAAGCCTATCACCAAGCTTTCTTCTATCTCTATTTTGACTTATTTTCTCAATTATTCATATCTAATTATAACGTGGGACACCAGCAAGGGGAAAACGAAGTAAACGACGACCCTAATTTAAAGAACAATAAGGGAACAACTAGGTAGACATGTCAAACGGGCCGGGCTGGGCTAGCCCGGCCCAGGCCCACCTAGACCCGCCTCCCAGGCGGGCCGGTTTAGCCCAGCTCACCACTCAGGCGGGCCGGGCTGAATAAAAATATAAAAGGTAGGCCCAGCTCGGCCCACTAGCCCGCTTCTAGTGGGCCAGTCCCGGGCCTGGGCCGGGCTTCACGAGCTGGGCCAACGGGCCTGGCCTTTTTTTTTTTTTTTTCCCTTTTTTTGTGTGTGTTCTTATGTTAAGTATAAATGAATCTAATATTTATATCAAAAATTTAGTTGCCAAGGTGGTAGGTTTTTATATCTCCTACTAAGAGGTCAAGAGTTCCAATCCTATACAATACATTTATTAAATATTTTACACTTAATGTGGTACGCATTTTGTAGTGGGTATTTATTATGTTATAGTATTTTTTCAATATTAAGTAAACATACATTCCAGATATACTAATAAAAATTAAGTTGGCGTGATTGTTTAGCGGCGTGATTGTGTCTTGGAGGTTTGGTGTTCAAACCTCTACTACCTCAACATAATTTTAAATTTTTGAATCTATTTAAAAAAATAAAAAAAAAAAAAACAGCCCAGCCCATCCGGGCTGGGTCTGGCTGATCCCGGCTCGGGTGGGCCTGGGCCGGGCTGGGCTGGGTTCATATATTTGGGCCCAATTGGGGCCCAGCTTATACTAGTAGGACCGGCCCGGGAACACCATTACTATTCATGGGCCGGTCCTGGGCCAACCCGAAGCGGGCCGGGCCAGCCCAACCCACTTGACACCTCTAAACTAGGTCAATCTACTTATTCCAAATTAATGGAGCCTATTTCGGAGTGGGGACCAGTTGATTAACTCAATATTCCAACCAACGAAGAAATTATAACGACTATTCATTCTTTCTTCAGACTAATAGCAGCAGTCATGGTATAATTGTCGTTACGTCTATCAGATATTTGTAATTCTAAAAAATAACTGTATTTTTTTATAATTACAGTATTCTATCATATATTTGTAATTTTAATTTGAAAAACAACAGTATTTTTTTATAATTATACTAAACCTCGGGCTCGGAGATAGTGTTACTAACCTGGGATATTGCTATGTGGAAAAGCTTTCATTTTGAGCAATTCCAAACCATCGTCACTTTTCAGAAGCTCAATTCCAAATGCGAATCCAACGGCTGCAACGTTTTGTTTACGCGTCGTAAGTAAGACTTTGCTGTTTGAACCTTCAACAAGGAAGGCATGCTTCAAACCAGCCCAATGATCAGTTTCCCAAATATCATCAAGAACAACCATGCATCTTTTCGCTTTTTGGATCTCGCATAGTTGTTGGATCAACTCCGTGTGACAAAGCTTAGAAAGATCAACCCTTTTATGCGGGGTTAGCTGCTTGAGGACCTCCTCCAAAACAGAACTAATTTGACATTGCTGAGTGATGCAAACCCATGCAAAACATTCAAAACAACGTTTGGTCTCCATGTGATTATAGACTTTTTTCACGATGGTTGTCTTCCCAATGCCACCCATGCCCCATATGGAAATAACTCTGTTCTGTTTATTTTGATCGACTACAAGTGAAACAAGCCGCTTCAATTCATCCTCCTTCCCGACGAAACAATCTTCAATCTCAAAGGGAAAGGTTTGCCTTTTCCATTTCATGTTATCATTGGCAATCGAGCTTTCTCCTTGAATGATGCTTCGTATGCCATATTCTTGCATACTTTTACTAACTCTTGTAATCTCGGATTTTATTTCGGAAATCTCCGAGGCTATATGGTTCAGTGCACAAGAAAATCTTTGAAGGAGATGCTTAAAGTAAAAGCCCTGTCCTCTTCTGGAAGAAACATGGAAGGCGTATGCTTCAATTGCGTCTTGGGATCTGTATGTGAGATCTTTGATCTCAGCTATCCAGTTGAGGACAGTTTTGCTTTCGTGTCTTGTTTTGTCCGCATCTTGCAGGAGACATTGAATCTCCTTCAGCTGCTTTTCTAGTCCCTTGGCTTCTTTGCTCACGCCAGATAAGAATCTGGCTTCTTCCAATAGCAAATCACGAAGGGTTTCAAGCGCAATGGAAACCACAGCTTCCGCCATTTTCGGTTGGTTTGGTCAAGTTTTTGAGAGATTTTGTTCGAATTTTATTAGGCTATAAGAGGGGAATACAAAAGAAAGATTTTTTTTAAATTCTATCTTGTCATTAGACTCTCGAATTTGGACCTCTTTATAAAAGAGAATACGCGTGGCCATTAGGCTAAAAAAAAAAGAGTTGAGTACAAATTAGGCAACTTAAGAACAGTTACTGATGATCTTGCTAAAGAACTCTGCTGCTCTAAAACATTATTTATATGGTTTCTTTGACATTATTGGTGAGGTATGGGCCCTTTGGTTCCCAAAATGATTGTTTTTTATAATGATAAAGTTTTGTAGTATGAAAATTATAATAACCAGAAACTTCTAAAGAAAATTAGAGATAATTGGAAAAATCCTCAGATTTGGGCTAATTACAAAAAAACCCCAAAAATATTTTAAAGTTACAAAAAGTTCTTCCGTTATATATTGATTATGTTTTAAATTTAAGGTGGTAATTGTAATATTTTTAGAAATATTAGGTGGTTTCTGGAATTTCTTTTTCTATGAACGGAGAAATGTATGTAGAATTAAACTTCAAGAATTTTTTTTGTAATTTTCAAAATTATATGGGTTTTACTGTAATTGGCACGAACGTGAGCGCCCTTTTTCTTTTCTTTCTTTTTGTAATCATCCCAAAAAGTACTTCCTTTAACATGTATAAAACCACAATTAAAATACACTTTTAATTCTTAAGCCTTTATAATTAATGTACGTCAAAATTGCGAAATTGGTCCTGTAACTATAGCGTGGTAGCAAAAAGGTCCTTTAAAAATTATATTTCGCAAAAAGGTCCTATGGCAGATTTTTTATTTTGGTCCGTCAAAATACATAATTTGCAAAATAGTCCTCTAACTATATGAAAATATTAATTTTGATAATATTTTCAATCACGTAAGCGGCACATATAGTTCCCAATTTTCGATAACATTAGGATCGAAATAAATATTATCATACAGTTATATGACTATTTTGCAAATCGTACATTTTGCAGAATCAAAATTAAGATGTTTTTGCAAAATTTAATTTTTATAAGACTTTTTTGCTACCGCCACGTGGTTTTGCAATTTTACCCTATTGTACTATATGGTGAAATAAAAAAAGTAGAATATTGGAAACTTGAAGTGAAAACTGACAATTAGCTTTTGTCCGCTTGATGCTATTTTTATTATGTAAGTTGCCTGAGATGATTCATTTATTAAAAAATTTGGTTCATTTATTAAAAAATTTGGTATTTTGGAAACTAAAATCACATCTAATATCTACGACGACGAAAACTAAGTACTACAGCTTTCAGCTTTCTGCCTTTCACGGTTTAACCCATATTCAGAGTTAATTACACGACAACGACAAGGACCGGACATATACTTTACAGGGCCCTAAGCGATATTTTGAAAATGGACCCTTATAGTATAATCAATTTTTTTATTTGGAAAAAGGACATAAATACCCCATTTTTCATACCCATCCCTGCACAATGTCCATTTTTCGCTGATTTTGAAAAAAATAATACCATTTTTATTTGAATTTGACAAAAATACCCATTTTTCATTGATTTTTGACAAAAATACCCATTTTCATTGATTTTTGCGTTGGTTTCTTTTTTGTTTTCTTTGTTGTTTCAAACATATTTGTTGTTTCTTTGTTGTTTCATACTGTTTCATTTATGTTTTTATATGTTTCACTTAGCCAACTTTTCATTGAATTCCACAACAGATTTGCATAGAAAATCTCGGTTGTGGTATGCCACAATGGACAATGGAGAAAAATAGAGAGTATACCAACTTTGAAATAATAAGAATCTCGATTCCAATCTCGCACATTCAAGACCTAAATGAAATCTTGGAACAACAAATTCAATTCAGAAAATTTGAGCTTACTTGTCCACCACCGGCTATGAGAAATGGACACGACTCCACTGTCAGACCAAAAAATACTTTGTATTGACTTCCAACATCGTAGAATTATTGAATGCATCAACTGTAGCGGGGAAAGACTTACGAGTAACAACTTTGCTAGAGTACGTGAGATCTTTAGTTCAAGATTAGAAATGCAGACATCGAAATTAAGCAAAGATCAACATTTACAAGGATGACAAAAAAAAAGCTGAAGAGTATATGGGGAAAAACTACACTATTTCTCTAAATTTAAAAATAATACAAACTTTAATCACATGATCCCATGTTTCACAATTGTTTCTTACATGTTTCATTTATGTTTCTTACATGTTTCAACTGATTACATCATCATTAAGATTTATATAACAACAATTCCCTAAAATCATTAGGAAGTGGAGGTAGAAACTCAACGTCGTTGTCATCGTCATCACCATTTTTGGCTTCAACTTAGCATGATTGTGAAGCGGGGCACGATCGAGCCTTGCTTGTTCATTCTCTATCTCAAATGCTTCGACGCCCATAGCCTTCCCACCAATAAAGTGCTCCGCATAACAAGCAACAAAAAATCCAACATTCACTACAAAAGAAATAAAAAAAAGATACATAGTCATATAGTTAACACAACAGATCAAAAACAATAAAAAAGAATAAATAAATGGAAAATACATAAAAGAATAAAAGAAACATAAAAGAAACAACTTCGAAACAACATCGAAACAAACGAAAAAACTTCAAATGACAAAAAAATAAAAGAACACAGAAAAATCATGCATCAACAACACATTTTCGAAATAAACCGCGCAATCCGCCTGTAAAACCACACATCTTCAAAACCCCACCCACCCTCAGCATCTCCATAACCACCGTCGGCGTAGCGGAGAATCGCGCGATCGATTCCAATAAGCATACTTAACTCAATTCTATATGGGTAGGTATACAAACTTTCTGGCCACTTATAGTTCCAAATGATCAAAATGGCCCCATTATCGATGAATGGCCTTGTGAATACCTTCCATCTTATCTTATTCCCTTAACTCAATTCCAAGCACTATTTGAACACTCAAAAAAAAAAAAAAAAACGGTGCAGAAAATGAAGAAAGCCGAATTAGTATTCATCCCCTCTCCAGGGCTGAGCAACCTCGTCTCCACCGTCGCGACGGCCAAGCTCCTCCTCGACCGCGACGACCGCCTCTCCATCACCGTACTCATCATGAAGCTCGCTAAAGACCAAACTGTCGATAATTACACGCAAAACATCTCCTCAGATTCGAACACTCCATCGCGGTTGCGATTCATAAACCTCCTCCGCCAAGAGGAAACGGCGTGGTCGCCGACTTCGAGAACGTTTATGTTCGATTTCATCGACAACCAATCGGCTCACATAAGAGAAATAGTCTCCGATCTGATCAAACAGCCTAATTCTCAACTCGCAGGGCTTGTGCTGGACATGTTCTGCACCAAATTCATCGAAGTTGCCGCTGGGGTAAAAAACCTGATAAGAAAAGTAAAGGGGTGGCTATATTTGGGAAGTTTAGGACGGGATGGAGTAGATCAGTGATAGGGTGGTATTTTTGTTTTTTTTTTTCAAAAATCAGGGTATTTTGTGGTATTTCCTCTTTTTATTTTATCTTAAAATATTACTCTAAACTAAGAACTGAAAAATTAATTGTAATATTTATTATAATAATAACCAAATAAAATAATTATTTTAGCTAAATAACACGACTAATTAAAAGTAGTAATATGTTGGCAAGACAACTACAATGTATTAGCTATATCAAACTAATGTTCAATATAAAATAATATTAAAAATAATAATTATGGATTTATGGAACTAAAATGATTTTATCACAAATAGATTTGAGTTGTGCTATAAGTTTTATCAAATTTTCCAATTATACCACTTTTGGAAAGATATAAAAGAATATAGAAGTCAACAATTTGATTAGCTAAACACAAAAATATTGATGATTACTATTAGATGCTATAACTAAAAACACCAAGTAAAAAATATTTTTGCTAATAATTAAACAATTAACAGTTCATACAAAAAAAAAAAAAAATATCAACCGGCTAAAGAGTGAAAAAAATGGACCCCAAATTATTTGGGGTCCAGCCTATCATCAGGTCTTGTCCAGCTGATTGATATTAGAGCATCACCAATGGAGCTTTTTTTGAGAGCTTTTTTAGATTAAAAAGCTATGAAAAAAACCTATCCCACTATGAGGAGGAGGTTTGAGCTTTTTACAAAAACTTGGGTTTTGTAGTAAGAACCAGGTTTTTTTCAATATAATAATTGAAAAAAGAACCAAAAGTTGATGCACGTGACCCCACATTATCAGACATCATCTCTCTTTTATTGCTGTTCTTTGTTTTTTCTTTTGTTTCCTATTTGGTCAATTTTTTCCTTCTTTTATTTTTTGTTTCTTCTTGGTTTGTAGCCGTTAGTTGCTTTCTTTTATTTTTTCTTTTTTTTTATTTATCTTCAAAAATTATTTAACATATATAAATATAATATCTATCTAAAAAAATTGTAATTAGACGAACAAAGTCCACACTAATGTATATTAAATAATGAATATTAAACTTAAAATATAAATAATATTAATTTCTTTTGCACAGTAAATAATATTAATTTTATTTTTATATAATTTTAAATACAATAATCTATACACAGATATAGATATTAAATAATAAAAATATTTAAATTTATGGTGGGACCTATTCAAAGGTTGTTGGAGATTTTTTAATGAGATGTAATTTAAGTGTGGGGCCTATAAAAAGTTGTTGGGAGATTTTTTGATTGTGGAGAAAAGAATGAGGTTTTTTGCTTTTGATGTGGCAGTGATGTGACAGTGTGAGATCCACAAAAAAGCGGATTTGTGATATTTACCACTGGTGATGCTCTTAGGAAAGCGATGGCCCAAGTTTAGTGGGCAAGTTAAACTTGATTTTTATTCTTTTTTTTTAATTGAGGTTTTATGTTCCCACATGATTAGTTTTTGGAAAAATAACCTCGGCTCCTCAGGAACTGCCCCATGTAAACTGCAAGAATGCACAATGGAAGAGACAACCATAATCCCTCGGGCATATCTCTAGGTGATGTGATATCTGCTTTGCTGTCACTCACAACGTGGTGGTTCGAATCCGTTTGATAAAAGATTGAAGGAGGATTTTTCGTGTTAAATGTGACTCAATTTAAACGAGATGCTTGATTCATCTCCTCCAAAAAATTCTTAAGGGCGGGACAGTGGCATACTCACAGTCTCACAAATCAGATTCATCCTTTCTTTTTTTTTTTTTTTTTTTTTAGAAAGAGACAACCATTATGACTAAAGGATTTTAGTTCAATTAACAATGACGAAGTTGTGACTAAAGTCCAGCTAGTGAAAGCGAGAGGCAACTAAAGGGCGGTGGAAAATCAGGACAAATTTTCTGATACATAGTATTTACTAGGTAATTAATTAGTCGTTGTAGCCAAATTTTCTATGATCGCACGTAATGCTTTTTTGTTTTTTCTCGAGTCCTTGTAGCCAAATTTTCTATGCATGAAAATGTTGCATCTTTTGTTTTGATTCAAATATTCTACATACTGTTCGATAAATTAACAGGTAGATGATGTCTAAAGCTATTAGTGAATTAACTATAACATATATTTTATTATTGTTGTTAGAACTCCTGCTTAGTGGAATATGGAGTACTAATAAAGCTTTACCAAGTCCAGCGTATTTGAGTAGTAGTATCTTCCTGGAAACTCAGAAACGGAAGAATTTCTTGGTATTTTATTGGTTCTATAAAGAGGGAATTAAGTTTGTTGCGTATTGTATCTGTACAAAATTATAAGAGCATTTTCAACCCTTGCCTCTAGTTTTGTGTAACTATTAACACTATTCTAGAGGAACATTTAGAGGGATTCAGTTTCAACTCCAATGCACACCTCTATTTTCAACCCTTGCCTCTAGTTTTGTGTAACTATTAACACTATTCTAGAGGAACATTTAGAGGGATTCAGTTTCAACTCCAATGCACACCTCTATTTTTAACTCTACATTGGAATATTCCATATTTATTCTTTCTGTTCTATATTGAATTAATATATTTAATTTATCAATTTATAATTTAGATACGTAGTTTTAGTTTAATATTAAAATTATTCAATATAATTAAATATAAATATAATTTGCATTAATTTTCAAATTAATTATTTTAAAAAAACATATAAAAATCCTTATTCATTGAGTGGTTAATTTAAACACAAAAATAAAATTTCATAGTAGATCCTTACAAAGTATAAATTACATGATAAAAAAGCATAAATTACATGATATTGTATTGTAGATTCGAGTTATCTATTATGTATCTCGTGTTTTGTCTCGTTATGTTTTATTATTATTATATGTATTTTAGTTGATTGTATTTGATGTTTTTTTTAGGTTATCTTATGTATTTTTGTATATATGTGTATGAAGTTGAAATTAAAGTAACAATTTTATTGCATATATATATGTGTATGAAGTTGAAATTAAAGTAATAAGTTTTAAACAAAAATGACAAAGAAAAAGAGAAAATGTAAAACACACAAAAAAAAAAATGTTTAGAGGAGTGAACAGTACAACGCCTGTGAAGCCCCGATTTTTATTCGATCATGTACTTGTTTCATATCGTCTTTGTATTATTTTGACTATTTTACCGCGTCACTTTGACGGGTAGATATTAATGATAAATATATTTTGCATTTAATTCTTTTAAATTATATTTGTGATCATAATCATTTATTAATTTTAGTTCGCATTTATGATCATTTGGTTGATCATCATTATTATTATTCGTGTATTTATTAGTCACCTTAGAATTTTAAGAGACTATTTATTTTAGGAATTTATAATTTATAGAATTAAGAATTCGATTTAGATTAAGGGATCATGAGACTTATAAGTGATCAAGGAAATCACTAATTATTTTGGAGATCGATATTTATTCATCTATTATCATCAATTTTGGGACAAAACAATATGTGGAATTACCAAAATACCCTTAGGGGGACGACATTGGTGTATTTTTTGGTGTAGAAATATCTCCCAACTCTTGTACATGTACACCTTGTGTATTCATCTTGTGTATTTTTACACCATTAATTCAAACCTACATCTTAAATTAATCCCACCATTTCAATTATCCAATTGGTCAAACAAGACCAATTGAAAAATTCCCCCCAAGATTAGCATTTTGGCTAATTGTCCCTAATAAAATTGCCTAAATATTACTTTCTTCTCTAATTCCCTCAATTATTACTCTAACTTATCATTTAATCAAAACAAAACAAAATTTTTATTCTTCCCATTTCATTTCACCAACACCAAATTTCTTCTAATTCTTGTAATTCCTCTTACCTCTCTATAAAAAATTCTCCTACATCTCTCTACCTATTCTTCATCTTCTTCACTAACACTTAACCAAAACTTCAAGAATTCATCTCCCATTTTCTTCAAAAATTCGAACCATATACACTACACAAGGTAAGAAATTTTCTTCTTCAATCTATTCTTATACCTTCTAGCTCACCTCTTTCACCTTCTAATTTAAGTTTGATTTTTGAATTTGAGGTATACCTAAAAGACCTTTGAAAAAGTTAAGAGACTAGTCATCTTGAAGAAAAATTGTGAAGAAGTTGGACTATAAGGTAAGAAATGGAATTTTTAGTACACTTTCTTCTTCTCTTCTATTTTCCAAATTTTGACACTCCATTTTCATTTTTGGAGTTTTAGGGGCTGACCTTGGAGGTTGACATTAAGGGTGACCAAAACCTTATACTTGGAAGCCATTACTAGTCACATTTTACTCACTACGCAAGGTAAGTGTAGTATTTCCAATTTTCTCACCATCTTCTTCTTTTCCCTAAATTTTTTACCACATTCTTATAACTCCTATATTTTTTTGATATTCCTTGACTTAGGGGCTGACCTAAGTCACTCCTTCATCGAGAGAGATTTATCCCATTTTCACCAACAAACCGATCTTTAAGGTGGGTGGAAAAATCCTTTCAACTTCTAGGTGTTTTAAATTTAAAATATGCATGTAGTATTTTGTCATTGAGCACCTGAGATATATATTATGTATTGCATGCTATTTTCTTGTATCAAGTTAGAAAAATTCTCAAGTGTTGCTCAAAAATGCGATTTATCGAAAAATAGGGCATACATGCACACTTTAATGTTATACTTGATGAAATTTTGTATGAGAAGGATATGTATGTGTATGACTCTTGAAATATATGTTTTGAATGATTTGTAACCTGGACAAGTCGAGCATAATTGATTAAATATCAACTTTTAGACTTAAAATGCAAAAATAGAAAGTTGGTGGACTTAATTGCAAGAAAATAAAACTTAAGGGACCCCTCTATAATTTTCGATTTTTGGGACTGAACTCAGGTTCAAAAATTATGTTTTGACATTTTAATAAAATTTTAAGAGTTTTTAGATAAATAAAATCAACCCTTAAAAGCCCAAGGACTAGATTGTAAAATTTGAGAAGTTTAAGAGCTATTTTGCAAATTTCGAAACTGTACCAGACCCAAATTTTAAAATTTGAAATTTTAACTCTTAAAGGACTGTAAATAACATATTTTAAGTGTATTCCAAAAATCCAAGTGTTTAGAGCTTGGAATGTAATTTTATAAAAATTGAGGGACCAAATTATAAAAGATTAAACTTGAGGACCAAAATACAATTTTCAGGACTTAAGCAGTCCATGCACCTGGAAATACTAATGTAACTATAACATAATTATATCTTGGACCCAAAGTTCAATTTTCATAACAGTTGGACCCCTAAAAGCCTTAAAGGCAATTATTTCAAAATGGGACAAAAATAAAATTTTCAAAAGTTAAAGGACCTAAACTTATTTCTTTTTAAAACTGATTTTGTCCCAATATCCCACTAACCATAGTGATATTTTGCAACTGGAATCACATTAAAATCCCTTCCGGTTTGTGAGTTGCAATTATTTTAAACTGAGAGCCCGAAATGACAATTTTAACAAATTTGGGGCCAATATGAGAATTTTATAAAAACTCGACCTCAAAACTTCAAAAACCTGAATCTCTGAACAATTTGGAGAATTTAGGAACTGACCTCATAATTTCTCAAGGTCGGGATATTTATTTATTCAATTTTTAACCCCAAAAGTATTGGTTTTTACAAAACGGGGTTAAATTGTAAATTTTCTTTTATCAAGGACCTAACTCAAATTATTTTCCTTTTACTAAAATAGCCCTGGACCCTCTGACTTCAATTCTTAATTAAAATATTTTATTTTCTCAAAAACCCCTTGACTTATTGGACCACCTTGACCGATTAATACCCAATCGCGGGGAAACTTCCTCGTCTTGCGATTTAAATCTATAATGGGACTTATGTTCCACCCAATCTTTCAAAATATCGAAGATTGCTTATCCTCCCGATAATTATTTTCATCCAAATAACTCCACCAACGCCATAATTGCTACTCGCAAATTTTCAAAATTTTCTGAATCTGAATCAATAATACTTTCATTTGCCTGGTTGACTACGAACTTGTATTTACTTTTTGCTTGAGTCAACTTGGTGTGTCGAGCTCACAATCCGGAATGGATACGTCGGGGATGGAACCGGGCAGCTCGGCTACAATTCCACTCTTGGCCCCATCGCCCTAATCCGCGGCGAGGGACGGAGTTTTGTCGGGAGCGGGTCATAGTGACTTGAGGTATAATCATGATTATGACAAACCGAGCCTTGCTAGCTCCCTTTGTGGATTTCGTCTTTGCCTACGGAGTGATAAGGTGACAAGTCTTGGACCATCTTACTCGGGGAGTTACAAGGAAGAACGAAGGAATCACTGTCTGATCCACACGATTCTGAAGTTAATCGGACCTGTTTGGTTGGCTCTACAAATCCGTACGCAACCGCTACTTGTATTGCATAGGTTGGTGCTACAAATTCGTACGCAACCGCTATTTGCCTTGCATAGGATTGGCGTTACAAATCCTTACGCAATCCTCCTGACTGCTTGAACCATAGTGCCTGCGTGACCACGAACACCTTTTCTTAAACTGTATAAGTATATTACATAAATATATTTTTCATGACGCTTGTGGACTGTGTGTGAATTCATGCATCATCTCTCACACGTTTTCATACAACTAAATTTCTCGCATTAACTATATATATCGCCACACTTGCACACGATCACCCCATCCAATAAAATTTCTGTCTCACCCCCTCCTGTTTTCTAACCTTAGAAGATGACTTTGTCGAAGAAGCTGAACCTGCCTTGGATTGAACTCTCGAGCTCCGCCCGTTGAACTCATTTCCTATCGTTATCTATGTTGCTGGACTATTTTCTTTTATTTTCTGATGTTGGACTCTTTTATTTTCTTTGAAATTCTGGACTGTAATTGAAGGGTGTAGGACCCGTTTGACACTTAAGCTGTAATATGATGTGTACTTTATTCCTAGTTCTGGACTGTAAGCTATTAAGTTGTTGGGATGTAATTGTAATCTTGTTGTACTTGTAGTTTTTCCGCTGCTTTAGACCTTGTTTCACTTGGGATTGTTGCATCGTTTTCTAGAATGTTGGGTTTATTTCTATTTAAGTTATTGATCGCCGTCGCGTCACGTTTGGGGCGTGACAACGCCACATGAAGCAGCCAACTATATACTCACTCAACAAAAGCGTGGCTTTTAGCGGTGGGTTGGAGAACCCATTTTGACGAAAATTAGCGGTTGCCGGTAGATTAACGGTACTTTGGAGATGCTCTAAATACAAAAATTTATGTGAGACAATGATACTTTTAGTGTAAATAGTTATACTTATCTAAACTAGTGAGGTGAATGGGCGTTGCACGTGAACCAAATAATTTTATTAATTTAACTCATATTAAACCTATAATTTGGAATCAATTTTTATTATATTTTTTGTATTTATAATAAATATCATTCATGTATTTTGATCTTAAAAGAAAGTTTGCAAAAACTAAACTTAAACTTATTTGTCCGTGAAATACAGTTAAGACATTTTGGACTAAAAACATGATAGTTAAATGATATTATCGCTAAACAAAGTACAACGGCTATTAAAAAACTGATGAGTAAATCTATATAAAAATTTAAAAAATATATATTTCAAGACGAGTTTTAAATTAATACATCTTATTTATTTTTGAGTGTCTACTTCTTCTTCATACTTAGCTTTGAGATTTTTTTTGCAATTTTTTAATGCACTTTTAGCCCAGGCATGATTGGTTGACGTAGAGATGTATTTCTCTTTTACTCCATTTTCTAATGTGTGTTAATCTTTTAAATCGGTTTGACAACAAGATTCACTTTTTCATTCATCACATATGTCTCTTTTGTTAAGAACGATGAGAAAGTAAAATTTTATTTTGGGATAAATACCTTCAACCCCCCAAACTATTCGAAGTTTTACACTTAACCATACGAACTTTAAATCGTTACACTTAACCCTCCCAACTATGCGAAATTTTACACTTTGCCTTAAATTACAGATTCACCCCTAGCTATATGAAAGTTGTTTTACAGTTTACCCTCTAAACTTCAAAGTTGTTGCACTTTACCACCTATGGCATAAATTTTATT
This sequence comes from Rehmannia glutinosa, assembly GCA_016081115.2. Lineage (NCBI taxonomy): Eukaryota > Viridiplantae > Streptophyta > Magnoliopsida > Lamiales > Orobanchaceae > Rehmannia > Rehmannia glutinosa. The sequence goes on from JABTTQ020000720.1 coordinate 273,939, forward strand.
GTATGATCTACATTTACTCCTCATGGTCTTGCGATCCTCGAAAATGGTATCAGAGCCTAGGTTTATTAAGAACTTTTAGTTAAATTTATTATATTTATGTAATTAACAATTGGTGAGGAGAAATTACTCCGAAATTATGGATCCGGACCGATGTCCGAGATGTACCCCTTACAGACATATCGTCAAATATTGATGATGTATGCACAAGAACACCTTGACGCATTTCATATTGGGAATACCAACATGAAGAAGAGAAGGAGCAGAGGAGCCGACGGGGAAACCTTAAGGCAATGCAAAATGCGAGCATAATATTATAAAGGCGATTCGGATGCCTAACTGGACTTATATGTTCACTTGATGAACCTTCAAGAAACGGTTCATGAAAATTCCCATCGAGAACAATGATTCTTGATGGAGTACCAGGAGTGGAACGAGATACTTTAGACAAATCTAAGTTCTCTCGAAGATCTTAGAGAAGTCCGGAAGACGGTGCGAGTATGGCAATCGCCATATTCATCTACCAAAGACAAGTTCATCGGATCGAACAAGATGGAGACGATGGTGAAATATCGAAGGAAACTCTTGAACTCCTTCATGATATTGAAACGAGTCAAGAATCGGAGGATGCAGACCGAGTTCATCCGGAGGAAGAAAACGTATTGATTTTGGGGACGGTACCCTATTTACACCAAAAAAGAAACCAACCAGAAGTTATACGAAAGATGACGGATGAGGAAAAACTCATTGCTCTAATCAAAGGAAAATCCATCAAAAATTAAAAAGATGGATATTGAAAAGATGAATCTTAAGGATCTACATGACCAGCGAGAATCCTTCGCGGGATTAGGTATTGTAGATTTAAAGATGAACGCAGTGAGAATCGGCTTTGGTTACCTATGACCCACAAGGTAGACCAATTCCACCACCACCGCCACCGATTAATCCTAACGTCGAAGAAATACGGGTTCGCATCATGGAGCTCGGGACGAGAGGATGCCACATCTTGGGGATTTCACGACCGGGAGTGATCCACTTTCGGGAACAGGAGGACGAAACCCTCTTGCAGAACTAGACAACCTCTTTGGAAGGCCGAATGTTTATCGGACGCCTTATGGAAGATCGCATCTCGACCCAATACATCCATATCGGTTGATGTTAAACTGGACATCCTGCATTTTAAAAATAGAGAAGTCCTCATTGATGAATGGGCTTGACTATGAGAATTTATTTGAGGAACCCTCGATCTTACTACTTGAAATGAGTCTTGAAGGATCGGTGAAGATTATGCGGGATATGACCGATGCTAGTACGAAAAAGTTCGGTCACATCGGGGGAATCACTTAAAGGAATTGTCGATGGTATGGCAAAACTATTCAAAATCCAGTTCATCGGCACAAAGTTATTTCGAGGATTAGAGGATGAAAAAAGAAAGAGATATAAACAAGCCCTCTATAGCATTGAGTTCTTTGGATATTTGTCATATTGACGAATATATCAAGTTGTTCACCGAATCGGTGGAAATCAAGATTGAGGAAAAGAAGTCGCATGACTATTCTTTGCCAAGATTCCGAGTCCCTGGAGAGAAATGCTTATCGGGGAATACAAGAGAGGATCTCAAGTAGAAAGCGTGGCGAGGAAAAATATCTTTCCTAAAAGCCAAGTTATCCGAATGGTGTTACCAAGCGACTCTATACAAGAATTACAAAAGATTAAGAGGAATTAACAAAACAGGTTCCTCTATGTTGCGTGGATAATGATATCCCAACTTGATTGTGGGAGGTCAACTAAAGGCGGCACAAGAAGAAGGAGGAGAAGCCATCCATACCGCCGAGGAAGCAAAGCGACAAAAAAGCGGTCTTCATGGAGACCTAGAAGGTTAGTCCAAAAAAAAAAGCCCGGTTATAAATCGGGGCAAAGAGAAGCACCAAGCGGGGAGTAGAGCCTCATCATCGAGTTCTAATCAAGCAAGTACCAGTGAGAGAATCCAGGAGAAGAAATTTGGCGTGCTCACACGAGCTAATGAAAGTTTCAAAGATCGTAATTCTTTGGACATGCGGAGCAAGAGGGCATATCTCAACGGATTGCCCGGACAATCAAAAACGGAGTCGACAGTTCGAGGCTACACCGAGTAAATCGAAGAAGTTGTCTATTATCGATTTAATACATGTGTATCAATTTGAGGATATTCCCTCGGATGAAAGCATCTATGAAGAGGAGATATATTCGATGATGGAAGTGAATCCGATTGAGAATCGGAGTGAAGAAGAAATTCTTCACAGACGATCGAGGAGGATATGTCAGGATTTCTCTCACACGACGGTTTTCTCATAAAACTCTTATGAGAATCATGAAGGAAGATCCAAAGCTTCAAGTCTATGATGGATTTACAATTGGAGCTATGGAAAAAGCATTGGATAAGATTGGGTTTAAGTAGAATAAAATACCAAATTATTCACGGGTAACAACCGGAGAATTTGCCATTCCGATGGAGTTTTGGTAACTTTGATCGAGATGCGAGTTGGTCCCTATTAGAGAAATACATGAGATCAAAAGCGAGTTAAAAGAGAGGTTGCAAAAACACTCTCATGGATTCATATTGGAGCCATAAGAGTCATTATTAAGGCAACATTCAAGGAAGGAATAGATTCGCCACTCAATCTTGCTATTTTTGACAAGCGAATCTCACATCTCAAGGATTCATGCCTTGGAGCGGTAACAGGAAATTTGTATGCAGGAAAATTAGCATTCAATGTCTATCCAAGAATTGCATACAATTGGGGAGATCGAGATTTTAATAGAGTCCTAACTCTTCATCAAGATTTCAAAAGAGTCGATTTGATGAAAGAAGGAAATAGGCCTTACTCGATCACATACAAGATTTCCTATGCTCTCTCGAATACCCATCATTCCGAAGTATTCTTGAGAAAGGAATTTATTGAAGTCCCAAGAATCTTTGAGGACTTTTCCAAGGTGGTTCTACCAGAAATCATTGAATCTCCAACTATAAAGGAGATTGATATGATAATTCAAGATCAACCAGTCTTCAACAAAAGTCGAAGTCTAAGAGTTGAGCCGAGAATGATGTCTTTCAAAGAGACGAGAATGGTGAGTAGCGTAGTTGGGAAGAAAGGAGACCCAAATGCGATTCAGCGTATCCCGATGTTTTCAAAACAAAGCAGGAGAGCCGAAATGTCCGAAGGATGGTGAGAGGTTGAAGTAATATTCGACATCACTCAAAAAGATAATATTTTTCCTTGTGATGTTCTCAGTATTATCTCCAACAACCTATAGTGGGAAGGTATCAAGGAAGCTCAAGATAGGTGAAATTGAGTGACTATCTCGGGAGTAGCAGGAAAAATCCGGAACAATTAATACCGGGAATTGAATTTCTTGAGGATCATAAACCTTGGGAAAGATTACAAGAAGGAATGGAGTTCACAGTGGGCCGATAAAAGATACTGAGTAATCGGATGACCACTAGTCCATTCTCCATATACATTTCAATTGGAATGTTATATCTTCGAATACAAGGCCGAGTATTTCGCCGCCTATATTGATTCAAGAGCCGGAATATGTACTGCAAAGCCGGATGTTTTTCCTAAAGAAATTGGAGAAGATTTACCAGCTATTGCAGGAAGAGATTTCTCTAAAAGAATCTTTTTTCTTAATAGAGGAATTAAACAAGCAGAAATCATGATCGGAGGTGCAGGTGGTACACCATGGTACAAAGTGAAAACGCCACCAATCTATTTCCATGATACAGGTGCAGATGTTTTACTAGGAAACAATTTCCTACAAACATTCAAGCGATTCACATAGGAGAATGAGACAAGAAGACTTATTTTCACAACATTATGTGATCATAAGATCATTGTCCAGCGACTGCGGGAAGCATTTTACAGAAAATGCCTATTAATTTTCGCAGCAAGCGTGGTGATGAAGCCAAACTTTGAAATCCAAAAATGGCGGATCGAAGGAAGTTTGGTGAAGCTTTATTATCCTATAGACAATTTGGTTCCATTCAAAAGGATCAGAAGATATGGGATAATAACTTGTACTCATTCAGGGTACAAGGAGAAGAACGAGTAACTCCAGAAGCCATTGCAGAATTATGGATGAGTCTAATGGAGAGTCCGCAGAGTGACGTGACCCTGGAGGAACAAATATCACTCGAGGACATTAAGAAGAAGATCCAAAGGAATTACAATGAAGATCCTTTGGCATGGTGGGATAAGAATGAGCTCAAAGCATCCTTAAAGGTTAAACCTGGAAAGGATACGAGTTCGTAAGATTCAAACCAATCCTTATGAACCAGGAGGATCGTAAGGATATGCAGAAGATACTTAAGGAACATCTTGACCTTAAGTTAATTTCACCAGGAGTTTCTCCATACAACAGTCCAGGATTCTTAGTCAGAAACCATGGAGAAATCAAAAGAGGAAAGCCAAGACTTGTTATTAACTACAAAGGGATTAATAACATTTTGGAGTTCGACGGATACTATATCCCAAGTAGAGAACATCTGGTTAATTGCATCAAAGGTGCCAAGATATTCTCAAAGTTTGATTGCAAGTCTGGATTCTACCAGATTAAGATGGAGGAAGAAAGTAAGAAGTTTACAGCTTTCTCTACACCACAGGGACACTATATCTGGAACGTGATGCCTATGGGATTGGCTAACGCACCCCAAATATATCAAAGAAAGATGGATAATCTTTTCAATGATTATTTTAGCTTCATGTTCGTGTACATTGATGATATTCTTATCGCTTCAAAGAACATGAATGAGCATCTCAAACATTTGGAAACATTTTCAGATGTTTGTCACAAAGAAGGATTAGTGCTTTCAGAAAAGAAGGCGGTAATTAGACAGATTGAATTCCTCGGAATTGAAATCGATGAATCTGGAATTATTCTAGAATCATATTGTGGAAAAGATACATGGATTTCGGATACACCGAAAGACAAGAAACAAAATTTTGAGTTTTCTTGGAGTTGTTAATTTTGATGGGATGTTCATTAACAACGGCATACTACGAGGAAGGTGTTTAGCCCATTGCTTAAAAAAAAGATGCGATATTCAAATGGGAAGATGAACATCAAGAAGGAATTATGCAACTTAAAGAAGTTTGTAAAAAGCTTCCAAAGCTTGCAATTCCCCAAGACGAGGACGAATCGGTTCTTTACACGGATGCGGTGATGATTGGTGGGCGCAGATTCTTACGAAAGTCACACCAAATGAGGAAGTGCCATGCAGATATCTTGCGGTTTATTCACCCCTAGTGAAGCAACTCGGTGGCATATTAACGAAAGAATTCTTTGCGGTCGGATGAAAGGCTTTTAAAAAATGGCCTCTATTTTCTTGGCTAAAAAGTTTACTTTAAAAATTGATAATTCAAGTGTCAAGGCTTTTCGAAAAATAAAATTGAATCAAAACCGAGAAAAGGCTCGATTACTTAGATGGCAAGCAGAATGTCAATATCTCATGAAAATATTCTTGCAGATTTCTTGACACGAGATGGAAGGACGTGTTGCTAACGAGGTCCTTAAACGAGTAAGACATCTCGGGGAAAACCTGGAGAGTCTAGAAGCGAGATTTTGGGACGTTATGTCTCAATGCGAAGTTCTTGGACGACTTCAACAGCTGACCAGAAACCGTTTCTAGTCAAATACGAGCATGCCGGTTCGCTCAAGGACAATTGTTCTTAGCGCTGCAAGGGCCTCTCTTCCAGGCCGCATCTCCTACGGTGCAAAAAAGGGCCGAGAGAGTACGGGGCTCTAACCCGGAGGTTATGGATTCAAGTACCATAATCACAAGTGTTGCAGGTGATGCATACCCGAGGGTGTACAAAGCGTAATGAATGTTGAAGCTCCGGTGTCACAACCCGAGTCTTCAAGTCAACCAAAGACCTGGGGTAAAAGAGGGAGAGTTGAATCTTAGGCCACATGACAGGCAAATCTAAGGTTCAAATTGACGAGATTAAAATTTCTCCTATGCAGGTATATCAACGGCAATGGGAGAAACTAGTTACAAGACAAGGTATTAACCCAGAGAAAACAATGGATGATATCTCGGCAAGTATCCGAATTTGGATGAAACCAGGAAGTCATCCAAATGAAGTACATGAATGGTATACTTTTGGGGCTTTAGCTTCAATCTATCTTTGTGTCACCGTGGATTTAAATTTCAAAATTACCGAAATGGATTGGAGAAGCGATTTACGAGACTTGGGCCAATAATCCACACTTGGCCAGGGGAGATATTTTGGAGCGTATTTTATCGGTGCGGCTCGAACCAAATAAGAGAGGCTTTAATGAAGCATTTCATTTTATCAAGCTAAGAAGACCGGATGGAAATGCTTTAAAATACATTAAGACGCCTTCAGGAAGAAGGACCGGTGTTAGTAGGAGCATTTTCTCAAGACGAAGCTTCTACCCAGACGAGCATGGGGTCTTTGGGTTTGTCTAATCAAATGGACAAAGTCAAATATCCATTCAAGTTCTTCCGCAGTCGGCGAATGGATCTTTCCTTTTGAATTCGATGATGGATCAACCACAGATTTGCGTAAGAAGAACTCTTGAGACCAAAAGAAGAATTCTGGGAAAACAAGATTCCGCAAGCAAAGAAACTTACCGGAAATTCGTAACATGGTGCATGTTGGCCGTTGGGTCGCCGGATCCCATCAAGCATGCCCCGAACAAAAGGAACCCGAGTTTGGGAAAGGATTCCGACCCAAACCCGACCGACAAGATCATCTTTGGTGGAAAGGATAAGGGCCTGACTCACACAAAACGCATTATCCTCGGGGACCACGTAAACCAAATTTTTAAAAGATTTCCGACAAACATCACATGGCCGAGTCACACGGAGAAAAAGAAAACCGGTGGCGAGGCAATAATGTGGGATATGATGTAAGCAGTGACGTCATATATATCAACAAGATTTGAAGTCCGCCTTTGAAGTCCGGACTTACCTCTATAAAATGCAGGATTTGAAGGAAGCTGAGGACATCGAACATTTTCCTTAGTTTTCTTATAATAAAGTCTGAGTGAAAAATTTGTAATATTTTTGAGTGTTTTAGTTTTCAAAATTTTATGTGTTTTCGAGTGCAAGCCTCACCTATGAGAGGCTAAACCAGTATTCTCCTCCCAAAAGGAGATTACTAATGTAATAAATATTTCTATAAGTTCTTAATAAAAAGAGGCTTTCTGCTTCAACATGTGTTCATAATGTTCTATTAATTCATCCCGTTTAAGAATTACTTATACGCCTGGAGTAGGAAACGAACCAATTTTGTCTTTGAAACGATTCTTTGAAGGAGTCGGATAACTTGCAGATCATCTTCCCTGAGGGTGAGGTTGAACAGTGAGGAGCTGTTTGTCAAACGATCTGGGGGCAATAATTTTCCGACTGGTGGTGTTGCGAACCATTTAACCCGGTGCTGTTTCGGTCAAAGAAGGTATGAATTTTAAGGGATTTATTAATTTTACGGAAGCATGTTGGGCCTGATATGGTCGTAATGGACTATTTTCATTTTCAGTCTAAAGACCCAATTTGTATACGGATAAATAGTTGAAATAAGATCTGGATATAAGTATGTCTTGTTGAGTTTATAGGCTGGAAACCTGACATGATCCATTTAAAACCTCTGAATAGAGACTGGATCTAAGTAGGTGTAACAATGCCACGAACAAAACAAGTTACAGAAAAATCGGGTTCTTATTTCTCGAAAAATCCGAAAAACAAATTGATTATGGAGAAAAATTTTCATGTTTAATGATTAATGCAATAAATTTATTAATATGTAGTAGATGCCACAAAATAGAGTTTAAAGGGATAACTTGAACTATTGTTTTAAAAAGAATAAAACCTAGGGGCAAAATTGTCTATATATGGTAAAGTGTAACGATTTTCATAGTTCAGGGGGCAAAGTGTCACGAATTAAAGTTTGGAGGGTAAAGTGTAAAAATCAGCATAGTTCGGATGGGTAAGTGTATTTATCTCTTTTATTTTATGTTTAGAAACTTAGCTCCCGTACATATTTTGATTCATGTTCTCTTTTTTTTAATATTTAAGTACATATCTTGGGAGGGGAGGGATGATGAGAATCAAATCCTATACCTCTAGCTGGGATGAAAGTATTTACCACTCGACCATTATCCAATTTTTCTCATGTTCTCCATGATTAAATTAATTATTTATATAACAGAAATGAAGATAAAATAGACTAATCAATCGTAATTGAAAACATTCAATAAATTGATTCGGTTTGAAAAAATAGTCACATTTATATATCAAATAAACGACAGAACCACATCATAGAAATCAAAATTATTATTTTCACATAAATTTATATTATTTAGTTTGATGATGTGATTAATTGTTATTCTAATTAATGTTTCTATCAAAAATTAGTTATGTAATATAGTAATGACAAATCTGTAGCAATAAAAAATATTAATTATTACATTGAAATAAATTTTATGAAGAACCTCAATTACGTCTTTTATGTTGTTTTCTTTCAAAAAATCACTTTACATTCTAAAAATACATCCAGTGGAGCATATCCAAAGTATAATCCATTATTCAGAGTTTTACAACAAAATTATAAAATATAGAATATAATAATGAGAAGTGTGTCTAATAACCGTAACACATAGGTTAAACTATAATATTTTTATAAAAATGCATAACAAAAAACCTCCTCACTTTTTAGTTGTCATGTTCTATATATGCATGTGATATTTTCGAGCAAAATATAGGTCTCAATTTATTATATTCTTTTTTGTTGTTGTAAAATCAGGAAAAAAACATCATATATAAATTGATGGACTCTCTTTTTATTGTCTTAAGCATACAAAAATTCATTTTATTCATTTTGACTTTGTCAGTGAGCATCTTTCAATGTATCATAAAATTTACAACACAATTCACAAAAGTATAATGCATGTATTTGAATACTTAAAATGTTAAAAATAAATATCTTCATAAATTTAATTTGTGACCTAATATTAAATCAGTTTTACAAGATGATGAATTTGATGATGATGAATGTCAATATATATATATTTGAGCATTTGATTAAATGATTATTATTATCAATATATAGAATTTTATATATGAATGTTTAGAATTTTACTTTTGAATTCTAAAGAAGGGAATAAATATAACTTTTCAAATCTTACTCAAATTATTGTTCTTTTTTGTCTCTTGATATTCCATCACAACTTTTTTTATTTATTAATTGTATGTGTGTATATTGTTATTCATAGATAGAATTTTATTTGACAAAATAAAATATAATATGAAAAATAAATAAGAAAAAAGGTTAAAAGTAGAGATTAAAAAATAGTATGTCCGTCATAGTAAAATTTAGAAGAAAAAACATGAAAAATGCTATTTATGTGAGGCCCCATAATTTTGTACCATAAATAAGGCACTCGATTATATATATTGGAACGATAGTTCAATTCGAACTAGTCGAGACATGCTAATTTATTCTCTCTATGGGCCTACACACGCAACATGACCGATTAATTCATATTTTTATAATTAGCCAACCTTGTTATAATGTTATTTAATCTAATTTATTTTTTTTATTTTATTTAACCTTAACAATATAGTTATTAATTTTTTTTTATTTAAGTTAATCCATAACTATTAGATTAGTAGTAGCATCTTATTTATAACAAGTATAATATAATTACATTGTATGACATTAGTAATCTTGACTTATATATGTAATGATAATATATAATGTATAGTTATATATATATATATATATATATATATAGTATATAATCACATATTATATAGGAGGATGACTTAGTAGCCATAAATTAAAGTATAATATAATTACATTGTATGACATTAGTAATCTTGACTTATATATGTAATGATAATATATAATGTATAGTTATATATATATAGTATATAATCACATATTATATAGAAGGATGACTTAGTAGCCATAAATTAGGAGGCTAAAAGTAGTCTCTTGATTTCTTAAAAGAACTGACACATATCCCACCACACCTATTCACCAATAGGATTATGGAAGCCTACAATCATCTTTGCATGCTTTCACATCTCCCCGTACAAGCAACCCATTTTACCCATACACTCAACCCTCAACTATTGGACAAAAAAAAAAAAAGAAGCAAGAATGAGGGAGAGAGGAGGGACGGTCAATAGGGAGAAAGAGAAGAGACTTTGTGTTTGTTGGAGTCTTGATCAAGTAGTAGGAAGGGGAGAAGTAGTAAAAGACCATTAAAGTAAATGATTTGATTCTTCTTGAATACTTAAGCTTTACCGTTAGTCCCTAAACCCAACTCCTTCTTCTCCATTTTCTTTTTCTTGGTCTTTTTCTTTAAGGAGCCAACCTAAGGTAGAAGAAGAAAGGATTCTTCGAGCAAACTCATCAATTATTTCGTGAGATGGGTGGTAAAAATTCCAAACCCTTCATACATATTTTTCTAAATGCATGCAACTTATTTTTATATCTTTATATGACCACATTCATATTTTAAAATGACATGCATGATGAGAAAAATTCATGTTGACGTTATGTTTAATATTCTTAAGGTGGAATGTGAAAAAAACAAAAAAAAACATGTTTGATGCTATTTTTGTGTCCCAATATGAATCTGGAAATTTTCTGAAATTCATGTATATTTATGTGATGATATTTTCCTATATTATGGTGTGATTTAGTGTGAATTTATTCGAATAAAATTGTTGGGGCCAAAATGATATTTTTGGACCTATTATTTGATTTAATAAAACTTGGAGGCCCTATTTATAATTTTCAAAACTGGGCTGGATTATTACCAAAATGACACATATTGTGACACCTACAAACTGCTTGTGTATGGTTTTAGTGGTTAAAACGTAAATTTTAAGCTAACGGGTCAAAAATTGCAAATCTTGTAAAAATAAGGGATAAATTTGTAAATACCGAAAATTTCAGAAACGGAACTTGAAAACTGAAATTTTTAAGCTTAAAATATTATTTATAACCTACTGGACCTACCCTGAAATTTGAGTGAAATTCAATTTGTAAAATAGAAGTTGTCGACAAAACGGTAAAAATACAAGTTTTATAAAAATAGGGGCAAAACTGTAAATTCCAAAAATTTCCAGAAACCTGGAAACTGAATTTGTAGTATCAAAATATTATCTATAAACCTAGGGGACTAATCCCAAAAATTTGAGTGAAATCCAAGTTGTTAAATAAAAGTTATCACCAAAATGGTGAAAATGCATATTTCAAAGGAGGTAGGGGTAATTTTGTAATTTCCCAAAATTGGTTCCCGAACCCAGTAAAATTATAATATTTTTTAAGTATTTTGGACTCATAAAAATTAATTTCTTATAAATGTTTTACGCTAAAATTTCTATTTTCCAAAACTAAAAGGGTAATATTGTAATTTTTAAAAGCCTGCTACTGAGCCCTCTGAAAATTAAATTCTTACTGGTTTATGAGTCCCAATGGGCCTGATCTCGCGTTCAACGGAGCCCCGGTTGACTGATTTCAAATTTTTAATCCTTAGCGAGAAAACGGGCGACTCTGGCGTAATGACTTGCTTTTGAAATTAAAATTGACATGATTCACACCTTTACAAAACTAAGGCAGCCCCTTAAATATTTTATTTTTGGTTATTGACGGATTTGAAGAAATCCTGTGTACCACTTTTGTCGTTTTACGAAAACTCGACCCATTAGCTAGTTAAGATGCTTTATAAAATCCTTTACAAAGATTTTTCAAGCATGCAAACATAGTTGGGCTTGGATTTACATCAAAACCCTCAGGTTGTTTCATAATTTTTTTTTTTATTCAAGTCCCCATGTAAAAAAGTATTTTTATAATTTAGCTGTTTAAGCTCTTAGTTAAACTGAGCAAACATGATTCTCACAGTAACAAATTTGACAACAGGAGCAAATATTTTTGTATAATTAATCCCTTCCTTCTAAGTAAAACATTTGACTACTAATCTAGCCTTAAACCTAATACCTTCATATCTTGTTTAATCTTAAACAACCATTTACTATCAATAATAGAACAATTAGCAGGTTTAGGAACAAGCACCCAAGTGTAATTGACATGCAAAGAAGTCATTTCATCTTGCATAACATTCAACCATTTCACAGAATTAACCAGCAGATTTCATAGCCTCAGAAAAGGTTTTTGGCTCAGAACCATCGATGGAATCAAACACAGAGAATACATATGAAGTCATGTGAAAATCAGCAAATATATTTGGAATCTAACATTTTACCTAATTCTATCCCTACTTAACACATAATCATTCAATTCAACAACATGCTCATTATTAAGAACATTATCAGTGTTAACAACAAGGAATTCATCATTCACATCATGCAAATCATCATGTTGAATATCATTATCAATATGCACATTGTCATTAATCACATTAAAGCATCATTAATAAGAACATTAGAAGGTAAAGGAACAACATGAGACAAGTTAGAATACTCCATCTCATTTGGAGTATAAGGTTTTTCGGAAATAACTAGTTTGAGAGGAGGGAACATTTAGACAAGGGAATTCAAGTTCACTAAACACAGCATCCCTGATAATCACTCTCTAGGCCTGGACCTCCGATACTACACTGGAAATCAGATTTGCCAGTTGCCCCCTTGCGAACTGCTGCGTTTCTCCATCGAATTCCTCATTCATGTTTTGTTGGAATTTGTTTTGGTAAAATGGGTGTTGACCCGATTTTGACCAAATATTTAAGTGGTTTACATTAGTGAATGGAATTAAATGATTTGTAAAAATTCTGCTAAGAGAGTAGATGAGTATAACATTTGGAATTTCTCAAAATTAATTCCGGGTGAATGAGAAATTAATGCTAGAAGTTAGCCACTTAAAACTAGAAAATGGTATGGAAAATAAAAAATGTGGGGAAGGAGAAATTCTCCATCCCACATAGGAAGAGAAGGCAAAGTTTGCTCACTTTATAAATCCCAAGTTGGACTTATGGGTTTGGGCCCTTGAGGGCACCCAAGTTTTTAAAGAGATGAGTACCTACATGCTTGTCGGTTTAATTCAAATCACGCGTGCGCGTGCGGATTGCTGCCACCCGCCCGCCACCTGGCTCGGCCCGGATCTGGGTCGTGGGCTATGGGCCTGGGCTTGGGCTTCAAGACCCTTATTCTTTTTGGACCAAAAACCTTTAAAAATTAGTTAGTTAATTTTAATTGATTAATTACAGAATTTCCAACTGATGTGTGTGCAACCAAGCACGGGTGCACGCACGGCCAGTGTGTCCAATCATGCTTTAATTTGAAACTTTGCTCTTTCATTCTTATCCAAGCACGGGCACACACACGAGCTGTGCGCTAGGTCGTGCGTCGATATGAATGTCTGAACATATGCGCCTGTTGACTGTAAACATGTCTTTTCGAGCCAAAACACATAATCTTTCCATCCGGGCACCTTAATGCCTATATAATCGAGCCCCTGTAGATGAAATAACTGACGAACAACACGAAATTACAAGCCTAAAATCGAGTCATTGCATCTGCATATTGACATTCCTTCCCGTTCAAAGCTTGAAAGTCTTATACATTTCCAGTTTGTTGTAGTTCCAAATTTTGCAAGTGCTGCTAAGTCGGAATAGTTAAAAGTCATTGTATCTTAGGGACGAGCGCCGGAACCATAAGCACTTAGTATATGGGGCGTTTTCATCTTGCGGAGACTGTATCAAATATAGGCCTCAACTAAGCCAAATATCCAAACACTTAGCTATTTTTCTGAAACAGTAAACCTTCCATTTTTACCCAACAATCACAAGATGAATATTTACGTTTTCGTTTCAAGAAGATGGCTTCAGTTTCATTAACTTCGATGGTTGTTCTACCTACACATGGTGAGAAACCAGCGACATTCTCTGGGGTCAATTTCAAGAGATGGCAACAGAAGATCTTGTTCTACCTGACAACCTTAGGTCTGTCCCATTTCGTGAAGGAGGAACCCCTACCTTTGGAGATGAAGAATTCGATAACCAGCAAAGAATTGATGTGGATGCTTTACATAATAGTGATTTTCTCTATTAGAGTTATGTTTTGAACGGGCTAGACGACACCCTCTACAACGTTTATAGTTCGTCCAAAACAACCAAAGAGTTATGAGACTCTTTGGAGAAAAAGTATAAAACAGAATATGTCGGCACAAAGAAATTTGTTGTAGGTAAATTTATGGATTATAAGATGGTAGACACCAAGATGGTCATCAGCCAAGTGCAAGAAATTTAGATCATACTTCACGATTTAGTGTCTGAAGAGATGATTCTGAGTGAGTTGTTCCAAGTGGCTGCGATTATCGAAAAATTGCCGCCATCGTGGAAAGGTTTTAAGAACTACCTCAAACACAAGCGAAAGGAAATGGGGCTTGAGGATTTGATAGTTCAACTTTGGATTGAGCAAGCCAACCGGGATACCGAATGGAAATCGACAAATGTGGGGTGTGACCACACATTACAGAACACCAGTGGAGTTTCTGTTATATTTTTAAATGTAACAGAAGGTGTTGCCAAAAGTGTTGTAGGACCAAAATCACAATTTCATGAAGTGTGGTAAAACTAGAGGTAAACACACTATCAAATTAAATCCGAAATGTAACTAAAGATATGTTAATACCAAAGGTTACACACCTTGTAAAAGGTATTAATGGAGTTGTTGGAACTAAGGTCTGAACTCTGTTTGAACGAGATTCTAACTGGATTGTTGGGATAATGTTCTAACAAAATAAAATATAAGTGGCCGAGAGCCATAAAAGAACTGGATAATCTTGTGCTAAACAATGATACAAGAAGGTGGAAGGGAAGCTTTACTTTAGCAAACCACATAAAAGATAATACGTTGAAGTGTGGGGGTGCTTTGGCTAAAGTAGAGGCACCCTAGGAAATAAATTCAGCATTCATGATATAAATGATGGTTATGATCATTTTTTTCAAGAAATATTGTATTTATAAAAAGTGTCTTTTCTTGTAAAGGAAAGAGGTAAGTCCAGACATTTTTGTCAAAGACATAATACCAAAAACAGTTGATTTTGAATGAAGTTATTTCGGTTTGTTGGGAAATTTATTGTTTAGATTTTGATGAATGCCATGTAAAACGTAAACTCGAAAGTCGGTACCCATTTTCCTTGTAATTTGTATTGTAATAGATATGGCTGAATGAGCTGAGTCAAATCAGCTATAACTGGATATACAAGAAGTCAACTGAAGACTAAAGTGAAGACTCCTCTGTAGAGCAGCTGAGTATGGCAAGGAAGAAATGTCAAGAACTCGACTGAAGGAGTATCGACTGTGAAACAGCTGTGTGAAGAGTCAGTCAAGTCAACTTAAGAAGCCAAGTCTCAAGTTGAAGTGATAGATGATTCATCCATTGATTGGAAGCTAACTCAAAGTCACCTGGGGAATAAAAGACTGCAGTCAAGTCAAGACAACTGAACAAGATCCGTTAATGAAAGTCAAGAATGTTACTCAAAATAGTAACCTATTAAAGTTGTCAGAGATAAAGTGTTAGTTCCAGTTGTGTGCAAAAGGCACAAACCAATGGGAAATGATTTGCACCAAATGTCGAATCTGTTTGCAATCTTTGCAAGACATTAAATACGAGGAAATGTCAACATCAAGGACTGCAACAAGACAAGCCAACGAACACAAGTGACTTTTGAAAATCAGCCTATCTTTTCAACGGGCAAATTTTTAAAAGTTTACTATAAAAGACTGAGGAATCTCATTGAGAAAAGGTTACCTAAACTACGAACGAGCAAGCAATATTCAAACTGTAACCTGCAAAATATTCTCAAGTTATTCAAGCAAAATTCTCAATCCTAAATCTCGAAGGAAATCGATCCAACACCAATCTGTGAAGGAAAGACAACTTCAAACTCAAGAGGAAACTTTTGAAGAATAAAAAAGGGGTCTACTTTCCAAGGAGGATTGTAGGAAGGTTCAAGGTTGAACCAATCTCAAGTTATTGGAGGGTTTCGTGATCAAATCCAAGAAGCTTGAGAAAGTGAGTCAAGTAGCAAGGTAGGTCCTGTGAAGAAGGCGAGTCGGACGAGAAGCATTTGTGTGACCAAGGCATCTCTAGATCGAGTCCAATGAGCAAGTCATTTGTGTGATCAAGACTTGTCTCTGGATCGATAACCACTTTGTAAGCGATCATTACTTAGTGGATTCCTCAGGAGTTGGAGAAGAGAGGAGTAGAAGAATTACCCCATCTTCAAACCTCTATAAAAGAAACTATAAAAGAAACAACGGTGAATCTTCCATGAGACATTCAACTCCTCCAAGTCAAGGGAAGATAGGCCACCCAAGAGAGCTGAGCATCAAAAGGTTGAATATCAGAGAACTGATAATTCAAGGACTGAAAGAAATGACCAAAGAGCTGAGAACATATGCTGGAACTGCAGACAACCAGGACACTTCGCTATTGACGCCCATATCCGTGAGTCAATAAATAAATGAGAATGAAGAAAGAAAGAAAAGTCTTTAGAGAAAGAAGACAGGAAAAGAAAAAGGCTATGTTGGATGCTGAGACTACTGAGACAGCTAAGTCTAAAGAAGTAGTAGACTCAGAAAGTAATGAAGCTGACTACTCAAGTGATTCTGAAGAAGAATCAATGATATGTCTAATGGCTAAAGAACAATATCAACCAGACCAAGAAGATGAGGTACACTCTAAGTCATCTCACTCAGATTCTAGTGATAGTGATTGTGACACACACACTTCATCACCCACTGATCTTTATGATTCATTAGGAAAAATGATGAAAGACTTTGAGCACATTAAATCCTTACACACACTATTAAATGAGGAAAACAACCAACTCAAAAGCTAAAACTCACAGCAGACTAAGGAGCTGAGTACTCTGAGTCACATAGCCGGCGAGAATAAAGAGCTGAAGGCTGAAAATGCCAAACTAATAGCAGAGATAGCTTTTCCTCAAAAAAAAATAGCAGAGATAGCTGCTATCGAAAAGAGAGAAAATGATCTTAAAAATGTGATTGCCTCATTTACAAAGGCATCTAAATCATTGGATGACCTTATCATGAGTCAAAAAGAATGTGGAGATAAGACAAACATAGGATTCGATTCCCTTGTGCACAGTCAAACTCTCAGAGTGATTTTGGAAAAAGGATCTTCAAGTAATGAAGCATCTCAAAAATCCAAAACACCAAATGGTGCATCCACATTCATTCCAAAGCACGATCACAAACAAATTGGCCTTGGATATAAAGGAAAAGAAAAACAGCCAGTTGAGTATGCTGAGAGGATAGCTGAGAAAAAATCCAGCAGAGTTTCTCAGCAAACTCCAAATAGGAAGTACCCTGTAAAGAATAAACAGAGCTACCAAAAACCCCAGAAATTTTATCAAAGAAACACATATGATGGGAATGGTAGAAACTACCCAAGCCAAGTTGATTGGAATAATGTGAAATATCAGCAAAGACCTATGGAATACAAGCCTAAATGGCAAAGACCTAGAACTCAGCAAAGGTCATTCCAAAGGCAAAAGAGCTATCATCAACACACATATGCACCCAGGCACTACACTCAGAAATATCACAACTATCCAAAGAAGGCAATTGTTAAAACACACACACACAGGCATACAGACAAAAGAGACAGCTGTATGAACCTAAAGCCCCCAAACAATTTGCCAAAGTGAGTTATGATTATGGCACAGATAGATGGCAACCTCTTAGAATCAAGTCATTTGGCTATAGGTTGGTTGGATCATCTTATAGCACTAACCCCTCAGGACCCAGACAAGCATGGGTACCCAAAAACTAATTTCCTTGATTACAGGTTCAAGGAACAGCTGAGTGCCAAGAAACCTGGTACATGGATAGTGGCTGTTCCAGACATATGATAGGAAACAAGAAAAATCTATCAAAATTCAAGGAGATTAAAGGTGCAAAAGTCATATTTGGAGGAAATGAAGCTCCGGGAAATAAATAAGACTTTGGATCCATCAAGAAAAATAGATTAGAAATCACAGATATTGCATATGTTGAAGGCCTCAACTTCAACCTGTTAAGCATTAGCCAACTCTGTGACAAAGGCTACAATGTTGGATTCAATATGGGAGTGTGCCAAATTAAAGATACCGAATCAAATGAAATAGTGCTGCAAGGATCCAGACAAAAGAACATGTATGTGGTAGACTGGTCTACTGCCACACAAAGCCCATGTTTCTTAGCAAAGAGCACAGCCGAATCAAGTTGGTTGTGGCACAAGAAGCTGAGTCATCTGAACTTCAAGACAATCAACAAGCTTGCAAGGAGTCATCTTCTGGAAGGATTGCCAGACTCAGTGTACAAGAAGGAAAATGTTTGTGATGTATGCCAGATGAGAAAGCAGATCAAATCATCATTCAAAGAGAAGCCTAGTCCTTCTTGAACAAGAATATTACATTTGTTGCATATGGATTTATTTGGTCCTGTTGAACTAGCCAGCATAAGTGGAAAGAAATACACTTTAGTTGTGGTGGATGATTATTCAAGATACACATGGACAATCTTTATGTGCAAAAAGAAAAAAACCATGCGAAAACTACCTCGGTGATGAAAAGAGTTCAAAATGAAAAGAGCAAACCATTATAAAGATAAGATCGATAGAGGGTGAGTTTGTCAATGGGATAATAACTCAGTTCTGTGTTGAAAATGGTATTGCTCATGAGCTATCTGTAACAAGAACTCCACAACAGAATGGAGTAGCTGAAAGAAGAAACAAAACTCTCAAGGAAGCTGCAAGGACCATGTTAGTCAAGTCGGATTCGCTTAAAAGATTTTGGTGAAGCCATCAACACCGCATGCTATACTCAAAATAGATGCATGATAAATAGGCGGTGACAAAGACTTCCTATGAAATGCGGACAGGGAGAAAGCCAAATGTTGGGTACTTCAGAATATTTGGATGTAAATGCTTCATCCACAACAATGGTAAGGACAACCTAAAGGTTTTTGATGCTAAAGCTGATGACGGTATCTTTTTGGGATACTCAGTTGAAAGCAAAGCCTATAGAGTATTGAACAAGAGGACTATGGTCACCGAAGAATCTATTCATGTGGTTTTTGATGAGCCCAATGTGAATGGAGAAGACATTGAAGAGTTAGGCGATAAAATTTGAATCATGCCAACTATGCGAAGAGTCCTTATGTTGAAAGGAAGCGGGAGTAATCAACCAAGATGAAGATGAGATAGTTGAATCTCAAAGACAGCTGGAAAATCTGCAGCTAAATGATGATGAAATAGCTGCTCAAGACAACACAGCTGCAAGACGGCTGAACCCAGCTGATTTATTTCAACCTGATGTGAGATGGTTGAGATACCATCCACCAGAGCTAGTCATTGGAGATGTGAGAGATGGTGTACGAACCAGATCCAGAGCTCAGCAAGAAGCAATGTTCACTTGATTTATTTCCCAAATAGAGCCAAAAGATGTGTCCCAATCATTGTATGACACACATTGGATTCAAGCCATGCAAGAAGAGCTGAATCAGTTTGAAAGGAACAAGGTATGGGAAATGGTGCAGAGACCAACCCATAAAAATGTTATTGGCACAAAATGGGTTTTCAGAAACAAGATGAATGAGGAAGGATCTGTGGTATGAAACAAATCAAGATTGGTAGCCAAAGGGTATTGCCAAGAAGAGGGAATAGATTTTGATGAAACATTTGCTCCTGTTGCTAGATTAGAAGCAATAAGGATGTTTCTGTTTGATAAATGGTTTTATCATGATTTTGTTGATTTTGTTTTTATACCAAAACAATGTTTTTAAAGGTTGTCCAAATACTCTTAAATGATTTAAAATGGTATTAAATATTTTTCGGAGTATTTCTTCAAGTCTATTTTCGACAAAATTGGACAACGCTTTTATATGATTTTATGTAAAGTGTTTTTAGATCAAAACAATGTCCCTGAATGTTGTCCTAATACTCCCGATTGGTCTAAAATGTTTTTACTATTTTTCGGAGTATTGTTTGAAGTTTATTTTCGATATAAAATTGGATAACACTTATGTTTCAGGCTCGACCGGTCACCCTATAGGGCAACCCGTACCTGTGTTGAGTTTTGGAATAGAAGGGATGGATGGAGGAAAACTTGAGGGGCGGACCTGGTCGACTCGGAGGTCGGCCGTAGGGCGGCCGGTGCTGGGAAGCCCCTCAAGGTGCAATCTTCTCTGTTTCATGTTTTAACTACCCCCAACCGGTCCAACACGAGGGCAACCGGTCGAACCCCCCCTTGATCGGCCCCCTGTGTAATAATTGCAGAGTTTTCAATTTCCACTTATCTCTGCGCGACCGGTCGAACCCCTCGTTTGACAGCAAACTATCCGTTGAGTTTGCAAACAACTTTTCCTTAATTTGAGGGGTTGATTTCTAACAGCTCTTTTCTTCAATTGTCTTGGTATTTTTTATAGAATTCATGTCCCCAAGAGGAGCCTATCATGTACAAGACATCTTCTATAAATAGAGGAAGAATGGAAGCAACACAACAAGAGAGAGAATACTACAACACAACAAGATACACTCAAGCAAACATATTTGCTCTTCATTGTTATTATTCTTGTTGTAATAGCCTAAGGTCTTTCACTTTCACATCTTGAGGTCCAGGATTATTTCTTGATTACACCTTGCACTCAAATTGTATTATTTATTATCGAGTTGTAATCTTGAATTTGGGTTATCATTCAACACAAGATATCCTTGTGAGTGTTTTGTGGTAAGAACACACTTGGGTGATCTAGGTGTTAGGTGTGAGAAGATTGTGGTAATCTTCTTGTTGAGGTGTTGAAGAATTTGGTATTCTTCAAGGTTGAAGATTGTGGTAATCTTCACAAGGTGCCGTTGGAGATTGTGGTAATCTTCAAGAGAGATTGTGGTAATCTCAAAGGTGGTGTTGAAGAAGAGTGTGGTGCTCTTCAATGTGTTGTTGTAAGTTGGTGTTGTATTAATTTTGGTAATTAATAAAATCTTTTTTCTTTTTGAAATCCATCCCGGATATACTGGGGTGGTAGAGGATTAGGCCATAGGTAGGTTGAACCTCTATAGATCGCCGTGTGTTGTTTATATTCCGCACCTTCATTATTGTCTTTGAGCATTCGGTTCTAAAAAGAGGGTAAAATCGAAAAGATGGAGATAATCTATTCACTCCCCTCTAGATTATCGTAGCCGCTTGGACTTACAAGTGGTATCAGAGCTAAACTCTTTGGCAAGCTCGTTTCACATCGCGAGTGAAGAGGAACGATCATCGGCTACAAACGAAGCTCATCATATCGGCACCTCCACCAACAAGCCACCTCTATTTGATTCCAAAAATTATATATTTTGGAAAGAAAGAATGGAATGTTATTTACAAGGTTGCGGGTTCGATATTTGGAATATCGTCATCAATGGAGAATCTATTCCAATGAAAGACACACCATACACCTCCAAAGCTCTCAAGGAGCTCAATGATGAAGAAAAGAAAACCATCTCCTTAAATGGTAAAGCTCTCAATATTTTGTATTGTTCACTTACTAATTTGGAATATGAACATATTGTAGGAATTCGATCGGCACATAAAGTATGGCAAATATTAGAAGTCATCTATGGAGTAATTGCAAACGAAAGGAGTCAAACAAAAGCATCTACTTCTCAAAGGGATACAAGTTCAAATCTAACGAACAAGCCTTTTTCAACTTCCAACTATGAAGTAGTCGAACAATGTTTTATGGGCATCAAAGAAGAAAACGAGGTATGTCTTAAACCCTCTACTTCCTATGATATTGTCATTCAAAATGATTATAGTGATTTGCAAAATGATTTTGATGATCTTCAAAATGAATTCCAAAATTTACTAGTTAAGTACAAAAATTTGAAAAAGGAATTCAATGTTTTGAAAAATGAAAAGGATAGTTTATTTACTTCCTATGAATCACTATCATGTGCTCACACCACCACACTTGACAAAGCTAGAAACCTTGAAAAACAAAATAGTACTCTTGTTGAGGATATTAATTGCATGAAAAATGATTATCAGAATCCAACTTGAGTACCAATAAATTGCCCAATGTTGTGAATGTTTATTATTGTGATAATTTGAATAGTAAACTTGATCATGAGCCTAATGGTATAAATCATATGAAAAGGAATCGAGTTCCTATGCATATTAGTGATGTTACTTGCTTTTATTGCGGTAAGAAGGGTCATACGGTAAATACTTGTCCGGCTAGAAATAGCTCTAATTATTATTGGAGACCTAAAAGTCTCAAGACTAATCCCAAAGGACCCAAGCACCTGAGGGTACCACAAAACAATGTCATTTTAGGTACCCGGCGAAATAATAATCGAAGAAAATTCATACCGCCAAGAAGACGTCAAATGACCATTTCATTTGATAAAAGGAGAAAATATTTTCAACAAAGTCACTCTCCAAGAAGAGGAAATAATCAAAAATGGGATGAACAAAATCCTTGGAAATGGCAAAGACATCATCAACAAGATGATTTTCCAAGAGAAAGACACTCTCAAAAATGGGAAGGATACAATGCTTGGAGATGGAGTAATTGGAGAGATTACCATCAACATGAAGATTTTCAAAAGGGAAGATATCATCAACAATGGAAATGGCGAAATTGGTAAAACGTATCTCCCTATTTAAATATGTATTTTATTTTCTTGCATATTTTTATTTGTGTCTAAATTGCAAAATGATCTTTCAATATGAGTTTAAAAATTTTATTTTTAAAATTTAGGTCTTCAATACATTTGTAAGTTTTAAAATATTTTTTAAAGAAGACCTCGCATGACGTTTCTAAAACTCTTGTGCATTTACTTAGACTTATGTGGCTTATTATCTCCTATGTAGTTATATGGCACAAGCATGCTTAAGATATCTCTTATTGCTTAGCCTACACATATATTATTATGTTTGTGCAATATTTGGTTTAAGAATTGTGTTGGATTTACATATCTCTTTCAATGGTTATCCACTCGTAATATATCAAGAGAGATATGAACTATCGAGGTACGCTCATTATTGTTATTCATCTCATACACTTGATACATGTTGTGCCATATGCCTATGTGCTTATTTTATACTAGTGCCATTAAGAGGATGTTTTGATTTTTGAGAAGGCATTATTTAACATAGCTTGTTTTATCCAAGATTTTTTAAAGGATTATATTTTGTTTTGATAAAAAAATTGATCTTCTAATTATGCGTTATATTGCACATATAAATGCCATTATTCTTTGATGCTTATGTCAAAGCTCTTGTTCATATGATTCTTGTGATTGAGGTCTCAACTATGTGCTCTCGTATTTTCATATTTCAAAAGAGACCTTATATAGCTTTCTTAAAGCTTATTTGAACTTGAATGATTTATTAGACTCTTGATGATGCATAGTATGTGGTGCTAAAAATAGTGTATCTATTATTCGATATTACTATGCTCGTGTGAAAAATGTCTTGTTAAGATTTTGCAGAAATTTGTGATATTTCGCAACAAGTTTGATGAACAAGACAAGGTTAGTAGCTCAATGATATTTTCAAGAAGAAGGTAATGATTTTGATGTAATTTTTGCACTCATAGCACATTAAGAAGTTATTTGCACTTTACTTGCCCATTCTTGTTTTGAGAAAATTTCAAGCTTTACCAAATGGATGTTAAATCCAATTTTCTAAATGGTTTTATTCAAATAGAAGTCTATCGGAGATTAAAATTTTTAGGCCAAATGATTTTTAAAGCCCTGTACGGTTGATTCTAGTACCCCGTATATGGTTTGATAGACATAGCTATTCTTGCAAAATAATTTTACAAAAGGTAAAGTTGATACTACACTTCTTGTTTTGAAAAAGGGCAATGTTGCTTACTTGTTCAAATTATGATATCAATTTTGGTGCTACTAATGAATCTTTGTGCAAGATATTTTTCTAAGATGATGCTAGGTGTACTTGATATGAGAATGATGGAGGAGCTCAAATTTATTCATTGGACTTCAAGTTAAACAATGCCAAGAAGGTGGTTATATTCCACAATCAAAGTGTACAAAAGAAGAAATTAGACATTGAAGAAGGAAGAATCATCTCAACCTCTATGGCTACCAATGTAGAGATTGACAAAGGTTGAGGAAGGTATATCGGTTGACAAACATATTCGAGGTATGTTCACTTTCTTTTATTATTCCTATAGACTCGACATTCCATAAGCCTTATGTCTATATGCTCGACTTCAAAAACTATCCCAATGAATCTCATTAAAAGTGCCGTTAAAAGAAATTTTCAAATATTTGAAAGGCACTTCTTCTTATGACTTGTTGTATCCAAAGTATTAAAACGTTCTTATTTTTCCAGGATAACGAGTTCGGTGTTTACAATTTCTCAAAATATGGTTCGTCATAATCGAACTAAACATATTGAGATTCGATATATTTGTTAAGGGATTGCAATTTTAACAAAAACTTGAGATGTGTTTAATTCCGTCTCAAGGATAACTCGCGGACTTTTTAATCATTAACCGCTGAGTATTTTACCTCATTTCGAGCTTGATTATGACATAATGTATATTGAATGAGGTCCACGTTTGCATTTTGCACGTTTTAAAACTTAGGGGCTAAAAATCGGATTTTTGGATCAAATTTCGGATTTTCAATACAGAAATGAACCACTGGGCTGACTGGGGCAAGGCCGACCGGTCGCCCAAGCCGTCGACCGGTCGCCCTGCCCTTGACCGGTCACCCTTGGTGAAATTTTGGCTTAAAAGATCGATTTTTTTGGTGAGCAATTTTGCTTATTGGTTCATTTTTCGTCCCCTTTGCAATTTTCCCATACAATTCACTTCAAATGAGTTTTGATGCATGAATTATATATTTTGGGGACTACCTAGCTCGGTTATCATCATTGATGCTCATCTTTACCGATTGAATGGTAAGAATTTCACTTTCTTTAGCTCAATTGGGTTGAATCCTTGAGTTTGTGGCTTATATGTATTTTTTTTGATGCAATTCATATATATTTGTGATGAGCTTATTGATTGTTGATGTAGGATATTTGTTAAATTGCATTTGGTGATGAAAAACTTGGCTTGATTACATTTACAAGGGCTATATATATCGTCTTAATTTTTTGACGCCCGCCAAGTGTTCGATAAAACGTTTCAATGAAACATTCATCACCTACATGATTCTCTTGCTTTTAAATGTCTTATATACTTATAGAGATCATGTTTTGAAAATCAAATGAGTTTTCATAAGCTTCTACAAGTCGTATGATCGACCTTTCCCTCCTATTTGGTTTATAAAGCTTCAATGTTCAAATCGCTCGATACATCGGTTTAGTTGCGCACCTTGATATGAATATATGATGCGTTTATCGTGCTAACATTCTTTTTGATGATTCCAAAGGGGGGGAAACAGGTTATGAGCTCTTTAGCTCAAAGAATCTAAGTTAAGCTTAACGAAAAGAAGCTATAAGCTATGACTTCATGAAGCCATAAGTTGTGGATCATATTTAGTCCACTTGATGTTTTATGGCTGTGTATGATTCTTGGTCCATTAGTTGTAGTATGGACTTATATATGTTTCTAATGGTGTCTTTTTGATAGGGGGAGCTTTTAAGTTATTGATACTTAAGCTCAATATTGAAAAGCTAAGCCTTTAGCTTTTGATTAAGTTGCTTCCATTATTCTTGTTGTGCATGTTGATAGGGGGAGCATTTGCTATATGTGTTTGAATATCTCTACTCCCTTCCTTGTGTTTATATTGCGCGGAATGTTGTCGCTCTCAACGGTTATTTATTTTTTACTAGAAAATTTGTTTTGTTTTCAATATTGCCTCTCAAAATTGTTTTGTTTTCAAAATCGACCTTGTTGAATTGTTTTGGTTTGTAATCATCAAAAAGGGGGAGATTGTTTGATAAATGGTTTTATCATGATTTTGATGATTTTGTTTTTATACCAAAACAATATTTTTAAAGGTTGTCCAAATACTCCTAAATGATTTAAAATAGTTTTAAATATTTTCCGAAGTATTTCTTCAAGTCTATTTTTGACAAAATTGGACAACGCTTTTATATGATTTTATGTCAAGTGTTTTTATATCAAAACAATGTCCCTGAATGTTGTCCTAATACTCCCGATTGGTCTAAAATATTTTTACTATTTTTCGCAGTATTTCTTGAAGTTTATTTTCGATATAAAATTGGACAACACTTATGTTTGAGCTCTCTGGTCGCCTATAGGGCAACCCGTACCTGTGTTGAGTTTTGGAACAGAAAAAGGGACGGAGGAAAACTTGAGAAGCCCCCTAGGGCGACCGGTGCCTGGGAAGCCCCCTCAAGGTGCAGTCTTCTCTGTTTCATGTTTTAACTACCCCCAACCGGTCCAACATGAGGAAGACCGGTCGAACCCCCTCGACCGATCCCCCTGTGTAAAAATTGCAGAGTTTTCAATTTCAACTTATCTCTGCGCGACCGATCGAACCCCTGGTTTGACAGCAAACTATCCGTTGAGTTTTCAGACAACTTCCTTAATTTGAGGGGTTGATTTCTAACAGCTATTTTCTTCAATTGTCTTGGTATTTTTTTACAGAATCATGTCCCCAAGAAGTGCCTATCATGTACAAGACATCTTCTATAAATAGAGGAAGAATTGAAGCAACACAATAAGAGAGAGAATACCACAACACAACAAGATACACTCAAGCAAACATATTTGTTCTTCATTGTTATTATTCTTGTTGTAATAGCCTAAGGTCTTTCACTTTCACATCTTGAGGTCTAGGCTTATTTCTTGATTACACCTTGAACTCAAATTGTATTATTCATTATCGAGTTGTAATCTTGAATTTGGGTTATCATTCAACACAAGATATCCTTGTGAGTGTTCTTGTGGTACGAACATACTTGGGTGATCTAGGTGTTAGGTGTGAGAAGATTGTGGTAATCTTCTTGTTGAGGTGTTGAAGAATTTGGTATTCTTCAAGGTTGAAGATTGTGGTAATCTTCACAAGGTGCCGTTGGAGATTGTGGTAATCTTCAAGAGAGATTGTGGTAATCTCAAAGGTGGTGTTGAAGAAGAGTGTGGTGCTCTTCAAGGTGTTGTTGTAAGTTGGTGTTATATTAATTTTGGTAATTAATAAAATCTTTTTTCTTTTTGAAATCCATCTCGGATATACTGGGGTGGTAGAGGATTAGGCCCTAGGTGGGTTGAACCTCTATAAATCGCTGTATGTTTTTTATATTCTGCACCTTCATTATTGTCTTTGAGCATTCGTTTTTAAAAAGAGGGTAAAATTGAAAAGATTGAGATAATCTATTCACCCCCCTCTAGATTATCGTAGCCGCTTGGACTTACAGTTTCTTGCCTATGCTGCACACAAGAACTTTATTGTATATTAAATGGATGTGAAAAGTGCATTTTTTTAAATGGATTGTTGGAAGAAGAAGTCTATGTTGAGCAACCTCCAGGCTTTGAGCAGAAGACCATTGGAGATAAGGTGTACAAGCTCAAGAAAGCTTTATATGAATTGAAACAAGCACCTAGAGAATGGTATGACACATTGTCTCAATTTCTGACAAACAATGGATTCACCAAAGGCAAAGTGGACAGAACACTCTTCAGAATTCAAGATGGAGAGAGTATACTGCTTGTTCAAATATATGTGGATGATATCATTTTGGATCCACAAACAAAGAGCTGTGTGATAAGTTCTCAAACCTCATGCAAGGCAAATTTGAAATGAGCATGATGGGAGAGCTGGCCTTCTTCCTAGGACTTCAAGTTAAACAGCTGAAGGATGAAACCTTCATAAGTCAAACAAAATACACCAGAGATTTAATGAAAAAATTTGGTATGGAAGAGAAGTCTTCAGTCAAGATGGACATGGATGCAGATGGTAAAGCTGTAGATCAAACAAGATACAGAGCACTTATCGGATCACTGCTCTATTTAACAGCAAGCAAGCTAGACATCACCTTTGCAGTAGGTGTATGTGCAAGATTTCAATCTGCACCAAAGGAGAGCCATGTGACTGCAGCTAAGAGAATCCTAAGATATTTGAAGGGATGCCAAAAAGTTGGCTTATGGTATCCAAATGAAGGTGGATTCAAGCTTATTGGTTACTCAGATTGTGACTATGCTAGATGTAGAGTTGACAGGAAGAGTAACTCAGGTACATGTCAAATGCTTGGAAACAGATTAGTTTCCTTGTTTATCAAAAAGTAAAACTCAATAGCCACATCCACGGTGACAGTACATAGGCTGCGGGCAAATTTGTTGTGCCCAAGTCTTATGGATGAGACAGCAACTGAGAGACTATGAAATTGAAGAAAAAGAGATTCCAATTATGTGTGATAACACAAGTTCTATTGCAATCACTCAGAATCTTTTGTTGCATTCAAGAACAAAGCACATTGATGTCAGATATTATTTTATAAGAGATCATGTTCAAAAGAAAGACATCACTTTGGAATATGTTTCAACTGATAAACAGTTAGCTGACATATTCACCAAGCCCTTATGTGAATCAAGATTTGAAGAGCTTAAGCATGAGCTAGGGTTAATTGAGCTGAGTTGACACTCAGAAGATTCAATAAGAAGAGATGGAACGTGAAAAGATGAAAATAGAACAAATCTCTTGAATCAGCCAAGTGAATCAGCCATATCGAAAAGTCAGCTGTATCGAGTTAGCTGACAGTTGAGTCACTAAACGAAAGGAGAGAAGAAGAGTTAAGTCATTTGTGGAGTAAGCTGAGTCATTTATGAGCTAAGTGACAAAAACACGATCGTTTTTCTCGGCGGGGAATGTTTTTAAGGATTTGACTGCGTAAAAATGATGGGTGACGGGATCAAAAGTCGCCGCAAGATAAGCATATGATTGGATATAAATGCTGCCGCATTAAATATGAGCAATTAAATGCGGATCAGCGTGCTAAATCCGATCCGTTGATCTCGATCAAAATTTAAAAACCGAAAAGACGTCCTTCATAACCCTTATATACTCCTTCTTTCAGTTTTCTCTCTCACACCTAAAACTGTTCATCTTCAAACATTCGAAAGCAAGTACTTTTCTCTCAAAAACCCTACGAGTTCACAAGCAAGTTCATCAAGATTTAATCGGTAGAAACTTCTTAAAATGGCACCAAAGATTGATTTCGTCAAGTTATCGAAGCAAATCTACTATCATTCGACTGTGGATATTGAAGGAATGGTGAAGCTGGGTTCTGATGAAACCCTAGTAAAGAAGATAGCTGATATGCTGGAAAAGTCCGGTCTCAGGCCTTTTCTTATTTTGGAGTACTCGCACACCTACCTGGAAGAGGTGGCGCAGTTCTATGTGAATGCCGAGGTGCAGGACGAAGGTATCAAGTCCTCCGTCCACTGCAGGGACATCCTGATTACTGCTGAGGACCTTGCGGAGCACTGTTTACTGCCGTCTGAGGGCATGACGGAAATACATGAAGCTGATATGGACTTGGCTGTTGCATGGAAAGAAGTAGCCAAACTGGAGTGTGCTGCGAAGGTAGTCTACACAGCTGAGAAGAAGTTGCCGAAGGAAGACTATCACAAGCTGATGGATGTCGTCTTAAAATGTGTGGACATGAAGTTCGGAAGCTTTAACCAGCTATCAAAGACTAAGTTGATCGTCATGACTGCGATCATCCAAGGAAAGAAAGTTAACTGGGTTGAGTTCATGTACAACAGACACTGCCAGAACGTTGTGAATAAATCTTTCAAGGAAGATGGATCCTTTGGAGGATCCCTTGGCTATGTCCTAGTTATTGGGCATTTGATGGAAGCGAAGGGCATTCCCCTTCAACATGGAAAGTCCTTCCATGTAAACAAGAAGATGTTCAGGGCTAACCTTTCAGAAGCCCAGAAGAGAGCCCATGCAAAGAGGGGGGATACAAGTGAGGGGGAATCAGTTGACCACGAGGACACAACTATTTCCTCCCCTTCCAAGAAGAAAGCTGCAAAGAAGAAGGTTGCCCCTGCAACAAAGTCAATGGACGCCCCCTTTTGCCCTGCGGCCCGAGTCACCGCCCGAGCAAGCCGTGTCTCACTGCCCCCATGACGAGGCGGAGAAGGAAGCCCAAATACCGTCTCTATCCATAAGAAAGAAGAGTATTGCCAAGCCTAGAAAGACAACTCCATCTAAGAAAGATGCTCCGACCCTTGCCGCCAAGGAACCTGAAAAAGAGGAATCAGAACCAGAAACTCCTCTAGATAAAACCAAGAGAAGGAAGAGAATCTCCAAGCTATCAGAGCTTGAAACGACAGCTAAGTCTAAGTCACACTTTACAGAGAAAACCTCTAAAGATGGCGGCGTTGAGAATTCTGATCTCCCAAAATAATCAATGAAAGCGCCAAGTCTGTGGAAGCGATCAACATAGGCCCCCTTTAAGACACAATTGTGGAAGATCATGAAGATAAAGAAGCAAGCGAGGCACCGAGTCTCTAATTGAAAAAGGTTGTCTCTCCGCTTGACTCAGGATCTTCGAAGGTGAAGAGCAACAATGTATGCTACCTTCCAATCCAAAAAAGGAAGGACATGAACAGGATGACGATGATGATGTCATCATGTATTCTCAATATACCACTGAGACATCCGCCGCCGCTTACAAGAATGGAGGGCGTGGAAGCTGAGTCACTCAAGGGTGCAATTTGAACGCCCTGAGTTCATAGAAGATGAGGAGGAATTGTTTGAATTTCTCGGCATCACCAAGGTGATTCAGGCCCTTGATGAAGAAAATTGCTTAAATATCTTACAAATCTTCAAGGAGAATGAACAAGCCAAAGCAGCTGAAGAAGAAGAAGCTTGTGAGAAGGCCAGTATATGCCCTCTTACTAGAACTCTGGAACATACGCATCCTCAGTTAGATGTGTTGTCTAACACCGATGAAGACTTGGATCCCATGGCTGCAACAAAAAAGTCCGATATGCAGCAAGCTCTAAGGGAATCCAGGCTAATGCATGAGCAGCAATTGACTGAAGGACCAGGAGAGTCTTCAAACATCTCTCATGTAGATAGACCCGTTGGGAGTGGTGCAGCAGATTGCCACAGTTATTGTTGCGACCACGTCCCCAGTACACTCGAGAAGATGGGTCCAAGGGACTTGGCAATGAGACCGGGAATTTGGGCACCCAAGTTGAGCCAACCCCTCTCAAGGTGTTTTACCACGCCCCACGGCCGAGCACTCTCCAGCGGCCGAGTCGGAGAAGAGTGACCTACCATCATCACTGGTGGTATGCCACCGGTGGGAAACTCACTCCACTGCAGCAAGGTCGCAGGATGCTACAGATGACTCCACATTGCAGAAAGGAGGCGAAGTGGAAAACGAAAGAGAATCACAACAGAATGACACTGATGAAGTTCAGACAGTTGAGTCTATCCCAGCTGAAGTTCCAAGCGCTGCAGCCGAGACACTCGGTGCGGTCGAGGCACGATTTGGAAAAGCCAGGGGTTAACACTCTGGGCACTAAAAGTGCAATCCAAGGGGTTGAGACTCCTTCGGATGCCACTGTCTAAGACCTTAAGACAGCTGCGTCTATTGAAGGGAATGTAGAAGGCCTTTCTGCAATTTAGACTGCTAAAGGTATTGAAGGCTCGAGGGAGGTTGAGACTTCCCTGGGTAAAGAGAAAGAAATGCAGAACATCCCTCCGGTTCACATTGAAGAATCTGAGAAGGAGATTAGTGCACTTCATGATTCCCAAGACAACCCTAATATATCATTTCGGGGATCTGAAGATGAAGCTGAGTCCACCCCTGCTGCACAACAACAGGACCCTGCTGAGGATGTTCTTCCATAGATGAGTCAGTCGAGTTTTAAAGTTGCTCGTCAAACATTCAAATTTGATGATGAACCAAGCCCCCAGGTTTTATCATCCTCCGATGACGCTGATGATATAGCCGAGGACCAGTCTACTCACATGGAAAAACCTACTGAGGCTGAGGAAGCTGTTAAGACAGCTGAGGCTCAGTCAGCTGGGCAAAAACAATCAACTGTCCTAGCTGCAACAACTTCAACTGTGCAGGCTACCAGAGCTGCAGCAGTGACCACCTCGCACACAATTTCTCACATGTGAGATGATGCATTTGAGGATGTATATCCCTTTTCTCTCGAGCTGCCTGTGCTAGAAGAAGAGACTGCGAGAGAACAGAAGCGCTACACTGTCCAAAAAGAACCCATAATTCCTATAGACTCAATTGTGCCAACTGATTTCAACTTCGATGCAGAGTGGCCCAGCTGACTCAAGTCAGACAGCTAAGATGCGTGAAATCTTCAAGAAGATCTGTGCAGAGATTGAGAAGATTGAACGGTGCCAAGCCTCTCTCGACATGCACCTAGATAACAGAGATCCCACTCTCACAGCAGACTTAAGAGGAGTGGTGGTCAGGATAAGGGAATGGTCTCAACAGAAAAGTGCCATGCGTGTCGAGCAAGTTCGCTACTTCAAGGCACTATATAAGAATCTTTGATGGAGGCCGACAATCCGACATGAAGCAGAGGATGCAGACCTATATGGTGAGATTGCATGCCTCCCATACAACTGAAATGGAGTTACTGCGTGAATTTCATCGAAAAGAAATTCGTTGTGTTGAAGAGAACATGAAACGAAGTTCAACCTTATTGTGGCTGAAATTGAACTAGTGGCAGCTGAATCAAAGGCCACTCGCTCAGAATTTCGAACCGCACATGCCGCAGCAGACTCTAAGCAGAACTCAGCTCTCAGCCGACTGAATTTTATGCTCGCAGGAATGTTCCCTGGGGTTCCTCTCTCCTTCGATGATGCCAAAAAGGGAGAAGAGGAATACCTAAGGAAATTGAAGAAAGAAACATCTGAGAAGCAAAAGGATGAAACAGCTGTTGAGAAGGAAAAGAAAAAAACTGTTGAGGGGGAAAGGTTAAAGGATTTGACCCTGATGATTGCTGAAACCCCTCAGCAAGGTCATGTGACAACATCTATAATCAGCAAACTTCTAGTGACTCTGCCGATCCAACACTCTGTTGTTCCCATGTCAGAGAAGAGAAAAATTGTAGAAGCAGGGATGGAGGAGTTCGACAAGAGAACGGATGCCCGCATTGAAGAAATGTTGAAACAGTTTGGTGGCATTCCGGCAGGAAAGGATCAAGATGCCATTCTAGATGATGGAAACGAGCCAGGATCGGTTGAAGAATTTCAAACTCTCGAATCTGAAGGCTATTTCAAGAGCACGCCATTAGCCCAAGCCTGGGATCTGTACTGCGAGAAGGGTCTGAAGTTATGTGAAGAAGCTTATAGGCATCAGACTACCAGCAGCCATTCAACTGGTAAACAGAAGACTCCTGTACAGTATACACCCAGAGGAAAATGAAGAAGTGGTGGAGGAAGAGGTTTTCGACCTATACCTTTGCCCAAAAATATTGAATACGTATATCCAGGCAAGAAGGGAAGAATCTATTGGGCTGGGTATAATGCAGTAGCCAATCTGGAAGTGTCTAGAAAGAATGCTGAATATGTGAAGAGAATTGAAGAGGAGAACAAAAGACAAGATCAGCTATGGAAAGAGAGGCAAGAAAGGAAGCGAAAAGACGATGATGCGAAGAGAGCTTATGAAAAGAATAAAGCAGCTGAAGAAGAAAAGAAAAGAAAGAGAGTTGATGATGACAGAGCTAAAGAGGAAAGAAGGAGGCAGCGAAGGCGATGAAGAGTTGATGTGAACCCTTCATGTATTTTACTTATGTAAATACATTTTTGTAAGTCATCTGTACACTCTATAAAGTGTTTTTGAATCATCTCACTTTGTATCTGTATCCTTGCATAGATATGTGTAGTTTGCTAGATATGAGAATGCTCTGATACACCTTGTAAACAACTGTGTAAAGGACAAAAATGATATGATCAATAAAATGATCTATTCAACACATACATTCTTTATTTCTGCATTGCCTGTATGTATCTGTGATGTTTACATTTTATTTAATGTTTTTAAGTTTTGGCATCATCAAAAAGGGGGAAATTGTTGGGAAATTTATTGTTTAGATTTTGATGAATGCCATGTAAAATTTAAACTAGAAAGTTGGCACCCCCATTTTCCTTGTAATTTGTATTGTAATAGATATGGCTGAATGAGCTAAGTCAAATCAACTATGCCTGGATATACAAGAAGTCAACTTAAGACTAAAGTGAAGACTCCGCTGTAGAGCAGCTGAGTATGGCAAGGAAAAAATGTCAAGAACTCGACTGAAGGAGTATCGGATGTGAAACAGCTGTGTGAAGAGTCAGTCAAGTCAACTCAAGAAGCAAAGTCTTAAGTTGAAGTGACAAATGAGTCATCCATTGATTGGAAGCTAACTCAAAGTCACCTGGGGAATAAAAGACTGCAGTCAAGTCAAGACAATTGAACGAGATCCGTTAATGAAAGTCAAGAATGTTACTCAGAATAGTAACCTATTAAAGTTGTCGAGATAAAGTGTTAGTTCGATTTGTGCAAAAGGCACAAACAATGGGAAGATCGCACAAATATCGAGATACTCGCAATCTTTGCAAGACATTAAATACAAGGAAATGTCAACATCAAGGACTCGCAACAAGACAAAGCGAACACAAGTGACTTTTGAAAATCAGCTATCTTTTCAACAGGCAGATTTTTTAAAAGTTCACTATAAAAAAGGTGAGGAATCTCATTGAGAAAAAGGTTACCTAAACCACGAACGAGCAAGAAATATTTAAACTGTAACCTGCAAAATATTCTCAAGTTATTAAAGAAAAATCCTCAAGCCTAAATCTCGAAGGAAATCGATCCAACATCAAGCTATGAAGGAAAGACAACTTCAAACTGTTGAAGAGGAAACTTTTGAAGAATCAAAAAGGGGTCTACTTTCCAAGGATGATTGTAGGAAGGTTCAAGGTGGAACCAATCTCAAGTTATTGAAGGGCTTCGTGTTAGGAAATTTAGTGTTTAGATTTTGATGAATGCCATGTAAAACTTAGAATAGAAAGTTGGCACCCCAATTCTTGTTGTAAAATGCATTGTAATAAATAGAGTGGCCAAGCGAGTTAAAGTCGGCCTACGCCCTAACATGCAAGAAGACAATCAAGACTAGAAGGGAAGACTCGCTGCGAGGCATTGAGTATGGCAAAGAAGAGTAGACGGGAACTCTCTTGAAGAAGCGGTGAGATGCGGTGAGTGGAGATATCGATCAAGTCAACTCAAGAAAAGCCAAGTCTCAAATTGAAGTGGACAGAAGAGTCACCCAATGATTGGAAGTCGACTCTAAGTCCTGGGAAAGCAAAGAAATGCGATCAAGTCGAGATAATCGAAAAGATCATTGCCTGTAAATCAAGAGAATTACTTAAACAAGTAATATCTCCATACCACCTTTCTTGGAGTGCTCAGTCCCGAAGCGTGCAAAAGGAATGAACAATGGGAACACTACACCGTGTCGAACTACAAAAGGTGAAAGAACAATTCATACGAGGAAATGGCAATTCCAAGGATCGCAACAAGACAAGCAACGACCGCAAGTGACTTTTCAAATATAAGCCTATCTCTTCAACGGGCAAATTTTTGAAAGATCAATATAAAAGGCTGAGGAGTTTGTTTGTGACATAAGAGAGACATAAGAGACACAAGTGACAAGCGACACAAGTCACGGACACGAACTAAAAAGCGTTCAAGCAATTATTAGAAAATCAAAACATTCTCAATCCTCAAGCCTACACTACGAAGAACATCAATCCAACACTCACCGTGAAGGAAAGATAACTTCAATCGTTGAAGAGGAAAATACCGAAAAATTAAGGGGTCTACATTCCACGAAGGATTGTAGGAAGGTTCAAGGTCGAACCAAGTCTTAAGCTTTAGGAGGGCTTTGTGATCAAATCCAAAGAGCTTGAGCAAGTGAGTGTAGTAGCAAGACAGTACGCCTGTGAAGAAGATGAGTCGTGACGAGAAGCCATTTGAGTGATCAAGGCGTCTCGGACGAGTCCCAAAGGATCAAGTCAATTTGTGTGATCAAGACTTGTATCCGGGATTACCACTTTGTATCCGATCATTACCTAGTGGAATCCTCCGGGGAGTTGGAGAAGAGAGGAGTAGAAGAATTACCCCATCTTGAACCTCTATAAAAATTTCATTGTGTCATTTACATTTCAAAGACTTTAATTCTGCATTTTTAATCGCTTATATCTCACGATAAATTTGCTATCCACTTGATAATTTAAGTACTAAACCAAGCACTAAATTCTTGCTTAATCAAACTTAAGGGTGTTAAGTCTTCCTAAAACAAAACCACGATTGAGTTAATTTAGAGCCAACGGTGAGTTATTCCATCAAGTTGATTGAGTCTGTTGAGAGACTAACTCTTGATTGACTAAATCGATTGTCCATCAAGGTTTTGTGTAAGTATCAACTCGTATATTTAAAAGGACTAAATCGAAAATTTGGCAAGGTTTATTCAACCCCCTTCTAAACCTTACACTTACACCCCTTGGGACCTACAAGTGGTATCGAGCGGTTGGTTCATTGAACCCTCCGCACTTAGTTCTTGAACTAGATCTCCAAACTTTTCAAAGTCTGTGTAGTACTTAAACTCTCTTTATCATTAAAAATTATTATCATGGAAGCAAATTTGACACGCATCCCTATGTTCACAATTGAAGAATTTGATGATTGGAAAATAGTGTATGTGCTCATCTATCAAGCATTACATGATGAGATGTGGATAGTAATAGAAGATGGGCCACCGCAAATCTTAAAGGTGAACACAATTTGTAGAAAGAAGAGCTGCATTTGAAGGAGAAGAGGATGTTGCTCCCAGACAGTCATGGTTGAAAAACCAAGAACTGAGTGGACAAATGATGACAAAAAATATACAACCTAGACAATGTAGCCAAGGACATCCTTTACAAAACCTTGGACAAAGCCATGTTCAATAAAGTCAAATCTTGCAAAATGGCTAAAGAAATCAGGATAAGCTAACATTGATTTGTGAAGGCTCAGAGCAAATTAAAGAAAACAAATTATCAGTGGGTACGAGAAATTTGAGAACTTCAAAATGATCTCGGAGAGAACTGGATCAACTGGATGCTCGGTTCACAGAAATCACAAATGAGTATGTCTGCACTTGAAAGGAATATACACAGAAGAAAATGTGTATGAAGATCCTAAAAAGTCTTCAGCTCAATGGGAAATGAAGGTCATGGCACCGAGACATTCCATGGACCTATCAAAGACATCCAACCATGAATTATTCTCGGACCTCAAAGCCTACGAGTTTGAGCCGAAGAAAAAGACCAGGAAGAAGGCATTTGCACCCAAAATAGCTGCTCTAATTGTTAAAGATGGGAAGAGAGCTGAGGTCAAAGAAGTCATTGATCCGAGAAGAAATAGCCACGATGGTTAACGGAGTTCAACAAGTTCTTCAATAAGAACTACAAGAGAGGAAAGGGTGAATCTTCGAGAAGACACTCGGCTCCCTCCAAGTCAAAGGAAGATAGGCCAACCAAGAGAACAGATTATCAAAATTTGAATATCAAAGGTGACAATCCAAGAATGGAAAGAGTTGATCAAAAGGTTGAATATCTATCTTTCGAATAGACAACCAGGTCACTATGCCATTGATTGCCCATATCCTGTAGTCAATGAATCTGAGGAATGAAGAAGAAAGAAAGGTCTTGAGAGAAAAAGACAAGAAAAAAAAAGGCAATGATGGCTGCAGAGATGCTGAGACAGACTAAGTCAAGAGAGCAGTGATTCGAGAGTGAAAGTGACTACTCAAGTGACTACGAAGAAGAAACCCTGATACGCTTGATGGCCAAAGAACAAGATCAACCTTTTCAAGGAAGATGAGGTGCAAGGAACCTGGTACATGGATAGTGGCTATTCGGACATATGATGAGAAATAAGAAAAATCAATCAAAATTCAAGGAAGTAAAAGGAGCAAAAATAATATTTGGAGGAAATGAAGCTCTGGTGAAATAAGAGGCATTGGATCCATCAAGAGGAATGGATTAGAAATCACAGAGGCGTTGCATATGTTTAAGGACTCAACTTCAACTGCTAAGCATCGGTCAACTCTGTGACAAGGGTTACAATGTTGGATTTAACATGGGTATATGCCAAATCAAGGATATTGAATCAAATGAAGTTGTCTTTGCAAGGATGTAGACATAAGAATATGTATGTTGTGGATTGGTCAATCGCAACACCCTGGCAGACTGTCTACTAGCAAAAACCTGGTGAATCAAGTTGGTTTGTGGCAAAAGTGAGTCACCTAAATTTCAAAACGATTAACAAGCTTGCAAGAAGTAATCTTGTGGAAGGACTTCATTGAGTATACAAGAAGAAGAGTATATGTGATGCATGTCGGAAGGAAAACAAATCAAATCTTCATTCAAAGAAAAGACATGTTCATCTTCAACAAGAATATTGCATCTTCATATAGATCTATTTGGTGATGGAACCGGCCAACATAAGTGGAAAAGAAATACACCTTGGTGGTAGTAGATGACTACTCAAGATATACATGGACAATATTCATGTGTAAGAAGAAAGAAAAACTCTACAAAAACTACCACGGTGATGAAGAGGATTCAAAGCGAAAAGAGTCAAACCATTATCAAAATAAGATCGACAGAGGAACGAGTTTGTCAATGGAATAATAACTCGTATTGTATTGAGAATGGTATTGGTCATGAACTATCGTGACAAAAGGACTCCCATGAGAATGGAGTTGCGAGAAAGAAGAGCAGAACCCTCAAAAAGCGGGGGGTTACAAAAAGATTTTGGTGAAGCAATCAACACGACTTGCTACACCCAAAACGGATGTATGATAAGCAGACGGTGACAAAGACTACCTATGTGATTTGGGTGGAAGAAAACCAAATGTTGCATATTTGAGAATATTTTGATGTAAATGCTTCATCCACAATAATGGCAAAGACAATCAAAGGCTTTTGATGCTAAAGTTGATGAAGGTATCTTCTTAGGATACTCAATCGAAAGCAAAGCCTCAGAGTACTCAACAAAAGAACTATGGTTGCGAAGAATCCATTCATGTGGTATTCGATGAGCCAAATGTAAATGGAAGACATTGAAGAGTGGTGATAATTTGAATCATCAACCATCTGAAGAAGAGTCCTATCTTTGAAGTGGAAATTTGGAATTATCAATTCGGAAGAAGATGAGATAGGTGAATCTCAAAAGCAGATGGAAAATTTGTAGCTAAGTGATTACGAGAGGCGACCACAACAACACAGTGCAAGTCGATGAATCGGCTAACTTACTCCAACTGATGTAGCATGGTGAGAGATCATCCACGAACTTGTCATTGGAGATATAAGAGAAGGTGTCAAAAACAAGATCGAGAACTTAACAGAAGCCATGTTCACATGCTTCATCTCGCAAATAGAGCCCAAAGACGTGTCACAAGCTTTGGAGCGACACACATTGGATTCAAGCTATGCAAGAAGAAAGTGAATCGGTTTGAAAGAAATAAAGTATGGGAATTAGTGCAAAGACCCATACATCAAAATGTTATTGGCACAAATGGGTGTTGAAATAAGATGAACGAGGAAGGTTCTATGGTAAGAAATAAAGCAAGATTAGTAGCCAAGGATGCCAAGAAGAAAGGGATAGATTTTGATGAAACATTTGCTCATGTAGCAAGATTGGAAGCTATCACGGATGTTTCTTGCCTATACGACTCACAAGAATTTCATTGTATATCGGATGGATGTAAAAGTGCATTCTAAATGGTTTATTGGAAGAAGAAGTGTATGTTGAACAACCTCCGAGGATTTGAGCGAGGAAGACTCTTGGAGATAAGGTATACAAACTCAAGAAAGCTCTATATGGATTGAAACAGGCACCCGGAGCATGGTATGATACTTTGTCACAATTCCTAATAGAAAATGGATTCCCAAAAGGAAAAGTAGATAGAACACTTTTTTAGAATTCAAGACAAAAAGAGTATCTTGCTTGTTCAATTATATGTGGATGACATCATTTTGGATCCACAAACAAAGAGTTTGTGTGAAAAGTTTTCCAAACCTCATGCAAAGTAAATTTGAAATGAGCATGATGGGAGAGGTGACATTCTTCCTTGGACTCCAAGAAAAAACAGTGAAGGATGGAACCTTCATAAGTCAAACAAAATACACGGAGAGATTTAATGAAGAAGTTTGGTATGGAGGAGAAATCTTACGGTAAAAATACCAATGAATACATCGAGTTAAAATGGACATGGATGCGGATGGAAAGCACGTAGATCAAACAAGATACTGAGCACTTATTGGATCATTGCTCTATCTCCCGCAAAGGCAGGCGGACATCACCTTTGTTGTAGTTGTATGTGCAAGATTTCAATCTGCTCCAAAAGAGAACCATATGATGACTAAGAGAATATTGAGATACTTGAAAGGAAGCAAGAAGCAGGCTATGGTATCGAAAGGAAGGTGGATTCAAGCTAATTGGCTATTGATTCCCGACTATCTTGGATGCACGAGTGGACAGAAAAGCACCGGGCACATGTCAAATGCTAGAAACAGTGATTTCTGGTTTAGCAAGCAAAATTCAATAGCCACCTCTGGTGACGAGAATACATAGTGCCGAGGCATTTGTTTGTGCCCAAGTCCTATGGATGAGGCAAAGGTGAGAGACTATGAAGTGGAGGAAAAAGAAATTCCAATCATGTGTGATAACACAAGTGCAATTGCCATTACTCAAAATCTGTGTTGCACTCAAGAATAAAGCATATCGATGTCGGATATCACTTCATAAGAGATCATGTTGAAAAAAAAGGATATCATCTTGGAATATATCTCAAGCGATAAACAATTGGTGACATCTTCACAAAACCATTATGTGAGTCAAGATTTGAAGAACTCAAACATGAGTTAGGGTTAATTGGAGGTGACACTCAAAAGAATCAAAGAAAAGAAATGGAACACAAAAAAAAAAAAAGAGTTGAACTCACAAATCAGCTAAGTAAAAATTTGTATCGGAAGAAACTACTACCGAGTCAGTCGGTGATATTTGAGTCACCAAGAGCTGTGAGAAGTAGAGTTAAATCAGCTAAGGGATAAGCCGAGTCACTTATGAGCAAAGTGACAAAACGCTTGATCGTTTTGACTAAGCGGGAATGTTTTAAGAATACGTCGAAGCATAATGATGATGCGTCGGACATAAAGCTGCACACAAGCTTATGATTGGATATAAATCTTTGCCGCATTAAATACGAGACATTAAATGCTAAATAGGCGTGCAAAATCTAAGCCATTGATTTCGATCACATTTCAAAATCCACCCGCACATCCTTTCATAAACCATACTTAAACCATTTCCGTCAGTTTCTCTCTCACACTATCAAAAACTGTTCATTTCTTTCTCTCAAAAACAAAGGCAAAAATTCTCTCAAAACCCAATCTATCGTCAAATCAATCTCTAAGTTTTCTTTGATAAAATCTGAAAAAATGGCACCAACCTATGATTTTACCAAGTTAGGAAGCAAATCCACACGGGTCTCTTTGTGGATTTCGGCGGCATGGTGAAAGCAGGGTCCGACGACACCCTAGTGAAGAAAATCACTGAAAAATTGGAAAAGCATTTGGTGAAACCATTTCGGCGTTAGAATATCCGATGACCTATGTGGAGGAGGTCGCACAATTCTACGTGAATCTTTTGAGATTCACGATGAAGGAATAAAGTCATCTGTTCACGGAAAGCGGTGACTATCTCGCGAGATTTGGTGAACATTGCTCACTACCCGTGAAGGAGCATCGAGATTAACGGTGATGTAAACCTGGTGATGCTTGAAAAGAAATAGCCAAGCCCGACTATCTTGATAAAATAGTATACACAACAAACAAGAGAGTGTCGGTAAGATCAAGGCCTCGTAAACCAAAAAAAATCGCCATCTGTAACTTCACCTTTGTGGGAAGAACATACAAGTGGAAAATGACAACCATTCACATAAGACGATTTTTTGAAGATATGTCACGTTTTGGGCGAATTCACATGAAACTGTTCAAGAAATTTATCAATGCGGGGAGTTTTAGATTCTTAGATTCTTTTTTTCATTCTTTTGATCTTTGCTTACTTCTTCGTTTT
This sequence comes from Rehmannia glutinosa, assembly GCA_016081115.2. Taxonomy (NCBI): domain Eukaryota; kingdom Viridiplantae; phylum Streptophyta; class Magnoliopsida; order Lamiales; family Orobanchaceae; genus Rehmannia; species Rehmannia glutinosa. The sequence continues at coordinate 316,064 of JABTTQ020000720.1, forward strand.
ATTAATCTGTTCTTGTCTCTTCATTTTGTCCAGGTTTTCCGCCTTCAATGGCGAATTCGAGTTCTAGTCGCCGGAATACCCAACTCGGCGGCGTCATATGCAAATGTGGCTGCCCGTCTCATCCATCCAACCTCCCTTTGATCCAAGAGAATCGTTCCAATTGGCACTTACAATGAAAAAAAGATGGAAAGAAGGTTCTTGGCTTTTCTTCCGGAGAATGACCTCCTTGCAGCGTCACGGAAGCTAACCTTGATTGAAAAATTTTCCTTTGCGATCCCTCACCCCAAAAGGAATTGATTCAGGATTTTACGCTGAACTTGAAGGGACATTTTCCTGGAGCTTTGCGAATTCTTCTCATATTATCATCAAATTACGACTTGAGGAGGACTTTAATAAGTTATGGATGGGTACTCTTTGGTCGTTGAATTTGCCCCGATCGTGTGTTCAAGTGGACACCTTCGTTTAATCGAAAATGGAAGCTCCTCTTGCGCCCGATGATGGATTAAATCTCTAGACTGCCTATACATTTTTGATCATAATGCTCTATTTGCTATCCGGTATTATAGGTTCACTTCAAGTGGACTCACTAATGACATCTCGATCTCGATTATCTATGGCACGGGCTTGCATTGAATTTGGACTTATTGAAGGAGAGAATTGACGAGATTGTTCTTGAGTTCGATAATCTACAGTTCAAAAGATTCTATATGAAAGGATTCCGGAGTATTGTACCCATTGCAAGCATATTGGACATTCTTTTGTGGGATGCTACATGAATGGGAATGTAACTCGTCCACCTCCCTTTGTGAGGCGTCCTTCCTCGAGAATAGGCTGCGATGATCACGACCTCGGGGTTAAGTGGTAATATTGATAAGTTTAGGAGTCTTGGTATTTCTAAGTTCTCCAGGCGAGAAAACCATAACCCTACTAGGAGTGCTAATAAAGTTGTTGCTCAAAATCATGAATGGATACGGGTAAAAAAGAAAGGACCAAGAAAGCGGGATTGGTTTCTAAAGTAATGCGGTGTGACAAATCAAACATACCTATTTTCTTGATAGTTCCCCCTTATCTTTGAAGGATCGGCACTAATCGATTTTTGATGCGGAAAATGATGATTTTCAAGCCATTGGATACCTCGTCACAATTAATCAAGGCCCATATAAGGTTAATGGTTCTCACTTGATGGTGTTGACCCCATTCTTGTGGAAAAAATCGAGGTAGGTGGCGTGGCGGTGCTGACGAAAGAGTGCTTGGCAAGCGTCGAAATCCTATTATTAAGGGCGACAAATCGTGCTTGCGGCAGGTCCGATAATGGAGATTCCTTTATCTGATATCGATTTTGCTAATTCAAAAGACAACTTAGCGGAAAGCGTGCCCGGGCGGGATCACGGACAACAAAGCATGGTGTTCTCCTATTATTTATGCTAATAACGACAATGCAGCGGAGAAGCATGCGTCGGGAGCAGTCTAAATTGTCACGAAAATGAAGTCACTATTCCATACGCAATTAATGATTCTCCGATATGTCTCGATATGTTCTTTGGCGTGATAAAGGAGGACAAGCTAGCGTTTTTCCGACAATATTCCCCCGACCTCTCGAAATATGCTACACTTTTGGAGGATGGGTATTTGCGAGGTCCCACGTCGATGCCTTTACCTCAAAAAGAAGGTGGAAGATGCCAAACACATTTTGGATTCGACATAAACAACACTCATGGGCCAAACCCTCTTTCCACCTCATCCTCACGCGCAATCTCTGGCGTGGCCCAGGCGTTTTGGTCCTTCGAATTACTCAACCCTTTTAACTACTTTGGCCCCACCACCCAACCCCGCTCCTGCGCCCGCCCCCCACATTTGGAGCATGACATCTTGGACCAACAATGTTTTATTAATGGAAATTCAAAGGGTCCCACAACCACTTTCCACACATCCGGGCGTCGGTGGTGCGATGGCCAACACATTTGGTTTGTGATCCATGCTTTCCCTCCTCCCCATGTGACATGGGCCCTGATATCCTTTTGTCCCCTTTGCATTATTTAGCCAATAACTCTCAAAGGACCCACCAAACCACCCCCTCATCCTCTCCATCGTCCCATATGGAGCATGATAACAGACTTTCAATGTTCTATTTATGGGAAGTCACATGGGCGTGGGCCCCCATGCCTTGCAATGTTAAAAAATTAGATGATTAAAGTTTGCTTATGAGTTGGACGGCATCAACTCTAATGGCCATACACCTCCTCCTCATTTTGTGCATCGCCCATGTGCAAATTGGGCCTGGTTTCCTTGTCTCCCTTGTTTCAATCCGCCCACCACACCCCATTGGACCAGCTGTACCACCCCTCATCAAGCCCTCACATTACTCATGACCCATTAAGCGTGAGTTTGCCGCGAATTTGGGCACACATGCTCATTGAATGAGGCCCAAGCCTTCCCTAGTACTCGGCCCAAAGGCGTGTACTGCCTCCGGATCCGTGTCCAACTCCTACACGCCACCTACTAACCACAACCTTCCTTCCAGCCCGGCCAATAATTCTTACACCCAAGCCCAATCCGCTATACCACCCTTGCGGCCCATTTTGATTTGCTGCGCTGACAGGGCCCCCTTTATAGCCCTTTGTTTATATCATTAAGGAGGTGGGATTAGAGGGCTCGAAGTAGGGCCCAAATCAAATTGATCATTCCACGGTGGCGTCAATTATAATATTTTGGAGGTTGGGAAATTTGCAAAAATTGCACAAGGATAAACAAGATATTGGTGATGATCGGCGTAAAACTTGATTAAAAATCCGGGGTTAACAAAATTTGAAATCGGCTAAGAAGACTACAAAGTCGGGCAAATTGGTTCATAATTTTCTCTACAAAGGAGGAAGCGAGCCAACGACCCCAAAATCGATCGGTGTTTCTAAATCCTCTTCTCATTCTAATTGTTAATTATGTCGATTAAATTCTTAACTTGGAATGTGAGGGGTATTGCTAATCCGGGTAGCCAACGTCATTTGCATGCGTTAATTTCTCGTCATAAATTGCCTTTTGTTGCGCTTTTAGAACTGTATGACTTTGCACGAGTTTAGTTTCTATTGTCGTAAGATTTGGCTTTGAGGATGGCTTATCTAATTGTTCTAACCATATCGGATTATGTCTCCGCTCAATTACATTTTGACATTCTTGTTGATCATGCACAACTATTACATTGTAGGTTGACATACGCTTTGTTGCCTCAACCTATTTATTTGACTTTTGTGTATGCTAAATGTGATAGAGTAGCTAGATATGTTTTGTGGGATACCTTTGCGTGAGATTGCGATTAGTATGGAGGGTTACCACAGCTTATTAGTGGTGACTTTAACATTTTTTTGCATGATCACGAGAGGATTGGTGGTACTTCCGATGGAGGTCGATGAGATGCTTGATTTTGCCTATATGATTGCGGATTGTGAGTTATTTGATGCGGGGTGTGAGGGTCTACATCTTTCGTGGGCTAGAGGTGGGCTTGAGGAGAGGCTTGATAGGGCTTTGTACAATGAACACTGGGGCTGATGTGTTTACTTCCGTTACATTATTACGCATTTATCTCGTGTTCGCTCGATCATGCTCCTTTACTCATATCTTGTCGATTTACCGCATGTGCCTTGTTCTTCTTTCCGATTTCAAACATATGTGGATACGTCACCATACTTTTGCGAGTTGTCAGGAAGCATGGGGGCATTCTTTAGGCTGTTTTTTGGAATGAGAAGCTTGCGGCCACAAGTTGAATAGGGTCAGCGGATTTCAAAGATTTGGAATCACGGAGCGTTTGGTAATGTTTTGATCGGATTAGATTGGGTGATGAGGCAGATTTAGGTGGCTCAGTGTTTATGATAGTGATCCGTCTCGACTTATCGGTGAGTTACATCGTTGTGTGGTGAGTATGAGCCGTTTAAAAATGGAGGAGGATTTTTGGCGAAAAGCCGCTTTAACATTAAGTGGGCGATCGAGGGGAAGCGCAAACTAAGTTTTTCCGCAGTTTGTTAAGCGAAGCGGTGTCGCGCTAGGATCCACTCGATTAGCGATGATGGGTAGCGTTCACGCGCGGAGTTACGAGATTGGAAGTCGGCGATTCAGATTCTTTCGATCCTTATTTGACTTGACTTGGAGTATCTCGACTCCCCTGCCGATGAGTTCTTTCCCGGCTTCCTGATTCCGTTGATCTTGATGGACTTTGTCTTTATGCCGACGGCTCAGGAGGTTCAGCGATGCGGTGTTTAGGATTGATCCGTCCTAGTGTTTGGGGCACGATGGATTTTCATCGTTGTTAAAGCCTTGTTGGGATTTGTCCGATCGGATCTCGAGGATGCGGTGGTTGACTTTTTCTCGGGTAATCTCATCCGTCGCGTTCACGGCTACATCTTAGTTCTCATTCGAAGGTTCTCACCCTCGGAAGTGGGAAAGGATTTAAACCGATTAGCTTTGTACAGCGTGGCCGAATAAGATTATCTCGAAGATTATGAAGCAGTTGGTCGATTCGATGCCTTTGATTTGTCGCAGGAATCAGTGGTTTTCACCCGATCGTGTCATCTCGGATAACATATTGCTCGCAGAGCTTATCCATGATATCGGCTTAGCCACGGATATTCCTAATGTGGTGATGAAGGCTGGATATGGCTAAAGCTTATGATAAGTGCGATGGGATTTCTTTGTATCTGACTATGATTCACATGGGCTTCCCCGTTCGGTGGATTGATATGGTTGGCGGTATGTATGGAGCACTTTGTGGCTTCTGTCAGTTAATGGTATCCCGCCCGGATATTTTCCCGACTCGGGGGCTGCAGCGAGATCCTTTATCTCTGCTCTGTTTATTCTGGCCACGAGTATTTATCCGAATTGGACTCCACTATTAAGCGAAACACCGAGATATGATTTATCGGACGCCAGCGAGGTTTCAGGTGGCGCATCGCTTTATCTTTGATGATGTGGTTATCTTCGAGGCGTCGGGGATGGTTTAGTCACGTTGAGACACTTTTTGGAGCACTGTGCGCTCTTAAGGCGTTTGGTCGATTATGCGAGAAGAAGTAGTTTCTTCTTGGCCCCACGTTACATTGTGGTGGGAGCACATGGTGCCTGGTAGCGGCTTTGTTCGCGATGACTTGCCAATGACTTATTTGGTGTCCCTTTGTTCAAGGGGCGAATGGCGAAAAGCTCTTCCTCCCGGTGATTGAGAGGATGTTGGATAGAGTTGCGGGGTGAGTGGCATCGACATCTCTCCTTTGGTGGTAGGCTCGCTCTTATTCGGAACACGCTAATGGCCACCCGTTGCATATTCTTGGTCATGCGGCCGCGAAAACGATTGCGGCGATTGGAAGCGGATCATGGCTAGATTCTTTTGGGGATCTATGCGGGAGAGAAGAAAGACTCATTGGATCGATTGGGATATTATACGCCACCCTATTTACGAGGGCGGTTTGGGGTTGCGCCGACTTTCGATATTGCGCGCTTGATTCTGAGTTGTGGTGGAGGTGCGCGAGGCCATTCGTTGTGGGCTCAATTCTTGATCGCAGAAATCTTTTATTCTGATAGGCCAGTCTCCTGTAGAGCCTCTGTAACACATAATCATAGTCATGATGGAGGCGCTTGAGGCGGATCGGTATTCGGGCCCAGGGCGGATTTTTGGTCTATTAGCGTGTGGTGGTCCACGGGATGATATTTGGCTTGGACCGGGCAGCTTACGGATCGTTGTTTGGATCGACCTTTGGGGCACATGTGATTGATTGGTTTTTAGCGATGGTGAGTGGGATCGCGATAAGCTGCTGAGTCTTGGTCTCCCGGATGTGGGCTTCTGAGAGTCTCATTGAGGATATATCAGGGGTTCGGTCTGGCCGGGACGAGGATATCATGCGGTGGATGCTTACCTCTCACGGTGGGTTCTCTATGTCTTACAGCGGGATTCTCTGGGGTAGAAATGCTCGGAACATGCTTGCACGGTGCCATTTGGAGCGATGCTCTTATCCCTACTATCTCCATATTCCTTTGGCGCCTCCTTCGCCCGTGTCGTCTTCTGTGGATATCAAGCTTCGAGGCACGTGGCACTTCCCTTGCCTCACGTTCTTTGGTGTTGCTTGAATAATCCACACTCTTACTCCTCACCGGTCGAATCTATCCCTCACCTCTTTTTGATGACCAATCTTTGTTGATCCGTGTGGAATCACTTTCTTCCTTGGTTTGACACACACTTACCACACACCAGCGATATGATATTGTTCTCTCCTTGAAGAGGAAACATTGGCACACACGGATCACACACGAGGCACTTGAGTTTCTTGGTTCCCTGCTTGATTTTATGGTTTTGTCACGGGACGGAAAGGAATAGTGTCAAGCATCGACAAATTCCTTTCTTGGCATCTCACATTATTTGGCGAGGTGGAGGCGGTATCTACGGATCCTTGTTTAAGGCGTCGAGCCCCGTCGGATTAGTGCAAAGATGTTTCCCTCATTGGCTTTTTGCGGGGAGTGCTCCACCACGGGTTCCACGCTTGTAGCCGAGGATGGTGATTTGGCGAGCTCCTCGGCCCCTCGGATCAAGGCGAACCACGGATGGTTCGTTTGATCCAGGGCACATTGATTGGCGGCGGAGGGTTTGATACGGGATCATTTAGGCGGACTTATGTTGGCGTTTCACGATTCGCTTCGAGGCGGTGTCAGCTTTCATGCCCGAACTACTAAGCGCTTGAGATGGGATTGCGGCATGCCCGAAGCAGTTCTCACTTGATTTGGATCGAGTTGGGCCGGGGCGATAGTCACGATCACTTACGGTGGCCTTGGCTCTTGGCGGGTTCAAAGCATACCGCGATTGCGTTCGGAACATCTTGAGGACCTTGATTACCGATTTCCCACATACAGAGAGAGATCGACGGCCATCACCTAAGCGGAGTTGGGAGCTCTTTGCCCTTTATGATCACTTTGTTGATGAGGGCACGGCCTCTCACCACCTCACAGCGCTCATTCGGATGGACGGTTGGGATACCCGAGCTTGATTTTCATAGATCATTGGTTCTCATTGTATTTTTAGATTCTCATTATGATAGTCTTTCTAGATATCTTAGTGATAGGTTATTTGTTCTTTGATTTTCTCCCGCCTTGACGGGCATGACATTGTATGACATTTTGTTTATTTGATATACGTGGTGGGGATCACGCCTTAATCCCCACCCAGGGGTGTTATTTTGCTTAAAAAAAAAAAAAAAAAAACAAACAAGAAGCTGGCTGAAAGAGGATTATCACAAGTTGTTGGACATAGTTGCCAAATGTATTGACATCAAATTTGTGACTCCAAGCTAATCAAAAGCTAAAGGCGATTGTAATGGTTTGCAATCATCGCACAAAAGAAGAAGATAAAGCGGGGTTTGTCTACAATGCCGACTCTGCCCGAGCGTAGGGAACAAATCCTTCAAGAAAGATGGCACATTTGGAGGATCACTAGGATATGGCCTAGTGATTGGCCGGTGATGGGAGTGAAAGGAGTCCCTCTTAGACATGGGAAGGCATTTCATGTTAACAAGAGGATGTTGAAGCAAACCTCTGCGGCGCACGAGGAAGAGGCTACGCAAGAGAGGCGACACAGTGAGGGGGAATCGGTGACCCGAAGATCTGTTGTTTTCCTCTCCACCCAAGAAAGCGCCTGTTTGCTAAGAAGCTAACTTTGCCCCTGCGGAAAGAAAGCAAACATGCTCATGCCTGCGTGAGTCACTGCCACTGCGTACCGTGTCTCTGCCCTACTTGGCGGCGGTCGAGAAGGACTCACAAATACCTTCTCGTCGTCAAAGGAAGGCGAGAAGCCAAGATGGCCCGCTCCTCGAGAAAAGACACCAGCACCGACCCCCGCCGCCCAAGACTCGGAGGAAACCGTCTACGAACAAGAAATCCCTCAGTACAAACTAGGAGACGAAGAAGAATCATCAGCACTCAGGAGGCTTGAGAAAAGCCGAGTCGACCACTCATTGAGCAGATCTGAGAGGCTGGCGGAGAAGCGAGTCTCGGATGTAGTTGATGAAACGACCAAATCTGCCGAAAGCGATCGGTGAAGGAAGGCAACCTCAAGACAATTGTAGTTCACCACAGTGAAACCTGAAAGAAGGCGTAGGCGGATAGTGATGTGATGATCCTATCTCCACCTTACCCGGACATCCAAAATCGTCTGCGTGAGTGGAGGAAATGGAAGTTGAGTAAATCAGGGAACAGTTCCAACGGCTTTGAGTTTATAGAAGAAGAAGAGGCTGTTAAACTTCCTTGGACTAACATTTGTGCTCCAACCTTTGGATGAAGACAAGCGCACGGACATCTGCGGATCTTCAGGACAAGGAGAAAAGAAAAGCAAGCGAGAGGAAGGTAGAGGCACGTGAGAAGGCAAGCATCTTGTCCTATCTCGGCACCATTGGAACACACACATCCTCTCTTTGATGTCTTCTCTGATGATGAGGATCGAGAGAATCTCTCACGCCCACGAAAGAGTTGCAAATGCGCAAGCATTGCATGAATCGAGAATCCTTCACGAGCAAAAGGCGATGGAGGGACAGGAGAGTCCTCGAACACTGGCGAAATTGATCAATGGGAGTGGTTGACAAATCGCCTGTTGTTGCTGCCACCACTTTTGACTCACTCGGAAGAAGCGATAAGGGTTTGGCGATGGCCCCGGGATAATGGGGACCCCAGTCGAGCCAACCCCTATTGAAGGTGTTTTACCACCTACTCCAACGGCCGAACATTCAATCGCAACAGCCGGGAGCTTGGAGGCAGTGACCCCATTCCAAGTCACTCGGTCGAGTGCGCCCTAAGGGGAAACTCCTCCCTGCGGCAAGGTCGGAGGATCTTGAGATGACTCCACAACGAATCAGGGAGCGAAGTAGAGAAAATACAAACACAAGAAGAACATCAAGTTGCCATCAGAAGCTCGACGATTGAGGCTGTCTCGGTGAAAGGTGCCATTGCTACGAAGGCTAATGACGCTGGCGATGCGATCGAGGCCGAGGAAAACGTACTGGGAGTTAACACTGCGGGCGATGAAAGTGCAATCCATGGGGTTGAGACTCAATGGATGCCACCATAGAAGACCCAAGGCGGACATTTGTCGAAGGAGGACAAACCTCATTGCGGTAGAAGCTGCTGGAGGTAATGAAGGCCACGGGAGGTTGAGACTTCGGGGTAAAAGAAAATTGAAGTAGAGAACATCCCTCCTGCTATCATCGACCCATACGAGAAGGAGATAAGAGCACTTCATGATTCCCAGGATAATCTGATGTAACCTTTCTGCGGGATCGGAAGGCGAAGAAAGAAGTCGAGTCATCTCGGTGGCAAAAGATCACTCCCATTGCGGATGTTCCAACCACGAGCAAATCGATCCCAAGACTCGTCAAACCTTTAATTTTGATGATGAGCCACCATTGGAAATCTCATCCGTCGATCCGACGCTTCCCGATAAAGCCGAGACAGTCTACTCAATTGGAGAAATCGGTGAGGCGAACAAAGTTTGTTGAGGCGGTGAGCTCGGCAAGTGGTCACTTCACAACAAAACCCGTGAACCAGGAGTCCATTTGAGGCTCCTCAGCTGCCCCGGAAGTCGATTCCAAAAAGAACTTCACGCGCACCACTCATCATCGAACAAATCCGGTTGGCGGTGATGAATCCTTTGTAGAATCTTTTCTTTTCTGCTTGGAAGTGCCCGAGGCCTCCATGAAGAATCGAAATGAACTATGCCTTCTGATTAGACAACGACTCCGTTTTTCAATCGAGGCACCATTGTTCCGGCTAATTATGATTTTGACGATGCATGGCCATCGCCTACAACGGAAGAATCGGTGAAGTCATGAAGTGTTCAAAGGCATTATTATTTGAGATTGAGCGGATGGAGAGAGCATCGAGGCCTCTATGGATATGCGGCTTGGACAACGAGAGATGCAAATCTCCTGCCGATTTAAGAGGCATAACTTGATCGAGGATCGGGAATGGTGGCAACGAGTAGCAAACAATGCGTGTGGAACAAGTTAGATCTTGGGACATTGTTGACAAGGCTGCCGGTATGGAGAGTGAAAATGCCGATGCAAAAGCGAAGTGGGAACATATTGAGCACATGCATGAAGCTCACATTGCGAGATTAATTCTAGCTGCGTGAGCAAAACAAGAGTGATCTGGCGTTTGGAAGAAACCATGAATACAAAATTCAGCGCTTCTCATAGCTGAGATGAAGATGATTTGTGATCAGCCTTGCATCGATCCAATTTCGTGTTGCATACTCTGCGGGGACTCAAAACAGAACTCTACCATCGTGAGCTAGACTTCACCTTGCAAGTCTATTTCAGGCGTTCCTCTCTCCTGATGATGCCAAAAGGGAAGAAAGGAATACCTAAAAAAGCCATCCTTGAGGATCAGACGAAGTTGAAGGAAGGAAGGGATTTGCGAAGGGAAAATCAGTGAGAAGTGTTGAAACAAAAGAAAAGAAAATCTGTGAGGGGAAAGGCGAAAGATGTGACCTTGATGATTGCACACAAACCCCTCAGCGAGGGTCTCATCACGGTGACATTATATGACAAACTCCTGTAACTCTGCCGGCTCGACAACTCTTGCTATATCGCCGGTTTGAAAAGAAAAACAATTGAAGCATGGATGAAGAAATGGAAGGAAAAATGGATGCCCGAGTTATGAACATCTTGAAAAAGAACATGGAGGCATTCGTGAAGCGAGAGTTTATACCATTTGGATGTCGGAGACGAGCCACGATCGAGTTGATGAATTTAAAACATTCCGTCCCGAAGGATCTTTGCAAAAATATACATGTAAGCTCGAAGCTTAGGACTTATCTTGGGAAAAGGGTCTCACGTTATGTGAAAGCTCACGATCGCGAGACTACCGTGATCACTCTGTATTTGGTCACTCAGTCACTCAATTTTGGAAAGAAGAAGACCCAGTCTGATACGCAGAGGAGGTAGAGGAAGAAGCGTGGTGGAGGAAGAAGCTTAGGACAGCAGGCCTCGCCCAAAAATATTGAATACGTAGATCGGGAAAAAAGGAGGGATCTCTGGGTGGAGCTTGACCAAGTAGCAAATTTGCAAGTGGCTAAAAGTAGCAATGGTATGTAAAAAAGAATAGAAGAAAACAAAGAGACAAACTCAGCTATGGGAGGAAAGAGCGTGAAAAGAATAAAGAAAGATGAAAGGCGCCAGGGAAGGCATATGAAAAAAGAAAAAGAAAGCGGTGGCCCGATGAGAAAAAAGAAAGAAGAGAAGAAGATCTTGAACAAGATGAAAGAAGAGAGCGGCTGAAAAGGAGATGAAGTGTTCTTTGTCTACCCGCCCGTGTATTTTTATTATGTAAATACATACTGATGTAAGTCTTACGAAATAAAGCTATAAATTCTTTATTTTACGTATGAGACAAATATGTGCTTTCGATACACCTTTGTTGATTTGTGTAAAAGAACAAGAATGTTATGATCAATAAAAGTTGATTTGCGCATACATTACATGTCGATCTGGCTATATGTATGTATCTTTTGCTATTTGCATTTTTAAATGGTTTAAGTTTTGGCATCATCAAAAGGGAAATTGTTAGAAATTTAATGTTTAGATTTTGATGAATACCATGTAAAACTTAGAATAGAAAGTTGACACCCCGATTTTGTTGTAAAATGCATTGTAATAAATAGAGTGCGCGGGTGAGTTAAAAGTCGGCCTAAGCCTGCAACATGCAAGAAGACAAGCGAAAGGCCCTAGAAGGAAGACTCAGCTGCTGGCGGTGAGTATGGCAAAGAAAAGTAGGCAGGAACTCTTTGAAAAGCGGTAGAGATGCGGTGAGTGGAGTATCGATCCAATCGACTGAAAGAAGCGAGTCTCAGGTGGAAGTGCCAGAAGTCGCTGATGATTGGAAGGCGACTACAAGTCACAGGAAAGCAAAGAAATGCGATCAAGTCGAGATAAGCGTAAAAGATCGTTGCACATCAAAGAAATTACTTAAACAAGTAATATCTCCATACCCACCTTTCTCGGAGTACTCGATCCCGGGAAGCGTGCAAAGGAATGAACGTTGGAAGCACTGCCGTGTCGAGAACTTCTGAAAAGGTGAAGAACAATTCATACGAGAAATGGCAATTCGAGGCGCAACAAGACAAAGCGGCGCAAGTGACTTTCAAATATAGCTTTATCTCTTGTGGGCAAATTTTGAAAGATCGATATAAAAAGTGAGAGTTTGTTTGTGACATAAGAGAGACATAAAGACCACAGTGACAAGCGACAAGTCCTGGAATTTGAACTAAGCGTTCAAGCAATTATTAGAAAATACACGAAACATTCTCAATCCTCAAGCTACCTCGAAGAACATCGATCTGACACTCGCTTTGTGAAGGAAGATAACTTCAATCGGTTGAAGAGGAAAATCTTGAAAAATCAAAGGGGTCTACATTAGAAGGATTGTAGGAATGTTCAGGTCGAACAAGTCTTCCACTTTTGGAGGGCTTTGTGATCAAATCCAAAGAAGCTTGAGCAAGTGAGTTTGTAGTAGCAAGGCGAGTGCCTACGTGAAGAAGTTAGTCGTACGAGAAGCCGGTGAGTGATCAAGGCGTCTCGGTGAGTCCCAAGGATCAAGTCAGTTGTGTGATCAAGACTTATGCTCTGGTATTACCACTTTGTATGCGATCATTACCTAATGATGGATTCCTCCGGGGAGTTGGAAAGAGAGGGTAGAAAAGTACCACGTCTTGAACTGTAAAGAATTTCATTGTGTCATTTACATTTCAACACTTTAATTCTGCATTTTTTAACTGCTTATATCTGGCGATAAATTTGCTATCCCACTTGATAATTTAAGTACTAAACCAAGCACTAAATTCTTGCTTAATCAAACTTAAAAGGGTGTTAAATCTTCCCATTTAAAAAGAAAACAAAACCTGATTGAGTTAATTTAGAGCCAACAGTGAGTTATTCCATCAACGGCTCGGTTGAGTCGTTGAGAGACTAACTCTCTTGATTGACTAAATTGGCCCATCCATCAGGACAATTGTGTAGTATCAACTACGTATATTTAAAAAATAAATCGAAAATTTGGTAGGTTTATTCAACCCCCCTTCTAAACACACTTACACCCCTCCAGGACTACAAGTGGTATCGGGCGGTTAGTTCATTGAACCCTCCACCTTTGAGTTCTTGAACTAGATCTCGAAACTTTTCAAAGTCTCTTGCCAGTATTAAGCTCTCTTTTATCATTAAAAATTATTATCATGGAAGCAAATTTGACACGCGTCCCTATGTTCACCTTGGACCTACGCCGTGATCAAATCCAGAAGCGAGAAGAGTGGTGGAAGTACCAAGGATTGCCCTGTAAGAAAAAAGCTGAGTCGGATGAGAAGCGGTTGTGTGACCAAGGCGTCTACAGGCGGAGTCGAGCAAGTCGGTTGCGTGATCAAAACTTTGTCTGGAAGTGATAACTGTCACCTTAAGAGTCATTACATAGTGGATTCCTCGGGAGATTGGAGAAGAGAGGGTAGAAGAATTACCCCATCTTGAACTTCTATAAAATTTACTTGTGTCATTTACATTTCGACATATTTACATTCACACATATATTTTATATCTGGCTTTGATAATTTTGCTATCCAACTAATAAATTACTAAGTGCTAAATCAAGTGTTAAAACAAAGTTAAATCAAATTCAAGGGTGTTAAGTCTTCCATTGAAAAACTTATCATGACCCAGTTAAGGTTTAGACTAAACAATGAGTTATTACGTTTGAGTGGTAACTCTGTAGGTAACTAACTTAGGTGTCCTCAAGGACTTATTTTGTGTATTTACTCTGTAATAATTTTTAAAAGGACTAAAATTGAAAAGTTGGTAAGATTTATTCAACCCCCTTCTAAACCTTATTTACAACCTTTGGGACCTACAGTTGACTACGTGAAGTGAAGGAGAACTCGGATCATTTCACAGAAAAGTATAAATCGAGATAAATTGTATAAATTGTTAAGGGAATGGGTATAAAATCCACAAAGTAAAGAATGTTCATAGCGGTAACCCAACCTTTTGAATTGGAGATCCCGATACATTGGTTGATGGAACAACTAAGTTATGAATGTTAAATTTGAACACTTGGAGAAAATGTGTTAGGTCATTCTCGAAAGTTCCACGTGTGAAATCGAAACCCTGCACAGGAATGTAGTGAGGTTAAGTTTAAGACTTTTTAATGATTCTGCCGAGAAAGGTGGGTATGGCAGAATACTCTTCAATAGGAGATCACACTATATAAGTGAGAAGTTATGTGACTTCAAGCAAACCTTTATGAATACGAGATATGGTCGAGTTTGAAATGGACACTGACATGGGAACAATAAGTGTTAGAATTGTTATTGTGTAAGTATTGTTGTCTCGATTTAGCCACAAGCAGTGAGTAGTTCAAGACATCGCGGTCTTACTAGCGGCTAGTAAATACGATAATATTTTACTAAGAAAGGTTCAAAAGCCACAAACTACCTATCCGGATAAACACTTATACAGCCAAAAGCTAGAAAATGGTATGGAAAATGAAAAATATGGGGAGAAATGCTCCATCCCACATAGGAAGAGCCCAGAAAGTTTGCTCTTTATAAATCCCAAAATTAGACTTATATGTTTGAGACTTTGGGGGCACCCAAGTTTTAAAAAAGGGTGATGACTACATGCTTGTGAGTTTAGTTTAAAGCACTGGCAGCGCGCACGCCTCGTCATACCGAGTCGGCTCGGTTCATCTCGGCCGTGCGGGTCATGTGGCCGTGATGCAGGCTTCAAGGTATATTGTTTTTATACGAACGTTTAAAAATTATTTAATTAATTTTAATTAATTATCTAAAAAAATTTCAACTAAAGTGTTAGCAACCAAGCACAGGCGCACTGCACGGGCCATGCGTCTAGTCGTGCGTCAGTTGAAACTTGCTCTTTCTTTCGCATTCAAGAATAGGCACGCATAAACCGTGCGCTAGGTTGTGCGTCGGTAAATGTCTTCACAAATGCTTGTTGGCTGTAAACATGTCTTTTCAGGCAAAACACATGATCTTTCCATCCAAACTTCTTAATGCCCCTATAATCGAGCCTGCAATTGAAATAACAACAACACAAACTACAATCCTAAAAATTGAGTCATTGTATCTTTATATTGGCATTCCTTTTCATTCCAGCTTGAAAGTCTACGTACTTTCAATTTGTTGTAATACACTATGAAATGCTGCTAAATTGCGGAAATAATTAATAGTAGATTTATATGGCGTTTTCTCTTACGGAGAGCGTATCAAATACGAGGCCTCATTAAGTCAAATATCGAAACAACTTGTATTTTTTGAAAGCAGTAAACCGTCCATTTTGCAACAAGTTTACTGCCCTTTAGTCAGCGAGGTGTTAGATAAATATTTTTATCGTAATTTTGATGATTTCATAATTGAGTTTTATACCAAAAATTTTTCCCAAATGTTGTCAAATATTTCATAAAATTCACAAATGATTTTTACTAATTTTTTTGGTATTTCTTGAACTTTATTTTTGACAAAATTGGACAAACTATACATCTTGATGAAGCCAGAGTAAATACATAGGGCAACCCGTACTCGAAAGTTGTACAAAATAGATAACAAACGGGGTTGTAAGTCAATGCTCTGACCAATCTAGAAGGGGGTGATATATTATCTTTCGTTTTCGATTAAACCCTCTTTTCAATGTAATAAGCAAAGCGAAATGGAAATGCGGAAGTAAACAATACGCGTCGATTTATAGAGTTCCAACCGCTGAAACAATCTCTGGCGATATCTCAGGTGGATTTGAAAAATTTTATTAATAGTTACCAAAACTATTACTTGTCGCGAAGCGTAAGTACTCTTGCTACAGCGGCATAACCAGATTACAATCTTTAGCGTGAAGAGCACGCAAACTCTCCAACACCTCGAAACACGAACTTTCCATGAAGATTGCAAAATCTTATCACACATTGAAAATTACCACTCTTCAACTTTTAAGATCCTTTGGTGTACTCTTTACCCGCAAAAATTTTCATAGCGTATCTTATGTTGGAATGGCGAACACAAAATTCAAGATGACAACGCAAATGTTGAAATGTCTAACTTTAGAAGTGTAAGTGTAAATGAAATTAAGCACTGAACCTCAAGCATGTAAAAGTGAAAGACCTTGGTATTACAACAGAATGTTAAGTGAAGAACAAAATATTTGCTTAGTGTCTGCTTGTTGTGTTGTAGTATAATTGTTGTCTTGTTGCTCACGAATCTTCCGCACATTTATAGGAGAGGTTTGATCGAGAATAGGCTCCTCTTGGAAATTGAAATTTGCAAATATGCAATTAAAATCAAGATTATGGCTATTAGAAATCAATCTCCTAAAAGCGAAATAATATACTGCTCGCGGGGTATTTGTATTAGAAATGACTTCAAAATACTCGAAAATTAGTAAAAATATTTTAGATTGATGGGGAGTATTTGGACTACATCACAGAAACATTGTCTTTGTGTAAAAACCGCGGTTAAACAAAATCATCAAAATCATGATAAAAACATTTATCTAATGGGGGTTATGGAGGAAGATGTTGATGAGCAATACGTAACTG